>CM069078.1:17538928-17963928 GCA_035578085.1 Solanum pinnatisectum
AAACTCACTCTACTAAACAAAACCCACTGTAGATCTACACCTCCTACCATAAAGTGCTTCAAATGAGCCATGGCAATGCTTGAGTGGTAGCTATTGTTGTAGGCAAATCCAATCAATGGAAGATGATCATCCAAACTTCCTTGAAATCAATCACACGCCCTCAACATATCCTCTAAGGTCCGAATGGTCTGCTCCGCTGGACCATCCGTCCAGGGTGGAAAAGCGGTACTAAGTTTAACATTTGTACCAAGCCCTCTTTGGAATGCTTTCAAAATGTGAAGTAAATCGAGTACGATACGATAAGATGGACAAAGGAACCCATGTATTTCACTATTTCCTCGATGTATAACTTAGCATAGTCTACTAGAAGGAAATCATGACGGGAAGAAAATAAGCGGACCGCCATCATCAACAATGACCCAAATAGAGTCATGTTGCCTTCGAGTACGAGGCAACCCCACAACGAAGTCCATATTAACCTCCTCCCACTTCCAAGTGGAAAGATCTATATCTTGTAACAAACCCCCTGGTTTTTGGTGTTCGGCTTTGACTTGCTGATAGATTGGACATTTAGCTACAAACCCCACTATATCCTTCTTCATGCCATTCCACCAATAGACCTCCTGCAGATCACGATACATCTTGGTGGCTCTCGGATGAATAGAATATCACAAACCATATGCCTCTTCAAGAATATGATCTCTCGAGCCATCAACATTCGAACACACAATTTACCTTGGTACCTAAGCACCCCATCTCCGCCTCGAGAAAGCATCAACGCACTTGTTGAGCGATTGTTTCAACTCCATCAGAATAGGATCAAGATGTTACTTAGACTTCACATCAACCACAACGGATGATTGGAACTATGGTGAACTATGAATCCATCCTTCGAGGAATCTACCAGTTGGACACCTAAACAGGCCAACCTATGCACCTCGCGAGCTAGCTCCTTCTTCTCATCTTCTACATGAGTCACACTACCTATAGTCATTCGACTTAGGGCATCAGTAACTACATTAGCTTTTTTGGGGTGGTAAAGGACACTTATATCATAATCTTTTAAGAGTTCCAGCCACCTTCTCTGTTGGAGATGTAAGTCTCTCTGACTAAAGACATATTGGAGACTCTTGTGGTCAGTGAACACATCAACATGGACCCCATATAAATAGTGCCTCCAAATTTTCAATGCAAAAACTACCGCCACCAATTCTAGATCATGGGTCGGATAATTTTTTTCATGCACTTTGAGTTGCCTCAAAGCATAGGCAATCACCTTGCCATGTTGCATAAGAACACATCCCAAACCCACTCGGGAAGCATCACAATATACTACAAACCCATCTGTACTCTCTGGTATGGGCAACACCAGAGCATTGGTGAGTCTATCCTTTAACTCTTGGAAACTCTTCTCACAAGCCTCAAACCACTCAAATTTGGATTTCTTTTGGTCGATTGTTAATGAGAAGCAATAGATGAGAAACCTTCAACGAATCTTCGTATATCGGTGGGACTTAGAGGTTCAGGCCAATTCTTAACCGTGATCTTCTTAGGATCAACCTCATACCGGGCTTGACACTATATGACCGAGGAAAGCAACCAACCTTAGCTAAAACTTGCACTTGCTAAACTTAGCATAAAATTGTTAGTCTTTAAGGACTTGTAAAACTATCCTCAATGCTATATGTGATCATTCTCACTCTTAGAATAGATCAAAGCATCATCAATAAAAACGATTACAAATGAATCAAGATATTGTCTAAAAACCCCATTCATAAGATCCATAAAAGCTGCCGGAGCATTCGTTAGACCAAAAGACATCACTAAGAAGTCAAAGTGACCATACCTAGTTTGGAAGGCTGTTTTAGGAATATCAACAGCTCTCACCCTTAGTTGGTGATAGCCTGAACGTAAGTCAATCTTCAAAAAATAACTCGCCCTTTGGAGTTGGTCAAATAAATCATCAATTCTAGGGAGTGGGTATTTATTCTTTATAGTGACCTTTTTCAGCTAGCGATAATGAATGCACATCCTAAGGGACCCATCCCTTTTTTCACAAATAAGATCGGTGCACCCCATGGATATATGCTTTGTTGAATAAAACCCTTATCTAGCAAATCCTTGAGTTGAGCTTTTAACTTTTTCAACTCAGCCGGGGCAATCCAGTAAAGAGGAATAGATATGGGTTTTGTATGTGGTATAAGATCAATATCGAAGTCTATTTCCATTCGGAGGAATACCGGCAAGTCATCAGAAAACCTTAGGAAAAACTCCCTCACTATGGGGACCGACTCTAAAGGAGGAGTCTCGGACTCAACATCCTTAACACTTACAATATGGTAGATACAACCCTTAGAAATCATTTTATATGCCTTTAGACACGAAATGAATCGACTTAGGAATTGAATTTCCTTTCCATTCAAAAATAGGCTCATTAGGAAATCAAACTTCACTACCCGAGTTCTATGATCAATGGAGGCAAAACAAGCATGCAACCAATCCATCACCAAGATGACATCAAAGTCTAAATATATATAATCGTACCAAATCAACCCGAGTGACTCTATGAGGTAAAGAACAGGACAATTTCTATAGACTCTTTTGCAACAACTAAGTCACCAATCAAAGTGACGCTAAAAAGGTTCTATTAGAGTTTTGGGAGTACATCAAATTTCATAGCTACCAATGGTGTAACAAAGATAAAGTAGCACTGTGGTCTAACAATGTATAAAGATCAATGGAAAAATACTTTTAACATACCGTGACAATGTCCGGGATCCCTCTTGATCACTTCGAGACTAGAGAGCATAAAAGTGACTCTTTTTCGGAGCATCCGAATTAGAACCACTTTGGGGGACTTGATTAACCTCTCTTCCCTTAGCTGAATGGATTGGGCAATCTTTCAGTTGCTGCCCACCCTTTGCACATCCATAGAACACACCCACACCAACAAGACATTTACTTTCATATTTCTTACCACATTTTGCACAAGTAGGCCTCTCGATATATGAACCACTTCCACTACCACCCTGTGGCTTAGGAGTAGGCACCCTTTCTTCGTTGACATTAGACGTGTTAGTGGTACCTTGATTAGAAAACCTCTTCTTAAACTTTGGTTTGCCTTGAACCTCAAATCTGCCTTAGACGAATTGCTATCATCTACTCTTGTCCTATTCACTTCTCTAACAGCCTGCCTGAGCTTTTCTTCCTAAATTTTTTTGGCATGAACCATAAGGCGTGAAATGTTCATGCTTGGAATGAGAATTACCGAACAACACTCGTTTACCACCAAGGAAGATATCCCCATAACATATTTATTCATCTTGGCCCTTGAGTCTGCCACTAATGTTGGAGCATACTTAGACAATTGCATGAACTTAAGGCCATATTCTTTCACACTCATACCTCCTTGGCGAAGGTTGATGAATACCTGCATCTTCCTCTTCATCAATTATAGTGGGAAAAACCTATCAAGGAAAGCCGACTTGAATGCTTCCCAATCAGTCAGGCCCTGTCTCACAGTTATCTCTCCCTTGCACTATTCATACCAAACATGAGCTACGTCCTTCAACTGGTAGGCGGCCAATTCTTCCTTCTTAGGACTAGTCACTCCCATAGCATCAACCACCTTCAACACTTCATCTAGAAAGCTTTGTGGATCCTCATCCACTTTAGAGCCATAGAAGGTAGGGGGATTCATTTTGGTGAAATCCCTAATCCTGGAAGTGGTTGTGCTAGCCTTCGAATTTGGTTGAACTCTTGTGTCCCTAGTGACTTCATCCGTCAAAGCCTGAGTCAGGTTCTGGAGAGCCGTCCTAATCTCCACATTAGTCATAGCTCCCACTTTATCAGGCACTTTAGGATTCAGAGGAGCTTGGGGAGGATTCCCCTCATTGACATTCTCCTCTTGCCCTCTCCTTACATTACCTCTCCTTGTATTCATTTCCTATAATCGTAAGAAAAGGATTAGAAAGGAGACCATAGGGCTAAGATTTCATGCATGAATAAAGAGTGATGAAAGAAGGGAATAATTTCTAAACATCTTATAGCCTCTCACTCGTAAGTGTGGCGCAGTTTACACTCATGAACAAGACTCTATTAGATGTGGTTTCATGAGACATCAATCCTAAATATTATTCCCAAAAACTTATGCTTTGATGCCAAGTTTTTCATGGCCCGAGGTTACCCTAGACGTAACATGGCGTAGTTGACTAGAAGGGTCCATATAAGCCCTATAGCATAATCATACACATAATGTCATAAGAAATAATCACGAAAAATCAAAACTTTTCTAAACAGAAGTCAAACTTCAAATTTCATATATAAAGAGTTGTGGAAATACTAGACTTGTCTCATTAAAAACCATCTAAACATATGAGTACGAAATTAGGGAATTAACCCTTTACATTAATGAAAGTCTTAGCATAATAAAGTCTGACTAAAACTAAGACTAAAATAAACATCTGGTCCTCGAACTGGAGGACTCACCAAAACTTAGGGAATAGTCGACCCAAGCTTTACTTTGAAGAATGAAGTAATGAATCAACGCCCGGGACCTATACTTATAGTATGAAGAAAAGAAGGGGTTAGCACAAATATGTACTAAGTATGGAAACATGCATAAAACCATTTAAATATGCTAAATAGAAATTTTTCTTGAAGTATGCATTTATCAAGTTTGGAAAGCCAATATGCATTTTCAAACATAGAAGACAAGTTATAGTCACAATGCACTAATTACAATGTAATATCAATACCTTAGCAATCTCTAAGAACACTTGTTCAATGTATGGTTGGCATCTAATTATACCAACCTTACTAAGCATTCCTTGAAGCCACATATTTATTACCATAATCTTCAAGCTTACCATGATCCATAGTCATAAATGAGGAATTATACAAGTACATGAATTAAACATAAGGAAAGTCATCTATTCATATCTTAGCATACCATAAGTAAACCATTCCACAACATCCTAATAAGTCTTCTTGTGCAATGTAAAAGTGAAGTCCCATACCCCCACTCCTACCAAGTAAACCCATTAATGAGTCATAGCATAGTTCCTATCATATTCATTATCTTATTGTTATTAGGGAATGTTAGCCATAACCAACATAGACCATATGAGCTACATGGGATCCGGTGTCATATAACCCCACACCAAAATAAGGCGTTCTTACTTGTGGAAGGTAAAACTAATCATATTTAGCTTCTAAGTGGATCCACTAGCTAAGTCCTATGTTTGGAACATAGTTATGAGATAGGGAGATTGCTACTAGAAACCCAACCTATTGCATTAGCAGAGGAGCTTCCATCTCATGAGTTTACTATAGATGACCCAACCTATTGCATTAGCGAAGGGGCCTTTTCCTCATTGTCCATATCCATCGGTACTAAGCATTATTTTCCAATTATACATAATTAGTATGGAATTGTATCTACATGTGTAAAGGCATACTTTACCCTTCATTCAATACAACTCACTAAATAGCTCATAGATTCATTTAAGTGATAACTACCTTTCTCCTTAGAATCATCATTTTAGGGTGAGTAATTTCACCTCATTATTCATATTGTTTTTGTGAGAACTGGCCCTTCAATCAACACAACAACATCAACATCATCCTAGACAATTTATACATAAACATGTGTAAGGATAGGGGAAATTAGTCTTCCAACAACACCTCAAGTCACACAACAGTCATAGGACTCTCACGTTTCAAATGACTTCATAAGTTCATCAATAACTATCAACAATCATCAACAATCCTTCACAATTTACCCCTTAAAAGGTCATGAACCAAGTATCACACTTACATTTATGATATACTATCATAAACATGAATAAGGCAAGGTTTTGAAACCAAATTAACATAACCACAATACATAGTAGAAATCACCTTACATCAATACCTTAATTGAAATTCTTGCAATTTGGGTCATGGGGTAGTTCATGGGTTCATGAGGAGTTTTACTATAAAATCACCATTAAAACTTCAAAGCATCCTTAATATACATCAAATAACATAATGAAAACGTTTTTAGGAAGAACCCATGACTAGAATGAAAACCCTAGTTTTTCAAAAATAAAACCCATTTTCGATATTGAGTTGAGAGGGCTTTATGGAGGAAAGTATTCCATGAATCAAGGTACCCATACCTTAATTGAATCTTTTCCCATGATTTGGAGTTGAGAGGATTGATTCTTGAGCCCTAATCTTCAAGTTCTTGGTGTTCTTCAATGGAGGAACTATATGGAGACAAATATTTGAGAGAAGAGGATTTGGGGAAATATTTGGGTGTTGTGAATTAATGACCAAGTCTTGTGAATTATGACTTAAAAATCAATATACATTTTACCCCTAAAATACCCAAAACACCCCCATATTAATTGGACTAAAATAGGAAAAGACTTATTTAACCCTAATTTAAAAGTCCCGTCAAGGCACCAAGGCCACCTTCAAGAGCCTTGGTAAGGACCACGACCCGTGGTCCTGCCCGTGAAGGTGAGGTAGTGACCTCCATTTTTGTGTCGAAAGTTCCATCACCCAAGTCATCTCCACGGGCTTCTTCATGGCTCTTGAAGTGGACCCCGGCACGTGGTCATGCCCGTGGAGTTGGGAAAGTGACTTGCATTTGGGGCCATTTGGCTATTTGCCTAAGGCAACTTTAGGAGAGCCTCCCTTGGCTGTGGTAAAGACACGAACCGTGAAGTCGAGGTAGTAGCTAGGGAATTTGGTGGCCAAACTTTCAAGGCCAAGGCAAGACCATGCCCATCTTTACGAACAATAGTGAGGACCATGACTTGTGGTCCTTCTCGTGAAGGTTAGGGCAGCAACTAATGGCTAGGGGCGGCCTTGGCCTTTTGTCTTTGTCTTGGCCCCTTGGCCATGGCGCTTGCCTCATGGCCTTGACCCCTATGACTCATATTTAAGACGTTCATCCTTACGTTTAGGCTCTAGTTCAACCTACCATTTTTCGAGGTGTTACAATAGTTTTATGGGGTGCTATGCATGCATTGCATAAGTATGACTTAGGGTCACTAAAGAGAAGTCTTGAGATAGGATTGTGCTAGAGTTTCCTTTCCTAGTTATAATTGACTAAAGGTGAGAGATTCCCTTAGTTAAGAGAGTTAAACTAATAATGAGGCCAAAGTGAATATGACTAGGATGACTTCAAGGCTATGCTTAGTTTGAAGGGTAGTATGGGATGCCTTTCATGCATGTCACAAGTGTACCTTGGGGTTACTTAGAAGTATGGTACCCTTATGGCATAGAGAAGCTTAAGAGTTAACCATGTACATAGATTATAATTAAGATGACATGCAGACCTAAGTCTTGAATGTGAAGGTGGACTATGCCCAAGAATGACCAAAGGAAGGTACTTAGCTTTGATGGTAGTATGGGATGCTATCCTTGCATTGCACAAGTATACTTGGAGGTGTCTTGTGAAATAGTTCTCTTGTAATATGAAGGACTTAAGGTTGAAGTATGTGACCATGAAAGTCTAAGTAAAGACTATGCCATGAACATGATGTATCTCCAATTCTCATTATATATATATATATATATATATATATATATATATATATTATGTTGACTTATGTTTATATGATGCTTGTGTTGATGATTATTCTATGGTTATGTTGATGGTGTTATGACCATGTTATTATCTCTTATGCTTATGTATTATGTTGACTAACCATTTGAGATGCTCTTATGATGTTTTGCTAGCTTTCATACTGGGTATATTTTGTACTAACGCATATTGCCTACATTTTAAATAAATGTAGGGTTGGAGGCTTGAGTTGCTTTGGTGGCTAGGTTTCAAGGATCTAGAAGAGTTGAAGATCTTGGTGAGTCGTTATAGCTTCGAGGACAACATCCACTTTACTTTTATGTCACTTCTTTATTGTCTTAGACTATTGTATAATTTGTGTCACAAGAGTTTATTCTAAAAGTTGTATCAGATGGTTTGAGACAAAGAGTATAGAAAGACTTCCGCTTGTTGCTTTTATGAAATATGACTTATATTATAAAAGTTTTAAATTATTCTGTATTTTCAATTCTATTACCTATGTTATGATGGAAGGGCTTGTATTAGAGCACTTGGGTCAGTGCGTGTTACATCTAGGGGGTACACCTGGGTCGTGACACCTACCTAATACTAAGTACCACTTTTAGGTAACCAATATCATACAAATCTTACCTTGACCTCATCTATAGCCAACTTCCATAGACAAGGAAACATTCATATTCATAACTTGTAGCAAGTAAAGTCACTCCTAACAACAATACATATCATACATGCATAATTCATAAGTCTTCATAGGATAAGTGAACCTCACCACAACCAACCTTAAAGACTACTTGTGTAATGCATAAATGGAGTCCCATACCCCCACTCATACTAGGTAGTACCTCTTAAGAAGTCATAGGTACAGTTCATGTTCTTGTCGTAATTCATGTTCTTATCATATAGGGAATTATAGCCTTAACGGACATAGACCATGTGAGCTACATGGAATCCAGTGTCTTACCCCCACACCAAAAAGAGATGTCCTACTTGCCTAAGGTAGAACTCATATATTAGCTTTTAGGTGGATCAACTAGCTAAAGACCTATGTGGACACATAGTTATGGCATAGGGAGATTGCTACTAGAAACCCAGACTACTAACGTGAAGGTTTCTATCTCATAAGATAACTACTTTGGGAACCCGGACTTGCTAGCATGAAGGTATCCATCTCATACTCATATCCACTTGGTGCTAAGCATAATTCCCTTTAAAATTTATGTTAAGTCTTTACTTATGTTCATGTTCATGGAAGAATGTACTAGGCTCTCAAACCAACATAGTATCATAATACCTCGTAGATTCATTAGGTGAGAATGTCCTTTCAACCTTAGAATCATCAATACGTGAGTAAACCTTTCACATCATATTCATAGTGTGATATGAGAATAGCCTTTCAATCAGCACAAAAACATTATCATATTCATAGACATTTCATGCATAGTCATGTGTAAGGGTATGGGGAGAATGATCTTGCAACAATACCATAATTACACCATAGTCATAGGATCTTCACTTCCTAAGTGAATCATAAGCTCATCAACGTGTACAAACCCTCATAATTTGCCCTTCAAGGCTGTAAATCAAACTTAACCCAAATATCTAGAATTTCAACAGTAGATAGGGGAATATAATGATTTAATAACTCAATCAATATAAACATAAGACATGCTTCTGTAATCAATCAACGCACATCATGAATTCACAATTTAAAAATATGTGGGATTCATGCATTCTTGGGGGGATTTCATCATAGATCAACAATAAATCATCAATTCAACCATAATCCACCATAATCAACCATAATCAACCATAAATAAATAATTGAAAACGTTTTGAAAGAGAACCCATGACTTATATTGAAACCCTAGGTTTTGGGGAAATTGAAAGCTTGAAATCATGTTTTCAATGGACTCTATGGGTAAAAGCTACCCATAGATAAAAAGCCACCACACCTTGATTAAGAATCTCCAAGAATTTTGAGGAAGAATCCTTGAATTCTCCAAACCCTAGCTTCAATTCCACCTTTCTTCTTCTTTGAGTTTTAGAGAGAGAAATATTGGGCGGAAGATAACTTTGGGTTTGATTTGGGTGTTTGAGTATAATGACTTAATTTGGGTGAATTTGGACTCAAAACAACTTATATAGTACCCCTAAAGATACCCAAAACGACCTCACTTTAATTGGACTAAAATAGGAAAAGACTAAACTAACCTTTAATTAATGACCCCGTCCAGGCACCATGAGCCACCTTCACGAGCAATAGTGAGGACCAGGATCCGTGGTCCACCTCATGAAGGTTAGGGCGGGTAGAGAATTAGAGCATGAAGCTCACTAGCCCGAGGCAATCCCACGAGGGGCTCCATGAGCCATAGTCAAGACCACAAACCGTGGTCCTTGAGGCAGTTGCCATGCCTTTTGGGGCCCCTAGCTCAAATGCTCAAGGAATCTTCATGAGGGACTCCACGAGCCGTGGTCAAGACCACGAGCCTTGGTCCCTCTCGTGGACCTTGAGGCAATGGCCAGGCCATTTGGTGGGCACTCTACCATGGCCAAGGAAAGTCCACGAGCCACCTTCACAAGCCGTGGTGAGGACCACGATCCGTGGTCCCACTCGTGAAGGGTGAGGCAGTGTGCTCCAAGCTATGGCTGCCTTGGCCTTTGGCTTTGGTTTGGCCCCTTTTCCTTGGCACTTGCCTCTTGGCCTTGACTCTTATACTCCTTATTTTACCCCTAGATGGTCTACTAATCTCGTGGAATCATTTTATGATTTTTAACCTTTTCTTTTAGGCTCTAGTTTAACCTACTATATTCCGGAGTGTTACATTATCTCCCCCTTGGGAACATTCGTCCTCGAATGGCGATTTAGACACCTTAAATAATTATAGAATAAATACTAGCATCTAATCTTTCATTCATCATAAAAATAATGCACAATTAAAGGAGGAAACATCAACTCCATCTCAAGACATAATTAATGCAACGAATGAAGTAGAAGCTACATCCACAACCTATTATCATAAAACTCATTATTTCACATAACCGTAGGAGGAACCACCTTCTCCTACTCAAAGAAATCCCAACACAACATCATGGAGCCAATATGCCATTCCATCACAAGCATAACTAAGCATGTTCATCAAATCATCTCATGAAGTCAAATATGCAATCATCATACTAAAATGCAAAACAACATGAGGAACATATAAATCATGAAAACGCAATTTATGCTAACTATGAATTCTCACAACAACATGCATATCATTAGGGAAAAATCATAAAGAACACATATAGCACACATGACTCATAAAAATACCAAACTCAAGAGAACTGCTTACCTCAAGCTTGGATAGGAGTAGAAGGAAAATGATGAGGATAGCGGGACTTCATATCGGCCTCAACCTCCAATGTAGAACCCTCAACTAAATGATTCCTCCACAACACCTTTACGGAAGCTACTTCCTTGTTCCTCAACCTCTTAACTTGCCGGTCTAAAATCTCCATCGGAATCTCTTCATAAGAAAGACTCTCATCAACTCCCAAACCGTATAAAGGAATGATGGATATGAGATCACCAATACATTTCTTAATCATGGAAACATGAAATAGTTGATGAACCGGAGCCAACTCATTTGGAAAGTCTAACTCATAGGCAACTTTCCCAATACGTTTCAAGATTTGATATGGGCCCACATACCGGGGACTAAGCTTCCCCTTTATATGAAACCTCATCACACCTTTCATAGGTGAGATTTATAAATAGACCCAATCATTAACATCAAATTCTAGATCCCTTCATCTAATATCGGCATAAGACTTTTGCCAAATTTGCCCTCTCTTCCTTGAGCTCTTAGCTTGGGACAATCTTTTATCATGTGGCCACTCTTCCCACAATTATAGCAACCATCCATACCCACTAGGCACTTACCCTAATGCTTTTTACCACATTTCTCACAATTAGGCCTATCAACATAAGAACAACCACTATTACCTCCTTGTGGTTTAGGGTTAGACACCCTATCTTTGTTGACCCTTGGAGCACTATTGGAGCCTTGTTTTGAGAACTTTCTCTTGAACCTTGGTGTACCTTGACCCTCACCCTTGGAAGAACTCCCATCATTAGTCCTTTCCCCCTTTACTTCCCTATTCAAATGATTAAGCTTTTGTTCCTCAATTTTTTTCGGTATGGACCATAAGACATGAAATATTCATACTTGGGATGAGCATTGCCGAATGACATTCATTGACTACCAAGACAAATACCCCCATAACAAATTTGTTCATCTTGGCCTTAGAGTCTACCACTAAGGTTGGAGCATACTTAGACAATTGGGTAAATTTAAGGGCATACTCTTTCACACTCGTACCCCCTTGTCTAAGATTTATGAACTCTTGCATCTTTCATCCCCTTAACTCTAGGGGAAAAAACCTATCAAGAAAGACCGACTTGAACAATTCCCAATCTACTGGACCTGCTCCAATGGGTCTTTCACCCTTCCATTGCTCATACCATACTTGATCCATATCCTTAAATTGGTAGTCAGCTAGTTCCTCCTTCTCTTGTGGAGACACCCCCATAGTATCAAGCACTTTAAAGATCTCATCAACAAACCCTTGTGGGTTTTCCTCCACTTTGGAACGAAAGAACATAGGAGGGTTCATTCTTGTGAAATCCCTTATCCTCTAAGCGGTTGTACTTGCATTGAGGTTCAATTGAGTCCTAATATCCCTATTGACTTGGCCATCACAGCTTCAGTCAATATTTGGAGAGCCGACCTTATCTCCACATTTGTCATAGCCCTCCCATCATTAGGAGCTTGAGGAACTTGAGGACCTTGAGGAGGAACTCCCTCATTCACATTCTCCATTTCTATCCTTCTTGTGGTTGCCGTTCTTGTATTCATATCCTATAGACACAAGACAAGGGTTAGGCAAATGACTTTATATAGTTAAAACTCTAAGGCACGACTAAAGAGTAATGAAAGACGTGAAATTTCCTAAATATCTTATAGCCTTTAATTCATCAATGTGGCATGCTTCACATTCATGAACAAGACTCTACTAGACGTGGCTTATGAGACATCATCCTAGAATTATTCTAAACCTTGTGCTCTAATTACCAAGTTTGTCACAACGGTACCCTAGGCGTAACACGGTGTACTTGACCCGAAGGGTCTCATAAACCATAGCATATCATAAACATAAGTAATAGAAATGATGCGTAATTAAAATTTTACAATCAAAGTCTTTTCATAAAATCAAAATAGAAGTCTAGACGTTGTCTCCATAAGCGATCTAATACAATCGAGAAGCAATACGGTCACAACCCTTTACAATAAAGTCTCAAAGTAAAACATACGAAAGGAAACTAGAAGGAATAAGTCTTTTCCTCGAACCATGAGGACTCACCAAGGCAAAGAGAGAATCAATCCAAGCCTTCAATCAAAGAGAAGCAAACTCAACAACCGGGACCTACACTTATATAAAAATGCAGAAAAATATGGGTTAGCACGAAAATGTACTAAGTATGGAAGCCATGCATAAAAATCCTTAAAATATGCTCAAAAGGGACATTTAGTTAAAACTGTGCATTTATCAATTTTCAAAGCCATCATGCACATTTCTGAAGAAACATAAGTCAAACCATATCATAAGCAACCCTAAGCTATAATTGTTCAATGCATAGGTAAATCCCATAATCCTACCTAATACTAATTACCACTTTTAGGTCACCAACATCATACATATCTTACCTTGACCTCATCCAGAGCCAACATTCATAGACAAGGAAATATTCATATTCATAACTTTTATCAACTAAAGTCACTCTTAACAACAATACATATCATACTTGCATAATTCATAAGTCTTCATAGCATAAGAGAACCTCACCACAACCACTCTTAAAGCATACTTGTGCAATACATAAATGGAGTCTCATACCCCCACTCATACTATGTAGTACCTCTTAAGAAGTCATAGTTATAGTTCATGTTCTTGTCATAATTCATGTTCTTATCATGTAGGGAAATATATCCTTAACCGACATAGACCATGTGATCTACATGGAATCGATGTCTTACCCTCACACCGAAAAGAGGTGTCAGGCTTGCCTAAAGTAGAACTCATATATTAGCTTTTAGGTGAATCCACTAGCTAAAGACTTATGTGGGCACTTAGTTATGGGATAGGGAGATTGCTACTAGAAACCCGGACTACTAACATGAAGGTTTTCATCTCATGAGATAACAACTATGGGAACCTTGACTTGCTAGCGTGAAGGAACCCATCTCATACTCATATCCACTCGGTGCTAAGCATAATTCCTAAAATTCATGTTAAGTCTTTACTTAAGTTCATGTTCATGGAAGAATGCACTAGGCACTCAAACGAACATAGTATCATAATAGCTCATAGATTCATTAGGTGAGAATGTCCTTTTAACCTTAGAATCATCAACATGTGAGTGGGCCTCTCACATCGTATTCCTGATGTGTTTATGAGAATAGCCTTTCAATCAACACAACAACATTATCATATTCATAGAAATTTCATGCATAGTCATGTGTAAGGGTATGGAAAGATTGATCTTCCAACAATACCACAATTACACCATAGTCATAAGATCTTCACTTCCTAAGTGAATCATAAGCTCATACACAATTCTCATCAACATGTACAAAACCTCATAATTTTGCCTTCAAGGCTATAAATCAAACTCAACCCAAACATCTACAATTTCAATATTAGATAGTGGAATATAATGATTCAATAACTCAATCAATATAAACATAATCAATTGACATGCTTCTATAATCAATCAACCCACATCATGAATTCACAATTTAACAATATGTGGGATTTATGGGTTCTAGGGGGGATTTTTATCATAAATCAACAATTAATCATCAATTCAACCATAATCCACCATAATCAACAATATTCAACCATAAATCAATAATTGAAAACGTTTTGAAAGAGAACCCATGACTTAGATTGAAACCCTAGGTTTTGGGGAAACTGAAAGCTTGAAATATAGTTTTGAAGGGACTCTATGGGTGAAAGATACCCATAGATGAAAAGCCACCATAACTTGATTAAGAATTTCCAACAAATTTGAGGAAGAACCCTTTAATTCTCCAAACCCTAGATCCAATTCCACCTATCTTCTTCTTTGAGTTTTAGAGAGAGAAATATTGAGAGGAAGAGAAATTTTGGTTTGATTTGGTGTTTGAGTATAATGTCTTATTTTGTGTGAATTTGGACTTAAAACAACTTATATAGTACCCCTAAAGATACCCAAAACGACCTCACTTTAATTGGACTAAAATAGGAAAAGACTAAACTAACCTTTAATTAATGACCTAGTCCAAGCACCACGAGCCACCTTCACGAGCCGTGGCGAGGACCACGTCGGTGGTCCTCTTGAAGGTTAGGCGGTAACTAGAAAATTGGAGCATGAAGCTCACTAGCCCAAGGCAATCCCATGAGGGCTCCACGAGCCGTGGTCCCTCTTGTGGTCCTTGAGGCAGTAGCCATGCCTTTAGGGCCCCTAGCTCAAATTCCCAAGGCATCTTCACGAGGGCTCTATGAGGCGTGGTCGAGACCATGGTGGTTCCTCTTGTGGGCTTTCAGGCAGTGGCTAGGCCATTTGGTTGCCACTCTACCATGGCCAAGGCAAGTCCACGAGCCACCTTCAAGAGCAATGGTGAGGACCACGATCCGTGGTCCCACTTGTGAAGGGAGAGGGAGTGTGCTCCAAGCTAGGGGCAGCCTTGGCCTTTAACTTTAGCTTGACCCTTTTTCCTTAGCACTTGCCTCTTCGCCTTGACTCTTATACTCCTTATTTTACCCCTAGATGGTCTACTAATATACGAAGTCATTTTATGATTTTTAACCTTTACGTTGCTGTAGTTTAACCTACTATTTTCTGGAGTGTTACACAGACACCCCAACATACATCATTCACAATCACCAAGGTATCAATTTTCCAACAATGTAACTAGTGCCCTCTCTTCAAAAGAAATCTTTTTTTCCATTCACAAGAGATATGAATTTCAAGTTTAGGAATCGTTCAACACTCACGCTCAGAAGTGACTTCAATTACAATTAGTGCTCAATACCATAGGTTTGCCCTTATTTTCACTGCTTAGACTTTCCAAACTAGGTTCTAGGATCACTATAGGACTTTCTTAGATTGTAAGGTAGGCTAAGGGTCAGGTGTGGTACATTTGGGTACTTTTTAGTGACTTTCTGCCTTACTTAACATTACATTGGCTTTTTACCTCTTTTCTCAACCTATTTTGACATCCTTTCATTATACTTTCTTTCCCCAGACTCTCTTTAACACAGATGTGACTTTTGACTTTATGGCTCTTATTTTTCACTTTCTTCTTTTTATTTCACTTTATTTTTCTTCATTTCTTTCAGCACCTTTGTTTATCATATTTTTGCTTCTTTTGCACAAAGTCACATCTTTTTTTTCTTTTTTGTTTCTCTCTTCAACACACAACTCTTTTCATACCCTTTTTCTTTTAGTTTCCTTTCTTCACCGCCACCCTAAACTTATGTGTTTAGCATGAGTTGAGGTGCACAATATCCGATGTCGGACCATGGCCAAGATCAAGGTAACTTTTTGAATTCGCCACCCTCAACTTAGGCTTTGGCCTAAGTCAAGGTGCACATGTCCAAGGAGGGACCGGTGCCAAGATAATTATTTTAGTGAAGGTGATTTAGGTGAATTTGAAAGAAGTGGTCTATATTAGGCTCAAACATTTGGATCAACGGGAACAATTATTTCATTTGGTTGGATCATTTTAGACTTTAGTGGACTAATTTGAACAAGGGCCTATGATCACTTCACAACTTCTAGCCTAGATTATCTTAGCAGGACCAACAGGGAAAGTTCTAGATTGGCACACACTATATGAACATTCAAGCTTTACTGACACACACTTAGCACATTGTTTCATTATTAGATCATTCAACAACCCAGTTCAAGTTTTATCTTAAATCATGAGGTCAAATCGGTTCCTTATCATGTCACATTGAGATCCAGCACATTCGACTTATCAAGCCTAAAGATGTAGCACATTTCACACTTTTTGGACAGGAACCATTTTTTCTCATGCTTTTTGTGCCATCATGCTTTCATTTTGTTTCACTTACTTCTACACATACATTCCTTAACATGCCGGTTCAATATAAATTAAAACAGTCTCTTGGGGGAAAAGAACACAGGCAAGAAAACCCCAAGAAAGGATTATGAGTTTTGTTACTCGGACTTCCCCTATCTCTCACAATCCATTTACCCCACCCCCAACAAAATAAAGTGGAATTGTCCCCAATGCACAAAAAAATCAAAAGTAAAGGATGAGGTGAAGCAAACCTGTGACGCATATGCATCGAAGACCTCTCAAAAAGCGGGTGGATCCGATTTCTTGGAGCCATTGGATCAACACTGAAATGCCAGTAGCACTCCATCTACTATCCCAACACTCTCGGTAGTGCTCACATCAACTCTCACAGCACCCTCAGTAGTGCTCAGACCACTGGATGGGCCAAAACCTATATCCCTAGCCCGCTGTGGTCTCATCTCCTCCAATAGTAACGACGCTCTTGTGGCCTCCTCCAACTCCTACCATTTTTTATTCTTCAAACTTTGCGCCTCAGCATCATCTGAAGTATGACCAAAGTGGTGGAGCTTCCTAGCAACACAAAAAAAATCTGGTCGCAGCATAGCATCGCCGAATAGGGCAGCCATCACCACCTCATCAACCGGTGTCATAGGGTCAGACTCCTGCTCAATATCTGGGGGGTTTAGGAGTGCATCAATATCAGCACGGAGGCTAGCCAACTCCTACTTGAAGGTGGTCAGGTCAACGATCGGGGCTAGCCTCTCCAACATGCGTAACTCAATGGCATCTAGACGTTTATGAACATCCTAAACCTTGTGCTCCATCATCTGCTCTATCTCACCACAGACTCTGCTATGGAACGCTGCATCCATGGCTTCATATGCTAAAGAAAGGTGTCCATCTACGTCTCCAGATTCTAAACTAGGGTTAGAGGGATGGCGGTGGACCCTGAAGAGAGCGTAGCTCTGGATGAGCTAGGAGCCTGACTGGCAGACGATGATGGAAGAGCCTGGACATCCATTGTAGTTCCTGGAGGTGCAGGGTCATAAGCCTGTATGTTTTCTGCATCTTCTACAAGATCAGCTCCCAACGGTGGCACCTCAACCTATGGCTCTCTGCTAGGTGCATCTACATTAGCCTCATCCCAAATAAGGCCGATATCTAGAGTCTTGGTTTACTGAAGTAACCAGTCACAATGCCATACTGGTACGGACTCATTCCTACATAGCTGAAAGACTAGGCACAGGAAGTGCAAGGAGGTGGTGGCCTTAAAGGCCCTCTCATGGATCTCTGCAATTAATATACGGGCAAAGTCTATCTCAAACCCCCCTACCATACCTGCAACAAATCACTACTCGGTCCCATGTGACCACATTGTCGGCTTGAGTAGGGGACACACGATTTCGCACGATTAACTAGAAGAATTTTGCAGCAAAACTTAGCGTCGCCTTTTTGATACCCGAGTTTAGAGTCTGAACCCACTCGACACGCTTTCTATCTGTAGAAATATGTTGGGCCAGCCCTCTCACAAGGGACTCCCTCTGCTCAACATTCCTCTGAAATGCCCCACTTTGAATGATTTCCATCCGATAGTCGATCTCTGTTGTATTGATGGGCAGAGTGTGGTTTAGGATATAGATAAACATGAGGAGTATGGCCTCAGAGATGTCAACTGTGAAACCCGTTATAATGTGGCCTCAAGTGGAGGCTGAGCTGTGGGCTTGGCCCGTTTGCTGATGGAATTCGTCACTGTGGCCGCATAGAAAGCATAGAACTCCTGAACTATCTCCTCGGTGTAATACCCTAGGTTCCATGCCATCCACTAACACCTGTTCCTCCGAAAAAGATCGTGGATGACTAGAGCAGTGTGGAGGCTGCCTGTGAGAACAGGACGCTCCTCGGTGACAAGTTTGGCCATCTTGCTATGCTTATTCAGCATGCGAGCATCTATGTATATATGGTATTGGCCTGTCACGCACCACCTATATGGATCCGTAGTGACTAGAGCCGGACTATGACTCAGAGTCAGCCTGTGAGCTGATTGATGTGGGCCCCTCCTCAGACTAGGGGTAGTGATCTCATCAGAACTCACCTGCTGGGCTCTGTTCCGACTAGTGCGGGCAGTAGTAGGGGAGGTCCTTGTGGTTGTAGTAATGTATTCCTCATCATCCTCATCGATCATACGTCGAGAAGGTTCCATTTATTTTGATTTGCCCTTGGCTGTGTAAGTCGAAGCTTGATTCGGGGTCGTTGTACCTGTGGAAGCTTAGTTAGTACCAAAATATTGCAATAATATTCATGAAATAATTTTAGGACAAGTGTCAGACCAAAACACCAACTAAAAAAATTTCTGGACAGTAGCTAACATGTCGACCTATGGTGGGTACCGACAGTCCATCGAGGGAACGACGATCCGTGGGTCCCCTCTGTAGGTCAGAGTACCCAAAATTGGGTCTCTGATATAGGCACCACTGATGTGTAGAACGGTTCGTCGATGGAACAATGGACTGTAGTCTACACCGTGGTTCGATACTTAGTGAAAACTCTATTGGAGACTAACCCACGGACCCTATCTATAGTCCGTAGGGTGACCAATGGTCCGTGGAAGGTGTCTCGTGGGTTAGTTTTGTGCCACGTTTCAGAACTCATTTCAATTTCTGTCATTTCTTTCAATAATTACACAAGCATACTTTGTCTATAAATGCATTTCAACATATAAAAAGGTAGTTAATAATCCTTAGGGTTTCGTTGACATAAATTTTACATTTTAATAAATTGAAACATATGAACCTTAAGTCAAAACTTCCAATTGGACCCATTACATGATTTGTGTGGTTTTAGCATATTACACACTCTCATTCTATCGTTCCAAGGGTGTTTATAGCTATAATTCAACACTCAATAAGAATGTTAAACACCCACGGTCAAGATCCAACTTCGTGACGTCATGATATATACAATGAATAGTGAAATTCAAAGTTAGGGGAAGTTGTTTACCTTACAAGTAGTCGAAGTGGGTAAGTTTGTTAATGCAATGAACTCCTTAGACATTTGATAGCCCTTTGACACCGAACTTAGAGTGTGAGATCGCTTTGGGGAGAAGATAGGGTGATTTGGG
This sequence comes from Solanum pinnatisectum, assembly GCA_035578085.1. Classification (NCBI taxonomy): domain Eukaryota; kingdom Viridiplantae; phylum Streptophyta; class Magnoliopsida; order Solanales; family Solanaceae; genus Solanum; species Solanum pinnatisectum. The sequence goes on from CM069078.1 coordinate 17,558,760, forward strand.
AGTTTTAGGAGAGAAAAGGATGAATGTGGGATTTGGGGAAATGAATTGGGTATTAATATGAGGTTATTGGGTTTAAATAGGAGTGATTTGTGGGAGTTAGACAGTTGAAAAATGGTTGGGGGGGATTTTATTGTCACGACCCAAGGGTACCCCCTAGACGTAACATGGCACATGGAATCCTGAAGGACCCCAAGTAAGCCCCTTAGCTTATCATCATCACATAAGTATTGAATAATAAAGAATAAAACAAAATTTCAACTCTTTAAGAAATCTTTCAGAAAAGTAAAGCAGAAGTCTAGACATAGTCTTCATAAGCCAACTACTACAATAGGAGTATCAAAATACTAGGGTCACAACCCTTATAAAAGAGATTATGAAAATGTCTAGTACACTAGAGAAATGAAACAACAATAAAAGCTCCTGTCCTCGGATCCATGAGGACATACCACAAGCTTGTAAGGTAGTCAACCCAAGCTTGAACTAGAATGAACAGCCTTAGACGCCAGAACCTACCTTAGTAGAAAAATAGAAGAATGAGTCAGTACAATTAATGCACTAAGTACTGTAGCTATGCATGAAAACCATTTAATATGATAAAAAGGGACATTTAGTTATAAATTATGCATTTGATCAAGTTTATGAACTATCATAGAAACAAGTGCAAAAGCATAAGGTACATACATATTCAACATATTAATCATCTCAACATACGGAAAAACAAACCATAAGAAACATCAAAGCAACCTTGTACAAAGTATGGACAAGGTCCCATACCTCTATCCACACTAAGGAATACTCATTAAGTGCTCATAGTTCATAACACAAATTCTAGTTCATTCTATCATAGTGGGATTAACTTTAACCAACATAGACCATGAGAGCTTAGTCATGGGATCCGCCGTTTACCGCACGCCGAAAAGGGGTGTCCTACTTGCCTAAGGTAGAACTAAAACTCTTAGCTTAGTTGGATCCACAAGTTATTGGATAAAGGGATTGCTTCTAGAAACCCGCCCTCTACTAACGGAGGATCTTCCATCCCATGAGACTTTTTCAAGATACTTGCCCTCTACTAACAGAGGAGCTTCAATCTCATTATCATTTCCTGTCGGAGCTAAGAACAATTCCCTTATAGTTTATATTTAAGTCTTGACTTGAAGTAATCACTATGGAGAAGTGTCTTTACACTCAATCCATCAAACTCATTCTATAGCTCTTAGATTCATTAGGGAAGACTAGTCTTCAACCCTTAGAACCAAAATATGTGAAAAACCTTCCACATTACATGATCTTCATACCTATGTGTGTATATAAGGATAATCATCTAAACAATATCACAATTAGATCATAATGGAAGTAATTTATTCTAAAAGTAATCCAATTGAATACACACAACTCTCATACATATATATAGTTTTCATACTTTGCCCCTTCAAGGGTTATAGATCTTATTCATCAATATCTCTAGAATTACTTCATTGAACATGTATAATATCCTAATTCAAGTAAGCAATTCATCACATACAAAATTTGAATACAATTGACTTACAAAGACCCATATTCATGCTTCAAGATCCAATTTAGGGAAACCTAGCGATTCATGGATTCTTAGATAAATTATTTAGGAAAACAGTAGTAATTCATCAAATTTATCATAATATAAGAAAATAAACACATTGAAATCGTTTTGGAAGTGAATCCATGCCATAGATTGAAAACCTTAGGTTCTTGGAGAAATTGAACTTTGAGAAACAGAGTTTTGGAGGGCTTTATGGAAGAAGCCTATCCATAAATCAACACTACCATACCTTGAGTGGGAATACTCTACGAAATTGAAGAGGAAAGTTGAGTTCTTGAGCCTGGTCTCCTAGTTCTTCTTCTTTAATGGTGGTTTCTAGAGAGCGAAATTTTGGAGGGGAGAGTATTTGGGAATTTGATTTTTAGTCTTGTGACTTATGAGGTGTAAAAGAGGTAGTTAATGGTTTAAATGATATTAAATATGTCTAATAAATCAATAAAAGTTGTCCCCAAAACTCTAATTAATTACGAATTCACTAACTCCAATTGGCCGAATCTAGGAGAGCTTTAGGTGTGACTCATGAAACCCCCACCCACGGACCGTGGGTGGGGTCACGCCCCATTCTGGTAATTCGTCTTTTGGTTTAGAGAGTTGGAGGACCAGGGGAGGCCAAGCCTCGACCCATGACCCCCACCTACAGGGCGTGGGTCCACCCACTATTCGTTAGTGCCCATCCGTAGGTCCTACTATTTTTTGACAGCTTTTTGGGCCTTCTCTTGGGTACTTCTTAAGGAACCATGGTTGGTCCTTGAGGGTCATACCTTGACGTTTAAATCCAAAAACACTTGTATTACTTAATGGAGGTTAGTTTACGACCATATACATCACCTTAAACCTGTATAGGCTACTAGTTTTACGTTAGGCTCTAGTTTAGTCTTACTAGTTTCACCGGGTGTTACTTTATCTACCCCTTGGGAACATTAGTCCTCGAATGATGATTTAGACACCAAACTAACTTTAGAACTCAAGACTAGCAGCCCATCATGCATGAAACATCAAAATAATGCACAACTCAATGATACACTATTCAAAGGAGGAAACCTCTACTCCATCTCAAATCATAATCAATGCAATACAAGGGAGTAGGAACTACATCTAACAGCCCAATATGCATGAAATTCAATAATTCTCATACTCATAAGAGGAGCTAACTTTTCCTCAACTAAATAATGCTCAACATAACATCATGGAGCCAATATGCCAATACTCTCCAAAGCACACTAAAACATGTTCATTACTACATGTCATGAAGTCAAATATGCAACATCATACTATAATGCACAACCACATGAGGAAACACATAAACAATGAAAACTCACTTTATCACTAAACATGGATTTCATCAATAACATGCATCATCTAAGAAAACCGTGGAAAACATACTACTTACATGTGACTTTTGAAACAAGGAAATTCTAGAGGAACTCTTTACCTCAAGATTGAGTAGGAGTAGAAGGAAAGAGATGAGGGTATCGGGACTTCATGTCGGCCCTCCCAAGTAGCACAATCAACTAGATGTTTCTCCACAAAATCTTAACGGAAGCTACCTCCATGTTTCTTAACTTCTTGACTTTCCAGTCAAGAATCTCTACTGGAACCTCTTCATAGGAAAGACTTTCATCAACACCTAACCCTTCTAATGGAATAATGGTCACCGGGTCCCCAACACACTTTTTAAGCATAGAAACATGAAACAGGGTGAGCAGGGCCAACTCATTTGGAAAGTCCAACTCATAAGCAACTTTCCCAACAGGCTCTAATATTTGGTATGGACCTACAAACTGGGGACTAAGTTTTCCCTTTTTGTCAAACCTCATCACACCCTTCATGGGTGATATTTTCAAATAAACCCAATCACCAACTTCAAATTCTAACTATCTTCTCCTCACATTGGCCTAAGTCTTTTGCCTACTTTGAGCCGTTTTCAACCTCTCTCTAATAAGTCAAACTTTTCAATAACTTCATAAGCGGACTGGGGCCAATAAGAGCAATGTCACCTACTTCAAACTAATCAATCAGAGACCTACATCTCGTACCATCCAAAGCTTTAAAAGGAGCCATATCTATGCATGAGCGGTGACTATTATTGTAGGACAACTCCACCAAGGGCAAGTGGTCATCCCAATTACCTTTAAAATCTATTACACATGCCCTTAACTTTTCCTCTAAGGTTTGAATAGTACATTCCTCTTGACCATCCGTTTGAGGTTGGAAAGCGGTTCTAAGCTTCACCTTAGTGCCAAGACCTTTTTGGAATGACTTCCAAAAGAGAGAAGTAAATTGAGGACCCCGATCCAAAATGATAGATAGAGGAACCCCATGCAACTTCACTATTTCCCATATATACAACTTGGTATAGTCTTCCGCCGATTGAGATACCTTGACGGGAATGAAGTGGGCTGATTTGGTCATATCTACAATGACCCAAATAGAATCATATTGCCTTTGAGTATGGGGCAACCCCACAATAAAATCCATATTCACCTCCTCCCACTTCGAAGTGGGAATTGGCATATCTTGCAAGAAACCTCCCGGTTTTGATGCTCAACCTTAACCTGTTGACAATTAGGACATTTGACTACTAATCTCGCAATATCCTTCTTTATAACATTCCACCAATAGACTTGCCGTATATCATGATACATCTTGGTGGCTCCCGGATGAATAGAATATCTAAAACCATGAGCCTCTTCTAGAATTTGCTCCCTTATCCCATCCACATCCAGAACACATAATCTACCTTGCTATCTAAGTACCCCATCTCCCCTTTAGAAGAAAGCCTCATAGGACTTACCAAGTATTGATTATTTCAACTCCATCAATATAGGATCAAGGTGTTGCTTAGACTTCACATCTACAACAGAAGAATATTTGGAGCAATTATGAACCATGAAACCTCCATTGGGAGAATCCACTAATTTGACACCTAAACATGCCAATCTATGCACATCACGGACTAACTCTTTCTTGTCATCCTCTATGTGAGTCACACTACCCATGGATAGTCTATTAAGTGCATCCGCCACTACATTAGCTTTGCTGTGTCATAGTCCTTCAAAAGTTCCAACCACCTTCTCTGTCGGAGATTCATGTTTTTTTAGGTAAACACATATTGAAGGATTTTGTGATCAGTGAAAACATCTACATGGACCCTATATAAGTAATATCTCTATATTTTCAAAGTAAATACTACCACCGCTAATTCAAGATCTTGGGTTGGATAATTATTTTTATGAATCTTGAGTTGGCTTGAAGTGTAGGCAATCACTTTACCCTATTGCATGAGTACACATCCCAATCATACCTCTCGAGGTGTCACAATATACCACAAACCCATTGGTACCCTCCGGTAAGGTCAACACCGGAGTGGAAGTAAGTCTATCTTTCAACTCTTGGAAGCTTTTCTCACAAGCTTCCGACCACACAAACTTAGCTTTCTTTTGAGTCAAAGCTGTCAACGGAGAATTGATGGAGGAAAAACCCTCAGCAAACCTTCTATAATAACCTGTCAAACCCAAAAAGCTTCTAATATCGGTAGGAGTTAAAGGTCTAGGCTAGCCCTTAACTGCATCCGTCTTTTTGGGATCTACCTCAATACCCTTGCTCGACACAACATGGCCAAGAAAAGCTACCAACCACAACCAAAACTCACATTTACTAAACTTTTCATACAATTGGTGGTCTTTAAGGACTTGGAACACAATCCTCAAATGACTCATGTGTTCACCCTCACTCCTTGAATAGATCAAGATATCATCAATAAACACTATCACAAACATATCAAGATATTGTCGAAACACCCTATTCATTAGGTCCATGAATGCCGCCGAGGCATTAGTTAGACCAAAAGACATTACTAAGAATTCATAGTGACCATATCTCGTTCGGAAGGCCGTTTTAAGAATGTCAACCCCCTCACCCTTAGTTGGTGATAGCCCGAACGTAGATCAATCTTGGAAACGTAGCTAGCCCCTTGGAGTTGGTAAAACAAATCGTCAATTCCAGGAAGGGGATACTTATTCTTTATAGTCACCTTGTTCAATTAGCAGTAGTCAATACAAATTCTAAGGGACCCATCCTTTTTTTTTGACAAACAATACCGGAGCATCCCAAGGAGAGATACTTGGTTGAATGAAACCCTTATCTAGCAAATCCTTTAGTTGTTCCTTTAATTCTTTCAATTCGGCCAGAGCCATTCTATATGGAGGGATGGATATGGGTTGTTTATCTGGCAAAAGATCAATGCCAAAGTCTATTTCCCATTCAGGAGGAATGTCGGGCAAGTCATCGGGAAAGACTTCTGGAAAGTCACTCACCACGGGGACCGACTATAAAGAATGGACCTTGGACTCAACATCCATGACCCTAACAATGTGATAAATGCACCCCTTGGAGATCATTTTCCAAGCTTTTAGACATGAAACAAATTGACCTCTAAGAACAAAACTCCCCCCTTTCCACTCTAAAATTGGCTCTTTTGGAAATTGAAATTTGACCACCCGGGTCCTACAATCTATTGAAGAATAACATGTATGCAACCAATCCATGCCAAAAATTACATCAAAATCAAGTATGTCTAATTCTACAAAATCAACCAAAGTGACTTTATGAGACAAAGAAATAGGACAACTCCTATAGACTCTTTTTGCCACTATCGAGTCACCAACTAGGGTGGAAATCGAAAATGGCGCTACTGATATTTCTTGGAGTATTTCAAACATCATCGCCAGAAGAGGTGTAACAAAAGACAAAGTGGAATCAGGATCTAATAAAGTATATACATCAATAGAAAATACTTGCAACATACTGGTTACCACATCCGGGGAGCTCTCTTGGTCACCTCGTGATTGAAGAGCATACAAGTGGTTTTGCTTTTGGGCATTGGAGTTGGAACCACTTGGAGGGGCTTGCTTTCCCTCCTTTGGCCTTGCTGCAAGTGTTGGACAATCTCTCATCTTGTGGCCACTCTTCCCATAACTATAGCACCCATCCGAGCAAACTAAGCATTTTCCTTTATGTTTTCTACCACACTTTGCATAATTACGCCTAGCAACATATGAACCACTACTATTACCTCCTTAAGGTTTAGGGTTGGAGACCCTATCCTTGTCAACCCTTGGAGTATTAGAGAAGCCTTAATAGGAGAACCTTTGCTTGAAACTTAGTCGACCTTCACCATCGGACTTAGTATTGGAAAAATTCCCTTCACCGGTTCTAGCCCTCTTTACCACTCTATTAATTTTCTTGAGTTTTATCTCCTCAATTTATTGAGTATATTCCACGAGCCTTGCAATATCCATGTCATGATGGAGCATTACCGTACGATAATCTTCTTCAACCAACCTGGACACTCCCATCACAAACTTATTCATTCTAGCCATCAAATTTGCCACCAAGGTTGGAGCATACTTGGATAGTTGGGTGAAATTGAGAGAATACTCATTCACACTCATACCCCCCTTGACGAAGGTTCATGAATTCTACCAACTTTTGTTCCCTAAGCGCAGGGGAAAACTTATCACGGAATGCTTCTTTGAACACCTCTCAACTTATGGGACCCAATCCTCTTGGACTATCATCCTTCCATTGTTCATACAAAATTTGAGCTATGTCTTTTAGTTGATAGGCGGCTAGCTCCGCATTTTCCTTCGAAGACACCCCCATAGCACCAAGTTTCTTACTAACCTCATCAACAAACCTTTGGGGATCCTCTTCCACCTTGGAACCAAGAAACTCAGGGGGGTTCATCCTAGAAAAATCCCTCAATCTCGTAGCCATAGAACTCACATTGGGATTCACAGGAGGCTCAACATCCCTAGCGGCTTGAGCCGTCATAGATTGGGCTTGAGTTGTTACGACTTGAACTTGGGCCATCATGGCTTGAGTTTGGGCCGTCATGGCTTGAGTTATCATTTTCATATAAGCCCTAAATTCTTCTTGAGTCATATTTATCGGATCAACCAGAGCTTGCTCATCTAGAGGAGCTTGATTCCCTTGAGGAACTCCGTAATCCACATTCTCCTCTTCCACCCTTCTTCCATTGGCCCTTCGTGTATTCATTTCATGAAGACATAAGAGAAGGATTAGAAGGAAGATTCTATAGACTTAAGAGTAATGAAAGAAGTGTAAGTTCCTAAAATCTTATAGCCTCTCACTCATAAATGTTGCGCGCTTCACACTATTAACTAGACTATACTAGACCTAGCTTATGAGACATAATCCTAGAGTCATTCTAAACCTTTTCCTCTGATTACCAAGTTTGTCATGACCCAAGGGCACCCCCTAGATGTAACATGGCACATGGAATCTTGAAGGACCCCAATTAAGACCCTTATCATATCATCATCATATAAGTATAGAATACTAAAGAATAAAACACAATTTCAATTCTTTAAGAAATCCTTCATAAAAGTAAAGCGGAAGTCTAGACATAGTCTCCATAAGCCAACTACTACAATTGGAGTCTCAAAATACTAGGGTCACAACCTTTACAAAAGAGAATATGAAAATGTGTAGTACACTAGAGAAATGAAACAACAATAAAATCTCCTTTCCTTGGATCCATGAGGACATACCATAAGCTTGAAAAGTAGTCAACCCAAGCTTGAACTAGAATGAATCACCTTAGATGCCGGAACCTACCTTAGAAGAAAAATAGAAAAAAATATGGGTTAGTATAATTAAGGCACTAAATATGGTAGCTATGCATGAAAATCATTTAACATGCTAAAAAGGGCATTTAGTTAAAAACTATGCATTTGATAAAGTTTATATACTATCATAGAAACAAGTGCAAAAGCATAAGGTACATACATATTCAACATATTAATCATCTCAACATAAGGAAAAACAAACCATAAGAACTGTAAAAGTAAACTTGTGCAATGTATGGACAAGGTCCCATACCCCTATCCACACTAAGGAATACTCATTAAGTGATTATAGTTCATAACTCCAATTCTAGTTCATTACATCATTGTGGGATTAGCTTTAACCGACATAGACCATGAGAGCTTAGTCATGGAATCCATTGCCTACCCCACCAAAAAGGGTGTCCTACTTGCAAAGGTAGAACTTAAACTCTTAGCTTACATGGATCCACTAGCTAAAGACCTATGTGGGCACATAGTTATGGGATAAGGGATTGCTTCTAGAAACCCTCCTCTACTAACGGAGGCGCTTCCATTCTATAAGACTTCTTATAGAAACCCGCTTTACTAACAGAGAGGGCTTCCATCTAATTATCATATCCACTCAATGCTAAGCACAATTCCCTTACGGATTATATTAAATCTTGACTTGAAGTAATGACTATGGAGAAGTGTCTTGACACTCGATCCATCAAACTCATTCTATAGCTCCTAGATTCATTAGGGAGACTAGTCTTCAACCCTTAGAACCAACATATGTGAAAAACCTTTCACATTACATGATCTTCATACCTATGTGTGTGTATAAGGATAATCATCCAAACAATATTATAATTAGATCATAATGGAAGTAGTTTACTCTAAAAGCAATCCAATTGAGTACACACAAGTCTCATACATATAGCTAGTTTTCATTCTTTGCCCCATTAAAGGGTTATATATCATTATGCATTAATATCTCTAGAATTACTTCATTGAAAATGTATAATAACCTTATTCAAGTAAACAATTCATCACATACATAATTTGAATACAATTGACTAACAAAGACCCATATTCATGCTTCAAGATCCAATTTAGGGAAGCCTAGAGATTCATGGATTCTTAGATAAATTATTTAGGAAAACAGTAGTAATTTATCAAATTGATCATAATTTAAGACAATAAACACATTGAAATCATTTTGGAAGTGAATCCATGCCATAGATTGAAAACCTTAGGTTCTTGGAGAAGTTGAACTTTGAGAGATAGAGTTTTGAAGGGCTTTATGGAAGAAAGCTATCCATAAATCAACACTACCTTACCTTGGGTGGGAATCCTCCACGAAATTGAAGAGGAAAGTTGAGTTCTTGAGCCTTGGTCTCCTAGTTCTTCTTCTTCCTTTGGTAGTTTCTAGAGAGAGAAATTTTTGAGGGGAGAGTATTTGGGAATTTGATTTTTAGTCTTGTGAGTTATGAGGTGTAAAAGAGGTGGTTAATGGTTTAAAAGATCTTAAATATGTCTAATCATTCAATAAAAAATGTCCCAAAACACTAACTAATTAATTAGGAATTTACTAACTTACCCCTCCAATTGGCCGAATCTGGGAGAGCTTCATGTGTAACTCACGAAACCCCCACCCACGGAGCGTGGATGGGATCAAGCCCCATTCTGGTAATTCGTCGTTTGGTTCAGAGAGTGGGAGGACTAGGGAAGGCCATGACTTGACCCATGATCCCCACCTAAGGGGCATGAGTCTACCCATATTTCATGATTGCCCATCCGTAGGTCCTGCTATTTTTTGACAGCTTGTTGAGCCTTCTCTTGGGTCCTCCTCAAGGACCCATGGTTGGTCCTCCTCAAGGACCCATGGTTGGTCCTTGAGGGTCGTCCCTTAATGTTTAAATCCAAAAACACTTGTATTACTTAACAAAGGTTAGTTTACGACTATATTCATCACCTTAAACCTATATAGGGAACTAGTTTTACATTAGGCTCTAATTTAGTCTTACTAGTTTCCCCGGGTGTTATATTTATTGACATGGAAAGTGTTTGAAATGAAAGGGGTTTTATTTGAAGGAAGTCCAGGTCAGGTTGGTAGAACCCTAATTTTGGACCCACAAGACCCCGTCGACGGTCCATTGGTCGACCTACGGACCGTGGGTTGGGTCCATAGGTCATTCTGACACTTAGAACATTTAGAACACTTACCTGGGATCTACGAACATCATTCCATTGTCCGTGTATGGACAAATGGACCGTCGATGAGGTCCGTAGACCACTGCACAACTATTTTTTTTTTTGCAGATTTTTCCTTTCGTCCCTGCACACATAGCAACCATTAAGACTTTCTTTTTACATTTTCTGGACACTTTTTAGACACAGACCCTATTCTATATTTAGCCAACACTAATACAAAAATAAAAACACCTATCTAAATACCTACAAAAATTAAAATAAAAGAATAAAACTCCTATATCAAAAATAAAAACTTATAGATGGCTAGATTGTACATCTTGGTTTGCCTCCCAAGCAGCACTAGATTTAACGTTGCGGCACGACGTAGACACCTTGATTACTCAAACTTCAACAAAATAGTAAGCCTCAATCACTTCTTGCACACTATCTGATTTCCCCATATAGACCTTTATCCTCCGACCATTTACTTTGAACCTTGTTCCCTCCTTGTTCTCAAGCTCGGCCGCTCCATGTGGAAATACTTGAGCAACTTTGAATGGCCTGGTCCACTTGGACTTGAACTTGCCAGGAAACAAGCACAACCTTGAATTGAATAAAAGCACCAGATCACTCTTAAAAAATTCTCGCCTTTCAATCTTTTGATCATGATCCTTCTTCATCTTCTACTTGTACAAGGCTGAACTTTCATATGCTTTTAGGAGAAACTCATCAAGCTCATTCATGTCAATCACCCTTTGACTCGATGTGGCGCCCCAATCCAAATTCAACTTCTTTAGCGCTCACATTGCCTTATGCTCTACCTCTACCGGCAAATGACATGACTTCCCATATACAAGTTGGTAGGGGGACATACCTATGGTAGTCTTGAATGTGGTGAGATAGGCCCATAGAACATCATCAAGCCTTTTTGACCAGTCCGTTCTGCTGGCATTCACAGTCTTTGCAAGGATTTTATTTATCTCTCTGTTTGACAGTTCAACTTGCCCACTAAACTGCGGATGGCCCTCTGTGGGTCAACACTTAGCAACATTTTCAGCAGGTACTATAACCTTCATTCTATGATCATCAACAATGGACGTGCAGGACAGACCGTGGGTCTACCTATGGTCTGTGGGTCTTTTTCCGTGGCTCTACACTTTCGATTTTTCATCAGTTACTGGAACTTCAAGTCTCTGAACTCATCAATGGATGTGTAGGATGGCCCATGGGTCAACCTATGGTCCATCAGGTGCTTCATAGTTTCACACTTGGTCAGAATTCCATGATGATCCATCTACGCTTTCCCAATGACAGACCGTCACAGGACCTACAGTCCGTGGGTGTCTACTTTTGTAGAACTTCAGCTGTCATCTCCATCAACTACGTACCAAGCTTATTTTCTGCAAACATGATACAAAACACATTATTTCTAATAAAATATAGCCCTAGACACATACAACTTCTAAATGAAATGCATTAAAAATACCATAAACTCACTGTATATCACTTCTATATAGCTTCATGTACAAATTCTAGACCTATGAGAGTGATGAGTTTGAGATTTGGACTCAATTAGGACTTTGTTTTGATAGTATAAGAGTTCTCAAATGCCTAATTTATGCTAGAAGCTAATGTTAAAGCCTTGATTTTTAGGTATATGAGCTAAGGAGCAAGGTGTGGACATTAAGAGGCAACAAGAGCAAAACAAGCTGAAGAAGTGGAGAAAAGTGATAATGGTGATCGCCAAGACCACTCAGCAAACCACCGAGTGTCTCTTTAGCTCGCCTAAAGTTCTAGTATGCCAGCCTTGGGATGAAATCAAGTCGACGACAAATCTGGGCAGTCGGCGAATCACCGAATGGTCTTGGCGTTCTTACTGTAAATTTGGGAGGATGCTGAGAACACAATGAATCACCCAAAGTTACAGGACTTAGGATGCTGAGAACCTATGCAAAATGTTGATGGAAGAGAGAAATGGGTAGATCTCTGAACCACTCGGTGAGCCCATGTTTATCTGCCGACTGGACTTTTAGGCCAAATTTTGGGAAACTATAAATTGATTTTTAAAAGGTGTTCTAAGGATTTCTCAATAATATATTACAGTTTCCATTCAAGATTTAGAGTTTTCTCCAAGTTTTAGAGTTATTACTATAAATTTGGGAGGATTATGACTTTGGTCTTTGAACTTAACCTTTTGAAAACATTGTAAAAGCTTGGAGACTATTACCCAGCTTATGGCTAATTGATTTGGTAATTGTTTTTACCTTTTTATGATGCTTAGCTAAAACCCCAATTCTTGGGGTGTGATCATGTGATTATGGGTTAAATTAGCCCATGGGTATTGTTAATTGCTTATTTAAATGGTTAATTGAAGTGGGTTTTAATTGATAGTTGTGCTGTAATCTAAGAATTATAGTTGCAAATGCAATTCGAACTTAGACTTTTGGGCTTGCTTGGAAAAGAGGTTTTAGAATCAATTCTTTCAATTGATGATTGTAGTTATAGGGGTGATATGAGTCTTGTTTGAATTTGACAATGTATGTGTTTGATTTTATATCGTGGGATGCGGTTGATTTTGAAAAATGGGGTTGAAAACTGGCACGAAGTGCCATTTGGCGAGCTAAGTTGGGCGCGCTGAGTGGTTCGACGATCCGCCAAGTCCCCAACAGATAGCCCTTAATTGCAATCAATTGTTGAGTTTTGTTCTGTAACTTTTGATAAGATGCCTGAGCTCACCGAGTTCACTCGGCGACTCACCAAAAGTCCTTCTTGATGGCCCTTCTGCGCCCCTTACCCCTAAAATACACTGTAATTTTTGGTGAGCTACTTCTAGCTCACTGATTGGTGACGGTGATTCACCGAATGGGCCTAAACAATGCTGACCTATCTTGAATTTTGAAAATTTTTGTGCTAGTATTTTTGGCGAGCCCGATCTAGCTCGCCAAAGCAACTCAGTGACTCACCGAACATTTCGGCGAGTCTTTCTGCAACTCTTTTTCTGAAACTTTTTCTAACATTTTTCTATGTGGTTGCTGACTAGGATGGTTTGTATTCATGAGCGACAACTTGAGTCAGGAGTAGATTCTCAGATGAGACCGATCATAAAGTTTGCAGGTACAAGAGTTTCTTCATTTGGCTCTACCATTTTTTTTATAGCATCTAGTCCTACTGAGGATACCTAGAATATTATAGACCATATATATAGAGTATTGATGGTGATGCAGGCCTCCGTCACAGAGGCCGTGGAGTTGGCTTCTTTTCGGCTACGTGATGTAGCCATCCTTTGGTATGAGGCATGGGGGAGATCTAGAGGACCTAATGCTCTGCCAGCAGAGTGGGAGGACTTCTCTGAGGCCTTCCTTTCCCACTATTTTCCACGAGAAGTTCGAGAGGCCTATCTTGACCAGTTTATCATTCCGAAGCAAGGAACCATGAGTGTGAGAGATTATAGCCACATGTCTAATTCTTTAGCAAGATATGGACCAGATATTGTACATACCATGAGACCCAGATTTCATTGTTATGTTGATGGTTTGGTAGATCATTTGATCAGAGATTGTAGGGTAGCATCCCTATCAGATGATGTAGATATTTCCCGCATACAGGCTTTCGCTCAGACTACAAAGGACCTTTCTCGATGGATTCGTGATACCCGTAGGGATAGGGAGCAGAGTAAGATGGCCCATACTATCGGGTCTTATAGGGAGCCACATGGTGGTTTTAGGCCCCATTCAATCGATATCCACCTTGGCCAGCAGGTAGTGTCTCACCACAGGTGCACGGACTGCGGTTTGATCGTTATTGTCAGTCAGGACCAAGTCAGAGCTCAGGATAGCCTGATGGTCATCGACGGGATCGTTCAGTATAGATAAGACATCCCACTCCTCATTTTACATAGAGCGGTAAGCCACACACTCGGCAATGTAGACAAGGTTCAGGTGTGTGTTATTATTATGGGCAGACAAGACATTTTATTAGTCAGTGCCGGAGGCTGAGCAGAGGTGATCTAGCTCAGCCTTCAGGATCCATAGCAGCATCTTCACCCTCACACCGTGCCCCACCGACCAGGACCACAATCTACTCAAGATCGTGGTACAAGGAGAGGTAAAAGAGATGCAAGTTTGAGCGGTGGCTAAAACCTCTTTTATGCACTCACAGGATGATAGGATTCAGAGGCATCCCCTAATGCTAGATTTTGATGTTATTATAAGTATCAATTGGTTGGCAACTTGCTATGATAATATTGATTGTCGTGCAAAGATAATCAGATTTTACTTTCTAGGTGAGCCAGTCCTTGAGTGGAAGGGTAATACAACCACAATTAAGGGTAAGTTTATTTGATACCTTAGGCTCAAAAGTTGATTGCTAAAGGTTGTATATACCATATGGTTCATGTAAGATACTGATAAGGAGCCCATGACTCTTCAGTCAATTCTTATTGTGAATGAATTTCCAATGGTATTCCCCGATGATCTTCCAGGAATTCCCCTAGAAAGGAAAATTGATTTCTCTATAGACTTACTTCCTTATATGCAACCTATATCGATTCCTCCCTATAGAATGGCACCTGCAAATATAAGAAAATTGAAGGAACAATTGAAGGACTTGCTCGATAAGGCCTTTATCAGGCCAAGTACTTGCACATGGGGTGCCCCAATGATCTTTGTTTGAAAGAAAGATGGATCCTTACAGATGTGTATTGACTATAGACAACTAAATAAATTCACTATAAATAATAAATATCCTGTTCCACGGATTGATGACCTATTAGATCAGTTACAAGGTAACCAATGATTTTCCAAGATTGACTTGCGGTCTGGTTACCATCAGCTGCGAGTCAGGGAAGTTGATATCCCAAAAACAGCATTTAGGATGAGGTATGGCCTTTTTGAATTCCTTGTTATTTCTTTCGGGCAAACAAATGCGCCAGCAACCTTTATAGATCTTATGAATCGGGTCTTCAAACCATTCTTGGATGAATTTGTGATTGCTTTTATTGATGACATTCTTATATATTCACAGTTGGAAGCTGAGCATGCAGACCACTTGCAAGCTGTATTGCATACTCTCCAAGATTGCAGGTTATATGCTAAATTCTCTAAATGTGATTTTTAGCTTACTTCTGTTGCTTTTCTTGGTCATGTTATTACAAGTGATGGTATTAAGGTTGATGGACAAAAGATTCAAGCAGTGATGATTTTGCTGAGGCCCTTGAATCCAACGGAGGTTTGCAACCTTTTAGGCTTCGCAGGGTATTACTGAAGGTTTGTGGAGGGATTCTCTTCTATCTCTGCACCACTAACAAAATTGATACTAAGTTTCAGTGGACCGAGGCATGTGAACAGAGCTCTCAAGAACTAAAAAAAGGTTTACCATTGCACCTATCCTAACTCTTCCAGATGGTAATGAGGGCTATGTTGTTTATTGTGATGCCTCAAGAATTGGACTAGGTTGTGTTCTTAGGTAGCATGGTAAGGTTATTGCATACGCCTCTAGACAGTTGCGGAAGCATGAGCTGAATTATCCTACACACGATCTTAATTTGGCTGCAGTTGTCTTTGCCCTAAATATTTTGCGGCATTATCTATACAGGGTTCATATAGATATTTTCACAGATCATCAGAGCCTTTACTACTTACTTAAGAAGAGGGAGTTGAACCTACGATAAAGGAGATGGCTAGAATTATTAAAGGACTATGATGTTGACATTTTATATCATCCCAAAGCTAATGTTATTCTTTGATGCACTCGTAGGAAGTCCATGGGTAGTCTAAGTCATGTTGAAGTTGATAAATTTGGAATTACAAAATAGCTATGCCAGGCTAGTTAATTTTCAAATACGCTTAGTAGATGCGGGAGAAGGAGAGTCTTGTCATAAGAATATGGCTGAATCATCCTTTGTATTGAAGTGAAAAGCGACAACATGGAGATCACGAGCTTAGGAAATTGAGGAAAATATTCCACTGCGGCAACAACCCTTATTTGAGCTAAGCGGAGATAGAGTCTTTAGATACCGAATTCGCTTATATGTACCGTGATTGAAGAGCTCCATACAAATATTCTTTGAGGCCCATTACTCTAGATATACATTCACCTAGGCGGCGAAGATGTATCGAACATTTGAAAGATCTATTGGTGGAATGGCATGAAAAAATATTGCGGAGATGGTAATTTGAATGTCCCATGCCAACAAGTTAAGCGAGAGAATCGAGAGGCCTAGAGGCTAACCCGATACATTAAGCTTCCATTATGGAAATGGTATATGATAAATATGGAGTTCATCACTAGTTTTCCTCGCACTCGAAGGTATGATTCTTTTTGGGTAATTATCAATAGGTTGATAAAATATGCTCATTTCTTACGATTATGTCGACATATTCATTTGTAGATTATGCTAAGCTTTACATTCGAGGATATTATTCGCCTTCACGAGTTCCATTATCTATTATCTCAGTTGAGGAGCTCGATTTACAACACAATTTTGGAGATCGTTTGAGCGATCTAGTCACTCAACTAAATCTTAACATTTCTTTTCATCCACAACCTAATGGAAAGGCAGAACGTACTATTCAAACGGTTGAGGATATGTTACGTGCCTCTGTGCTAGATTTTAAAGGAAGTTCAGATCAACATCTACGTCTTATCAAGTTCACTTATAATAATAGCTTTCAAGCAAGTATTCAAATGGCCCCTTATGAAGCACTATACGGGTGAAAGTGTAGGTCCCCGATCGGTTGGTTTGAGCTTGGGGAAGCAAATTTGCTAGGTCCCAATCTAGTCCAAAAAATGATTGAAAAGGTTAAGGTTATTAGAGATTGGCTTCATACAACACAGTGTCGGCAGATGTCTTATACAGATGTTCGCCGACGAAACTTAGAGTTTGATGTAGAAGATTAGGTTTTCCTAAAGTATCGCCTATGAAGGGAATCATGCGATTCAAAAAGAAAAGGAAGCTCAGTCCTAGGTACATCGAACCGTATAAGATAATTTGAAAGATTGGTATTGTTGCATAATAACTTGATTTACCTTCAAAATCGGATGCAATCCATCATGTATTTGATGTTTCTTTGTTGCGAAAGTGCATTTGAGATCCTTCACGTATTATGCCTATTGAAAATATTCATATCGCTGAAGATTTATCTTATTTAGAGGTACCAATAGAGATTTTAGATTGGCAAGTAAGAAAGCTTTGAACTAAAGATGTAGCTTTTGTGGAAGTGTTATGGAGAAACAACAACGTCGAGGATATGACTTGGGAAGTGGAAGAGGAAATGATGAAGGAGTACCCCCAACTGTTTAAGACTTAAGGTGAGTCACATTTTGATAATTGGCAATTATTTCTTCATAACGACTTAATTAGATTTTAAGTAGCTTGAAGGTGCAATTTATATGTCTTCTTATGAGCTAGCTATACAAAGCTTAGGTGTTAAAATTTTCAGATTTTGACTTTAATTTGTGACTGTAACAAATATAGACTTGCAAATAAAGTCCTATGAGAAAAAGAAAAACAACCAAGGAATTGTCTAGATCCATTCGCAGGCGAGTGTTCATCGAGGGGGAGAATGTAAGATCCTGCACTTTTTCTCTATTCTTACATAATATATGTGGCGTAGTATGATATAGTTATATGAGGTGTATATGAATTTGTAGCATACATTGGAGATTAAGATCGCAAATAGGTGGAAATATCAATGACCTAAACTAAAGTTATAGGTCAAAGGGACCCAAACAAAGTTCATGATTAAATAAATGGCTCGGGTAGAACTTCGCCAGTTTGAAAGGTTTAAATTCTCTGATACCTTGTGGATAAGCCTATGAGTGTACAACATTCTAAGAATAGTGTGTTATGAGGTATTATAATAGCAAAAATGTCGTATGTTAAGTTTTGAAGTCAAGAAAGTAAGTGAAACTAAAGTCGGCAGACGTTATCGAAGTTTCCCTAATAATATTTTCTCACATTAGGTCAAATGTCTTCGATGTTTTCTCCCTATACATAAATAGTTATAAGTCCTATCACCCATTAAATCTAAGGTCTATGAGTCTAGTATGCAACAAACACAACCCCGTATTCAACCGACATCGGAATGAAAAGTTATGAGGGTGTTACTACGGACTACCGGAGCAGAATCTGGGTCGAGTAAAAAATGTGGTATGTTGGCTTACTCAACGTTTTCAGCCACAAAAACATTTGAGCGTTCATTGGAAAGGTATGTTAAGGCAAAGCTACGTCCCTCATTTTAGCACCACTCCTGGGAAATTCCTAAAACGCTGAATGTTATATTTTGCTATTCTCTTGTTAGAAAGACCAACAATGAAAGGCATTGGGATCTCAGCTAAATTATTTTCATAATTCTATTATTTTGATATTCCACTTGTTCGGATAAATAGAGTATTCGATATCCACATGTCATTTTATCGGTTTCCTTGATTATATGTCCGCATGTATGAATTCTTATTATTCTTTGGGTGATGTGACTTAAAATATCACAGGAGACCTTTATTACTATTAACCAACCCTCTTTCCCCACTAAAGTTACTATGAAAAATCTTTAAAAATGGCGGCGTTCCTCAAAACTCTCTAATATAACTTAAATGTTTAAACTATTAGAACACTTCGTTTTTGAAATACTTGTTTTATAAATCATCTAGGAACCAAGTTAGGAACTATGTAAACCACCTTAAACTTGTTATGAGTATCTGCAAGGTTAGGTTATCTTTCTAAAATTTGAGTTAAATTTTCAAGCTTATTTGGAAGAAAAATCGAGGTTCCATGAGATGGTTACATGTTATACTAAAATGATTAAGGGGTTAAGAGATAAATACTAGAAAAGTACAAATATTGGCAAAATGACAACAAAAACTTATAGTTGTTATAAATCAATGACATGACATGCAATTCATTATACTCACGAGCTATAATCTAGAGGTATGAGACCTATTGCCTATATTTATACGTATGAGACACGGATGACCACAAGTTGATTGAATATGATGCGGTTCGCTACCCAAAGGCACAACCATTACTAGCATTTTGTTGGTATCTCATGCATTGTCATCTATATTTATATGTATTCATGACATATGATTATACGAGCATACCATGCATATTTAAATAGTAGGGGACCAAATTTCATCCATGCAGATTATTTGAGTTTTAGTTTCTGGTGGTATATGTATTACCCTTTACAGTAAATATTTGTGATTCTACTTTCTGCTTTACATACCAGTACATTTTTATTCATACTGACGTACCTTTCCTGAGGACACTACTTTTTGTTCGTGCGGCGGTATAGGCAAGGATTCTAATCGACTCACCCATTAGGATTGAGTTCATTTGTGAGTTGGTAAGCTTCATCTTAGCCATGGGCTATCGGAGGATGTTTACTTTTGTTATCTGATTTGGGTATAGTCGGGGCCTTGTCCCGAAAGTGCTTAGAGGCTACTGTGGACACAATATTATGGGTTTTCTTTTTGTATCTTTCAACCTCCAGCTAATAGTTTTGGCATGTATATATATGTGTGTGTGTAAGTAGGTATGTCTTTGGTTGTGGCCTTGTCAACTAGATAGTACATGTTTTTTTTGTCTTGTCTACCATTGTTTGTATGGTTTATTCTCATTCAGGTCATGACCTTTAGGGTCCAGTCTTCACTTTTTAGAGGTTGTGCTGCCCAATCCTTTTGTCTCACAGTTTTGTTTAGCTAGTATGATTTAGTAGGTAACCCGATCTTATAGGGTATCGAGTGCCAGTTACTCCCCTTATTTGGGGGTGTGACACCTTACAGTCTCTTGCAAATACTACTTAGCATCATTTTCCGCCGAATAGGAAACCTTAACGGGAATGAAATGAGCAGATTTAGTAATCCAGTCTACCATTACCCAAATTGAGTCATGTAGTCATCGAGTACGTGTCAACCTCTGATAAAATCTATATTGACATCTTCCCACTTCCAAGTAAGAATATCAACGTCTTGGGATAAGCCTCACGGTCTTTGATGCTCAACCTTCACTTGTTGACAATTAGGACACTTAGCCACAAATGCTGCAATTTCCTTCTTCATCCCATTCCACCAATAGATCTCCCGCAAATCACAGTACATCTATGAGCTTCTGTTAAGATCTGTTCCCTCAAGTCATCAACATTTAGAACACATAACTGACCTTGTTATCTATGTACCCCATCTCCCCTTGGGGTGAAAGCCTCAATGGACTTTTTGAGCACCGCCTCTTTCAATTCTACAAAAATCAAATCAAGACCTTGCTTAGCCTTCACATCCATCACAAAAGATGATTCGGACCAACTCATTCTTTTCATCCCCAACATGAGCAACACTACCCATTGATAGTCGACTAAGAGCATCCACTACCACATTTGCTTTACCGGGGTGATATAGGACACTCATGTCATAATCCATCAATAATTCTAGTCACCTCCTTTGGCGAAGATTTAAGTCCTTTTGACTAAACACATATTGCAAGCTCTTATGATCGGTGAAAACATCAACATGGACCCCATATAATAATGCCTCCATATCTTTAAGGCAAAAACAACCACCTCTAATTCAGGGTCATGGATGGGATAATTCTTCTCATGGATCTTAAGTTGCCTTGAAGCTTAGGCAATACTAAGCTTTTGAATAAGTACACATCCCAACCCAACTCTAGAGGCATCACAATACACAAAAAAGCCATCCGTACCTTCCTGTAAGGTCAACACTGGAGCGGAAGTAAGTCTATCTTTCAACTCTTGGAAAATTTTCTCACAAGCTTCTGACGATACAAATTTAGCCTTCTTTTGAGTCAAAGGCGTCAAAGGAGAAGCAATTGAGGAAAACCCCTCTAAAAACATTCTATAGTAACCGGTCAAACTGAAAAAACCTCTAATATCGCTAGGAGTTAGTGGTGTAGGGCAACTCTTGACCGCATCCTTATTGGTAGGATCTACCTCAATACCATTGCTTGACATATTATGCCCAAGAAAAGCTACAAACCTTAACCAAAATTCACATTTACTAAACTTTGCAAAAAGTTGTTGGTCCTATTGAATTTACAACACTATCCTCAAATTATTAATATGGTCTTTCTCACTTATAGAATAGATCAAAATATCATCAATAAATACAATTACGAATATATCAAGGTATTGTCTAAACACCCTATTCATCAAATCCATAAACGCCGTCAGAGCATTAGTCAACCTAAACAACATTACCAAAAACTTATAATCACCATACCGAGTTTGAAAAGCCGTCTTTGGAATATTACTATCCTTCACCCTCAATTGGTGGTAACCTGAACGAAGATCGATCTTGGAGAAATAGCTTTCTCTTTGAAGTTTATCGAACAAATCATCTATTCTTGGGAGAGGATATTTTTTTCTTAATGGTTACTTTGTTCAATTGACGATAATCAATGCAGATACAGAGTGAACCATTTTTCTTCCTAACAGAGAACACCGGAGCACCCCATGGAGAGATCTTGATCAGACGATGAATCCCTTATCCAACAAATCCTTTAATTGACCTTTTAACTCCTTAAGTTCAACCGGAGCAATTCTATAAGGAGTAATAGAGATAGGTTGCGTATCTGGGAGAAGCTCAATACTGAAGTCTGTTTCCCTTTTTGAGGAATATCGGGTAAATCATCAAGGAAAACTACCGAAAACTCACTAACTACGGGGAACGACTCATAAGTAGGGGTTTCAAAATATACATCCCTTACCCTAGCTAGATAGTAAATGCAACCTTTAGAGATCATATTTCTAGCTTTGAGAGAAGAGTCAAACAAACCATTAGGCATGGAATTTCCCCCCTTCCACTCAAGGATAGGCTCATTCAGAAACTGCACTCTGACCACACGAGTCCAACAATCTATGGAAGCATAAGAAAGAATGCAACTAATCGATCCCAAGAATGATATCAAAGTCTAACATGTCAAGTTCTACCAAGTCTACAATAATAACTCTATGGGATAAGGAAATGGGACACTTTCTATAGACCCTCTTAGCCACCACAGAATCACGAATAGGAGTAGAGACAGAAAAAGGTTCTAATAGTATATCGTGGAGCACATCAAACTTCGTGGACACATAACATGTCACAAAGGACAAAGTAGCACCTGGATCAAGCAAATCATATTCATCAAGTTGAAATACTTTTAACATACCAGTAACTACATCCCGAGGAGCTTGCTTTCCCTATATCTCTCGGCTTTTGATAACATAAAAGCGGTTTTTCTTTGGAGAATTGGAATTCGAACAGCTAGGAGGAGCTTGCTTGCCCTATCTCCCTTTAGCTGCAAGCATGGGGAAATCACTTATTTTGTGTCCACTCTTCCCGTAGCTAAATCATCCATCGGTGCCAGCTAGGAACTTATGATCATGTTTCTTCCCACATTTAGTACATGTAGATCTGGCCAATGAAGAACCACCTCCATTTCCTCCTTGAGGTTTAAGGACAGACACCCTATCCTTGTTAGACTTAGGAGGAGCGTTAGAAGAACCTTGATCGGAAAACCCTTGTCAAAACATAGGACGACCATGTCCATCAGATCTAGCACGAGAGAAATTACCATCAACGGTCTTAGCCCTTTTTACCTTTCTAGACTTCTCATTTAGTTTCTCTTCTTCAATTTTTGTGCATGCACCATGAGACGAGAGATGTCCACATCATGAATGAGCATGGCGTTGCGGCACTCTTTACCCACTATTTCGGACACACTCGATACAAATATAATCATTCTATCTCTTGAATATGCAACCATTGTTGGAGCATATTTAGATAATTGCGTGAACTTTACAGCATATTCCCTCACACTCATGCTTCCTTGACGAAGGTTAATGAACTCTAACACCTTGGCTTCCCTCACCTAAGGGGAAAAAATCTATCAAGAAAAGCTGATTTAAACATTTCCCACTCTATGGGACCCGTTCCCACCGGCCTTCCCTCTTCCATTGGTTGTACACACTTAAGCAACACCTTTCAATTGATAGACGGCCAATTCCTCCTTCTCAACAAGAGTCACTATCATAATAGCAAGTACCTTATAGACCTCTGATGATTTCGAGATTTGGACTCATTTAGGGCTTTGTTTATATAGAATTAATGTCCTCAATACTTATTTTGTGCCAATAAATGATGTAAAACCCTTGATTTTTAGGTATATGGATTAAGAAACAAAGCAAGGACACTAAGAAGCTAAAAGGAATAAAACAGGCTAAAAGGATGAAGAAAGGGAGCCTGGTGATCGCCATGTTCACTAGGTGGATTGTCGAATGGCTATTTGACCACCTAAAGTTCCAGTGTACCAAGCCCTGAGGGAAGAAATCAAGTCGTCGATAGAACGGAGCAGTCGACTGATCACTAAGTAGTTCCACGATGTAGTGTTGTATCACCCAAAGTTATAGACCTTGAAGATGTTGAATGCCAAGGTAGAGAGAAGATCGAAGTGACCAAAGGGCGGCTCACCAAGTGGTTCGGTGAGCTCGACATACTTCCCCGAGTGACTCTTTGCAGCACATTTTTAACGACTATAAATACATTTTTGAACATTTAGTTTAGTATCTTAGCTCATATATTTTTAATCTATTTTTGAGTTTTGAACTGAGACAAGTTTTCTCTAGTTTTTTCTAAGATTCGAAGAATTGAAGTTTTTCACTTTTGAGAAATTGGAGTGGTTCTTTGAGATTATTCGAATTGGAGCATTGTATGGACAAATCTACTCTTACCCTGTTGATGGATAATCAATTTGTTAATGGTTTTTACCTTTGTATGATGTCTAGCTAAAACCACAATTCTCGAGGTGTGATTATGGGCTGATTTTTTTTATGGGTATTTCTAATTGCTAGTTTAAATGCAATTTGGAAGTGAGTTAAATCATTAACTGTGGTTTATTTTTAAAATTGTAGTTGCAAATGCAGTTCTAGCTTTGTGTTTTTGGCTTGCTCGAGAGAGAGGTCTTAGAACTAAGGTTTTTTACCGATGGTCAGTTGGTATTGGGTTGACCTGGGTTAAGCTAAAGAGAGTGAATTCTAAACCCAATCCCACACATTTAGCTCGAGAGAGAAAATGGACTATGGTGTGGGCTGTTCTTATTTTGCATGCGTATTGATGTTCGAGAGAAATCAACTTAATTCAGGGTAAATTGTTTGAGAGAAAGTTTTTGTCCTCTATAGCCTAGCTTACTCACTAATATCTAACTATTTTCTAATAGTTGCAATTACCCATTTGTCTGTATTAGCTTATAATCGAGTCACATCCCAAGAACCTGTCTTATTATTATTAATTTCATTAATTGTGACTGTTTGTAGCTGTTAATCAAAACTAAACCCCCCCCCTCCCATTTGACATTTGTGTCACCCCTAAATTTGAAAGATGTCTTTACTCGATAACTTTTATTGCTATGACTGTTTGTAGCTGTTAATCAAAACTTGCCACTTGAATTTGGAACACATACCACTCCCTATGGGATTCTACCCTAGCTGATTTACTTGGGTTTTATACTGACTAACGATCGTTGACACTTAGAATTGGATTAAGTGTCCTTGAAATGTTAAATCTAAATTGTGCTGCTGCCGAGGAGTGGTGTTATTTGAAATTCTTTGGGTGAAGTTGAATTTTGTTCTTTTTAGTCATAGTTAAATCTACTTACTTCCAGATTTGGTTTATGTGTTGCTATTTAAAACAGAGGAAATGAGTGTCAATGGAAGAAATGGTAGCCAAGTGGGCCACCAAGATGACATTGGAAATCTTAATGATGTCAATGATCCTGATGTTAATGACCCTTATCTAGTGGGTGGAGTTGGTGCCATTCGCTTTCCTCCAGCTTAAGGGAACGTTGTGTTCCACATTACAAGCACCATGTTGCAGCTCTTACAATTAAAAGGGTTGTTTGGTGGGTTGGCTCATGAGGATCCCCATGAGCATATACGGAATTTTGTTGATGTTTGTGGGTCATTCTCCTTTAAGAACATATCTGAAGATTTGGTCCGGGTAAAGGTGTTCCTATTTTCTCTAATAGGAGAAGCGTGAACCTGGTTTGCTTAGTTGCCAAGAGATTTTATCACTTCGTGGGAAGAGCTCCTTACCGCATTTCAAGTGCCATTCTTTCCCCCTTCAAATATGATGACTCTTAGGGACAACATCCAAAGCTTCAAGCATTCGGAGGGTGAGCCAATACATGAGACTTGGCTATGATTTAAGAAGTTGGTGCTACAATGCCCAACTCGTGGATTGCCCGACAACGTTTTGCTGCAATACTTTTACCGAAGCCTTGATTCAGTGAACAAGAGAGTAGCTGATCAACTTTCTCCGAAAGGTTTAATACAACAGCCTTACGTTGTCATAGCCCAACTTTTGGATGGCATGACCAAGATTAACCGAGCATGGTACACTCGTGAAGATCAAGTCTCCCCTGTCACTTTTAAATTGATCAAAGAGAATATTGAAAAGATCAAGAGAGGGAACAAAACATTCAAAGATGATGACTCAGCTGGACATTTTGGCCAAGAACGTCATGGGTATTGGTACTAGGAGTGTAAATTCTATCGGTGTTGGTGGTGTGAACACCGAAGAAGCCAAGTATGAAGCAATGTACAACGAGGAAGTAAAGTTCTTAGCCAACCAAGAAAGTGGTTAAAGTGAAAAATACCCAAGGCCGTGTGGTACCAAGGTTGGAATAGAGATGAGGGTTGGAGAAATTATGATAGAGAGTTGAGGGATCATAACCCCACTTAGAAGGAAAGAGATGGGGAGAAAGATAGGTATGTTCCTCCCCATGAGCGTCAAAAGCCCAAAGATTCTGAGGGTGGTCGGGCTGAGGATATGCTTTCCTGTATTCTCAACAAGGTTGAAGGGTTCGATAAAATTTTGAAGGATATGAAGGAAGATATATCGACCCCTTAACCAGACTGTGACCTCTCATTCCATCTTTATCAAGCAGTTGGAGACCCAAATGGGTCAAATTTCTTCACATTTAAACTAGAGACAACAAGGGGGGGGGGGTTGCTTAGTGATACTAAGGAAAACCCCAAGAATGAAGTTTGAGTGGGGACTTGCATCGTGCCACGACGTTAACTAAGGCGGTACTTTGGAGGCAACCCTAGTTTTTATTTGTTTTCTTTTTGTTTTTGGAATAACATGTGTTGATTGTGCAGGTTGAGGTGTAGAATGTGTTTGAAAAGTGCAGGTTGGTGAGAAAAATATCCAGTTAGCGACTTGCCAAAGAGGTCAGCCAGCCCGACTTGGACGCTGTTGGGCTCGAAAAAATATCAAGTTTGAGTTTGTAAAACTCGGCGGGCCCATGGACAAGTCGGTGAATCACCGAGCAGTCGTGAGCGACTTTGTTTGCCGTTTTGACCCCCACATTAACTAAAGGTCCTATAAAACTCGGCAAGGTAAGTAACCACTCGGTGTGTTGCCGAGTGGTTCGGCAAGTCGACTAATATTGCCTAAAGGGCACGAACTGAACGGTTTTAAAAGGTCAAAGGTTTAAACTTTCAAACTCTTTCATATTCCCTCAATTTTTAACTTCAATACAATCATATCCGCACTTCAAATCTCTTATATTCTTGCATTTTCTTGCTTTTTGGTCGTTGATTTAGTGTTTGGAGTTGGATACTTTGCTGCGTAGCTTTACAAATTCATTTTTTGACATAAAGGTTTGTTTTTACGAAGCCCAAAGAAAAAGCGGTTGAAATAAAATGCTTTGTTATAAATTATGTTGTGTTAGGCCTCTTTGAATTCGTATATGTGTGCTTGTTTGCTTATTTTAATTTTAGATATCATTCCTTAATTGCCTAAGTTGTTGATTACCCGAATTTCGTGCTTTAAAACTGATCGCAATCTTGTGGATTGTGCTTAATTGTTGTTGCGTCTAGTTGGGTGATGTTTAAGTAACCCAAATTGTGATAAATAACGTGCTTTGCCCAATGATGGAGTGTTTGACGTCATTCTTAAGGGCTAAAGTCTTCAAATGGCCAATTTTGGCCAAACCGAGGGAAGTTTGAGCACCCCGGTGGCATGGGTCTAATGGGTGTGGGCTTGATTGAGATTGTGTGTTGTTTGATTTTGTTTTCGAGGGATGCGGGGTTGATTTTGGAAGTTGGAGTTGAAAATAGGCACGTTGGGCAGTTTGGCAAGCTAGGTCGAGCTCGCCGAACTACTCGGCGGTTTGCTGAAATCCCCTTGATCGCCTTTATTTTCATACTTTAGTTGATCTTGAGTCTTTAACTTTCATCGAGAAGTATGAGTTCACCGAGTGCGCTCGGCAACTCACCGAAAATCTTCTTGGATCACCCTTTCTGCGCCCCTAACCCCTAAAACACACTGTGATTTTCGGTGGGCTACTTGTGCTCACCAAATAATGTCAGAGATTCCTTGATAGGCCCTTCTCATCGCCAATATGCCATTTTTCTTGGAAATTTTTTATTCAATCCTTTCGGCGAGCCCATTCTGGCTCGGCAAAGTGATTAGGTGACTTGCTGATTGGTTTGGTGAGTCTTTCTACAACTTTTCTTGAACTGTTTCTAACATTTTACAATGTTTTTTGCCGATATGGCTAGAACCAACTTGGATATGCCGCCCCGCAAAAGAGCATGGGGCATAGTTATTAACGATGGGGTAGCTACCCCTTTCAAAAAGGGGAAGAAGGCACCTCCCTAGGTAGTCAAAGGCAAGGGCAAGGCACTCATATCTGAGGTACCAGAGCATAACTCCATCATCGGGGGGAATCCTTTGATACGTAGGCTACATTTTCTGAGCCTGAGGATGACAACCTCTACAATCTTGGTGAAATGAGATTCGCTCTAGAGTCCGCCAAGATCTTTTTAGGATCTCAGAGTCCACACCTCATACTACTTATACAGTGCCAGCTCCGACATAGTCGATATTCTACAGCCACTAGTTCAGGGTCCTCCTCCTCGGCAACTCAACAGATTAAAGGTCGAGGGGTTGAGGACGATTCTCGAGGAAAAGCTGCTATCCATAGAGGGTTTAGTGGAAAGATATTCCACTGTGAGGGACACTCTCCAGTGTCACAGGTTCGAGCAATTCACCAAGCCCTGAGGCCCCAACATTTCTACATGGGTCCGAGAGTTTTACACATCATACGACGACCTGGTACCTAAGGGCAAGAAGAAGGCCAATACTTTCAGACCGGTAGACTCTATCATGGTACAGAGGACAGTAGTGAGATACAGCCTCGATCATATCAACGTTGTATTGGATAAAGGATAAGTTTTTGACTACCCAAATTTGGCTACCACTAGAGCGCCTTTATATGATCTCAAGGGCTAGCTTTCCCTCCTCATCTCTAATACCACCCGAAGGTGGATTGAGGCAAGAGCTCCGATTGATAAGAATGAGTTGAATGTAGCTGCGCAGTACTGGTTTGGATTAATTAGCAGCTCCATGATGCCATAACAGAATTAGTCCATCCCCCGCAATCCAAAGGCGGCCTGCCTTGGGTTTATCATAGCTCGGAGGAGCATTGACTTGGGACTTAGCATTGAGTGGGAGATGGCTATGAGCGCCAAGCAGCGCCAGACATCCCTTCATTTCCCTGTCCTGATTACAGAGATATGCCAGTGTGCTGGAGTTCTTCGTGATGAGAAGAGGGACATCAAGGTCACTCCTACATCATCCACAAACGTCTGGCGCATAGAGGCCGAGTACCCTCGAGATGAGGCTGATAGGAGAAGAGTAGTTCTGGTGGATGCATCCCTAGAGGTTGATGTTGATTCTATACCTGCAGAGGCATATTTGCCTACTCCAGCCTCTGGGCCTTCAAGTACTTCCACTTCTTCCCAGGCTCTAGTTCTTCCACTACTTTCCAGCACACCAGGATTAGTCAAGCCATGACCCTGAAGATGGGGCACTTAGCCCATTCTGCTGATGTGCGGGCTACCCAGTTTGAGGCTGAGGTAACTTGTATGATTGAGAGGTCCCTACTACCTACTTTGACACTCCCCAGACTTCTATTTATGATCTCACGGTGTGAGTTGCGACTTGTGAGAGTCGACAGGGGGTTACTTCAGAGGTGACGACTTTGAAAGCCGAAGTTGCAAATTTGAGAAAGGATGTGGACTACTTGAAGTCCACAGACTTCACTTCACTCTTGGAGGTAGCTGATGATATGGATGCCCGGCCTACTTCTGAGATTCCTCCGGCCACCACTAGAGATGTACCGATGGATAGTGTGGCAGCTGATGAGTAAGAGGCAGAGACAAACAAGGAGCAGATAGAGGTGCCAGAAGAGACCATCTATGGAGTCCTACGGACCTAGAGAGCGATTATGCGATCGGGGATTCAGACGTCGCTGACAGAGACATCCATGGCAGGCCCTAGTGGAGCCAGTAGTGCTGATGTTGCACAGGGCATTGATGCCCTGACAGATGGAGCGGCTGTGTGGACAGGACCCTTCTTTACCTCACTCTCTGTCATTTTTTACTGACTTTTTACTATTTTGTTGCATTTGAGAACAACTGCATTTTTGTTTGTTGTGGGGTGAGGTATTTCCATACCTACCTCTTGTGACTACTTTTTGTATATATTGGGTTTTTATGTTTAAATTTTGTTATCATATTGTTTGTGGATGTTTGAGCTTATGGCTCTTTGTTTTTAATAGAAATGGTTTTCACCCATCTAATAAAAAATTTGCCACCTCTTGTGTGTGATTGTGGCTGTTCTTGAGCAAATTTGAATATCTGTTATGATCAATACCGATGACTTGCATAGTGCTCTTAATCAAACAAAAATGAATGTGCGGCTACGATGAGGCCAAATGAAGTTGCATAGACAATATGTGAACTTTTTGCATCTCGTTGTGACTAGTCGGTTATCGAATGGAATCTCTTGTGTTGAACATTGCACATTAGTAAAAGCGTGGAGTCTTGTTTGATATTGGTGCCAGTGCCTAGTGTGATGAGCTTACCGTGAACCTTGTGTAATGACACCTAGAATTTGCCCCGTTGGTCCGGTTTACTAAGTGATGGAAGCTCTTGAAATGATCTTAGGCACAATCTGGGAGAGTGAAAAATTTGACAATATACCTCTTTTGTGGCAAACCTTGTGAGTGTGTGAACTTTGTTTGAACTCCTTTTGAGCCTTATCCTTTTCTTGGAAGAAACATGATGCAATGGTAATCCCTCTTTATCCATTCAAATCTTCATGAAGTGTGGTTTGTTTGAATAGCCAACTTAGGCAAAAAGACTAAGTTGGGGGTGATGTGAAAATAAAAGATAAATCAAGAAGTGTGAAGAAGTCCCCCTTGATCCATGGTTTAGAGGAAGATGGAACCCCTCCATACAAAAATAAAAAGAAGAAAAAAAAAAGAAAAAAGAAAAGAATGAAAAAGAAAAAAGAATGAAAAAGTTGTGAAATAAAGTTGTGAAAATTGCAAAAGAAATGGGGTGTATTCCATTAGAAGTGAATAATGTGGCGAATTTTGAGCATGAGTGAAAATGATGAAGAAAAGGAAGGAAAAATGATGTTCATACCACATTTCATGAGGATAGAAGCCACTAAGACTAAATGACAATACCTTGACACTCAGCACCGTTACAAGCCTTGGAAAGACTTTTTTGATCTTGAGTGAGGTGAAATGAATATTGATTGGAAAATAAGGGTAAACCTATGGGTGAATTCATGCATGTATTCATTTTTGTGGCTGTGAGAGTTTTATATGATTTCAGAGCTATAATTTGTTGAAAACTTGTGTGTGAATATGGAATCATTCTTGTTGTGAGGGCATTTGAGTACATTTGTTGAGCTCGAACTTGTATTTTAAGCAAATATTGTGAACTTGAAAGTCTTTTATAGTGGTGAGTCACAACTTGAATCTTTAAGTACACAATTGATCCTTGCATGAGTAAGTTGAGTCTTGTTGTGTGCATTCATGATTGAGTCTTGTGTAGCATTGTTTGAGCCATCCTTTTTGAACTACTGAACTTGAGTTTTACTTGAGAACAAGCAAAAGTTTAAGTTGGGGGTGTTGAGGAGTTTGATATTTCAACTCATTTAGGGCTTTGTTTATATAGAATTAATGTCCTCAAATGCTTATTTTGTGCCAATAACTAATGTAAAACCCTTGATTTTCAGGTATATGGATTGAGGAACAAAGCAAGAACACTAACAAGAAAAAAGGAACAAAACAGGGTGAAAGGATGAAGAAAGGCAGCCTGGTGATCGCCAAGTTCACTTGGCCCATTGCCGAATGGTTATTTGACCGCCTAAAGTTCCAGTCTACCATGCCCTTAGGAAAGAAATCAAGTCGGCGATGTAAAGGAGAAGTTGGCAGATCATCGAGTAGTTTCGCGATGCAGTGCTGGATCGCCTACAGTTACAAATCTAGAAGATGTTGAATGCCAAGGCAGAAAGGCGATGGAAGTGACCAAAGGGCGGCTCGTCGAGTTGTTCAGTGAGCCGGACTTACTTCGCCAAGTGACTCTTCACAACACATTTTTTGCGACTGTAAATACATTTTTGAACATTTAGTTTAGTATCTTAGCTCATATATTTTAAATCTATTTTTGAGTTTTGAAGTGAGACAAGTTTTCTCTAGTTTTTCCTAAGCTTTGAAGAATTAAGTTTTTCACTTTTTAGAAATTGGAAGTGGGTCTTTGAGATTCTTTGAATTGGAGAATTGTAAGGATGAATCTACTCTTACCCAGTTGATGAATAATCAATTTGGCAATGTTTTTACCTTTTTATGATGTCTAGCTAAAACCCCAATTCTTGGGGTGTGATTGTGTGATTATAGGCTGATTTAGTTTATGGGTATTGCTAATTGTTAGTTTAAATGCTATAAGTGAGTTCAATAATTAATTGTGGTTTAATTTAAGAATTGTAGTTGCAAATACAGTTCTAGCTTTGTATTTTTGGCTTGCTCTCGAGAGAGGTCTTAGAACTAAGGTTTTTGACTAATGGTCAATGGGTATTGGGTTGACCTAGATTCAGCTCGAGAGAGTGAATCCTAAAGCTAATCCCAGACATTCAGCTCGAGAGAGTGAATGGACTAAGGTGTGGGCAGTTTTATTTTGCATGCTTGTTGATGTTAGAGAGAAATCATCTTGATTCGGGGTAAATTGTTCGAGAGAAAGTTTATCTCCTCTATAGCCTAACTTACTCACTGATATATATCTATTTTCTAATAGCTGCAATTAGACATTTGTCTGTATTAACTTATAATCGAATAACATCCCAAGAACCCGTCTTATCATTGTTAATTTTTGTTAATTGTGACTATTTGTAGTTGTTAATCAAATCTAAACCCCCCCCCCCATTTGACATTCGTGTCACCCCTAAATTTAAAAGATGTCTTTATTCGATAACTTTTATTCCTATGACTGATTGGAACACGTTATACTTGCCACTTGATTTTGGAACATATACTACTCCTTGTGGGATTCAATCCCAACTCATTTAGTTGGGTTTTATAATTACTAACGATTGTTGACACTTAGAATTTGATGAAGTATCCTTGAAACGTTAAATCAACCTCATTGATAAACTCTTGAGGATCTTCCTCAACTCTGGAGCCATGAAATTCTTGAGGATTCATCCTCATAAAGTCTGTTACTCTTGAAGTCGCTGTACCCACATTTGGGTTCACGGGGACTACTGCCTCTCTATTGGGTTGGGCCATCACGGCTCAAGCCAACACTTGAAAAGCTGATCTAAACTCTGTATTTGTAATTTGTTCGGCCAAGGGATCGACCAGAGCTTGAGGAGGAGCTTGGGGATGAGCTTCTTGTTCCATGTTCTCCATCTCATTCCAT
Organism: Solanum pinnatisectum; assembly: GCA_035578085.1. Taxonomy (NCBI): domain Eukaryota; kingdom Viridiplantae; phylum Streptophyta; class Magnoliopsida; order Solanales; family Solanaceae; genus Solanum; species Solanum pinnatisectum. Next base: position 17,591,915 of record CM069078.1, read on the forward strand.
CTAGCATAAGCCCTTCAAGTAGATATATCCTGAAGATTATAAGGTAAGGATTTGGAGAGAGACTGAATAGAGTTAAACTCTATGGCACAACTTTAAATTAAAGAATGAAGTGGCGCTTCACACTCATGAACAAGACTCTACTAGATGTGGCTTATGAGACATCCTAGGACCATTCTAAACCTTGTGCTCTGATTATGAAGTTTTTCACGACCTAAGGGTACCCCCTAGATGTAACATGGCTTATAGAAACCCGAGGGACTCCATACAAGCCACTTAGAATATCATAACATAAAGTAATACAACAATAAAGAGTAAAACAACATTTAAGTCCCAAATAGTTTTATAGAAAAGCGGAAGTATAACTCATGTCTCAACAGAGCCATTTATTACAATTGAATGAAAGTGGGCCTAGCCCATACATCATGTTTTAAAAGAAAATACGAAAGAGAAACTACAATAAGGAAAGTATGTCCTTGAACCATGAGGACTCACCAAGCTCCGGGAGAATCAAAGTCCAAGCTCTAGCCACTAAAATGGAACCATGTCTGTCGGACCCTACATTTGGGAAAAATGTAGGCATGAATGTATGTTAGTACAAGAATGCACCAAGTATGATAGTTGTGCATAAAAACATTTAAAACATGCAAAAAGACACATTTGATTTCACGACATGCAATTGACCAAGTAAAACATTCTATAAGAAGGTTAGAAAACATAGGTATAAAATCATGGTTAATGCAACCTAAATCAATATTAAAATTTTGAACAAATGTGAGATACTTCTTTAAGTACCCTTAGTTTATTAATCATCTTGTTGTGGGAAAATTAGCCTTGACCGACATAAAGACCATGTGAGCTATAACATGATCCCCAGTTGTCTTCCACACCAAAAACGGTTGTTCTACTTGCCTAAAGTAGAACCATGAACTTCTAGCTTAAGTGGATTGATGAGTCCAAGATTTCGAACAACTCTATCACCGATATAGGGTTCATAGGAAGCTCTTGCCTCTTTGAAATGCCTCCCTCTCTTTGGCAACGGTCACAAGACTTGGCGAAATCATGAACATCTTGGTGGATGGTAGGCCAGTAGTACCCACACTACAAAATCTTATGCGCAGTCCGAATACCACTATGATGCCCACTGATGAATCCATGATTTAGACTCATTTAGGGCTATATTTTAATAGAAATTGTGTCCTCAAATACATGATTTATCCCGATATGATGAAAACCATTAAGTTTCAGGTATTTGAAGTTTGAGGCAAAGCATGGACACTACTTAGTAAAAAGGAGAAAAAAGAGGTAGAAAGAACGAAGAAACGAAGATCCACGAATCGCCGAACCCATTCGACGAATTGCCAACAGATCGCATATTCGCCTTTTGTTCCAATGTGCTGATCCCTGATGGAAAGGAGAAAATCGACGGAAAAAAGGAGCAGTAGGCGTATTGCCGAACGACTCTGCAAAGAAGTGCTACATCGCCCAATTATCCAGGACACAAAGATACTGAAGGCAATTGATTAAAGGCAATGAAGTAGACAAAAGGACGGATCGCTAAATGCATCGGCGATTCTCACTAACATCGCCGAAAGATCCTTTAGAGCACATTTTCTGAAAACTATAAATACTAGTTCAGTTTTTATTCTTAGCAGAGAATTTTACCTTGTTTTACCTATTTTTTAGATTATTAAGGTTTAGACAAAGTTTTGGAGATATTCTCTCTAAGTTTTGGAGAGGGTTTGAAGAACTTTGATCTTTCAAGGGTTTCATCTTCAAGAAATTGGACTTGGGTCTCTCAAATTCTTCAGTTTCTGCCTATTTTAAGACTTAATTTTGCATACCCATTGATGGATACTGAGATTGGTATACTTCTTTATCTCTTTTACATGCGTAGCTAAAACCCTAATTTTTGAGGTGTGATTTTGTGAATATGGGTTAGATTAGTTATTGGGTCTTGCTTGCTGATAATCTATTTGTAGTTTAAATGTGATTTCATTTAGTGGTTGTGGATGAACTTAATGAAGTTGTAGTAGCAAATATAATCTCATATATGTGTTTACGGCTTGCGCGAGAGAGAGGTCGTGAAACTAAGACCACTAAATTGATGGCCAGTGCGAGTGGGTCGACATGAGGTTCAGCTCGAGAGAGTGAACCCTAGTCCCATGTCCACACACTTAGCTCGAGAGAGTGAGTGGATTAAGGCGGAGGTTGTTCTTCACGCGGCAAGTGGGTGTCCGACAATGTGTCTATATATAGATGTCATGTGATGAGAACAAAATCCTTTTTCTCATTCAATTACAATTCCTTTTTTACTAAGGCAATAGAAAGATAGGTAAATATGAAATTGAGTGGGATTACAATTCCTAGTTCAATTACAATTCTTTTTTGGCTAAGACGAAGAAAAAGAAGAAGGAGAATGTGTGATTGAGTAGCAGTAATATTTATAATTGGATTCCTAAAAGGAGGAAACTTGTCAATATCGGTATAATTACTTTAAAAAAATTGGTTTCCTCCATTTGAAATAATCGGATCACGGTGGCAAACAACATTGCACCGCAATTGTTCAGGCGGTAGGAACTGAAATAAAAAAAATCCACCATTTCCATGTTTAGTTGAAACAAACATGTATTTTGTTTTCCATATTCATATTGGTTTGGACCAATGGATGTGGCAGGGTGGCCACGTGACTCAAATGTAGTGAGTCCACTTTGATCTACTCCAATTGTGATTAATCCAATTATTTTGGAGCAATTCATTAATTAATATAATTATGATGCACCTTAAAATGCATGGCCTACGGTTTACAGGACTTCAAGCAGGGGTATTTGTAATCATTTAAAATTTATTAAATATAATTTTATAGAATGATCCGGATTATATTAAATTCATGAATATATTAATCCCAATAAATATTATGGATTAATATAATTGGGTTAACTATTTAAATCCAATGAATATAAATTTAATTAAGGAAAAATTTCATATATGGCGAACGGATTTTATGAAATAACATTCCATGGGTATAGTTTAGTTTGTTAGGTACCTTTAAATATGTATAAAACTTTTTTTTTTGTTTTAAATTTATTCAAAATTTTACTTTTTCAGTTAATGGTAACAGTAGCACTAAATATGGTAACAATAAATTTACATAATCCCATGATTTAAGCTAAATGTTCAAAATCAAATCTTTCCCCCAAAGAGAATTCTAAAACGATAGAAACACAATTCAAACTTGTTTCCGCGCACAACTGAAGCATCAAATTAAGCAAATTTTTGGTATATTCAATGAAAGGTATGGTTTCGGAAGAAACATCATGTTTTGAACTGTAATATATTATACAATTGATTAGTATATCGTGAATCTTGAAATTATGAAACGATTCCTTGTGGTGTGTCGATTGTGATTGTATAAAAATGGAATTATCTATTTTCCCTTGTTTATACAATATTAGATAAATGAAGTTCACAAACGTTAATGACACTATTTGTATATATGAATTGCTTATATTGTATATATGCGAGAACGTGTATATAATGTTTATATAATATTTATGTGTAATTGATTGTGTGTTATAATTGTATATATCAATGGATACAGATGGGGTGATTTCGGAAGCATATAACAAGCATGTTGAAGTTCATAAAGTATATTGAGAAAAATCAACTTTGAAATCTGTTATGGAGAAATATGCAATTGCAAAAAGGTTTCAGTACAGAACTATAAGGTCAAATTCGACCAGGTAATGTATTTCAAGTAATTCTTGTATAGAATGTATAATTTATTTTTTGTATATTTTAAAATAAATATGTGTATTATATATATATATATTGATTAAGTGTGATGACGTTATCATGTAGTTATACACTGGAATATTATTCTGAGGGATGTGAATGGTTAATGAAGACATCGAATATAAGCAAATCTAGAATGTATAGAATTTGAACATTCAATACAGAGCATACGTGTCCTTTGAAGGATAAAGTTTATTCACAAAGAAACGCTACTAGCAATTTGATTGGAGGGATTGTGAAACCTAAATTGACAGATCACAAGTATTTGACATTAGAAAGGATGTGAAGATTAATCTTGGAGTTGATGTTAACGATATGTTGGCTTGGAGGGCTAAAGAAAAAGCTTTAGAGTCTTTGAGGGGTACACCCGCTGGATCGTATGCAAAATTACCTCTGTATTTGTATATGATGGATATAACTTACCTAGGCTCTCATATACATATAAAAAAATTAAAAGTACTAATAATGAGTTATTGTATCTATTTATTGCATTGAATACGTTCATACAAGGGGTTATGCATTGTAAAGAAGTAGTGGATGGTGGTGGTTACCTAAGAGGACCAAATAATGGGACATTTATGGCAGCATGCACGACAGATGGTGCAGGTATGCCTTTAGATTGATGTATATGTATATACATTAACAAATGTAAATCTGTCGTTTAATATACATATTTTTTATGAAAAATAAATTGTATAGTAATATAATTATAGAACATATATTTCCACTGGCGTATGGTATTATTGATTCAGAGAATGATGTTGCTTGGACTTGGTTTTTTAACAGCTTAAAGAAGCATATGGCAAGAGGAGTAATATGTGTGTTGTGTCAGATAAAAATGAGAGCATTATAAAAGTTGTGACAAGAGTATATGACAATGTACCACATTACGGTTGTATGTGACACTTATGGAATAATATTCAGAAGAAGTTTAGAAAATCTCACGAGAAGATAACTAGTGTATTCTATACGATGGCAAAGGCTTGCATGCAAAACAAATTTGGTACGCTAATTGACACAGTAGAGAAGGTAGATGTAAGAGTTAAAGAATATTTGGAGTTAGCTGGATATGACAAATGGACTCGGTGTTATGCACAAGTCAATAGAGGGTGGCACATGACATCGAATATTGTTGAGGGTATAAATGTTGCACTTGTTTTGTCAAGGGAGTTACCTATCTTTGATTTACTAGAGGAGGTGATGCTAATGTTTGGAAGATGGAATCATGACTATATGAAAGAGGCAACATGCACATTTACACTGTTGATTGGAAAATATCATGAAATACTAACAGATAATGAAGCAATGAGCCCAAGAATGACGGAAGCTTTATGAATAATTGTATATTTAGTAATGTATAAATAATTTATAATATATTATGTATTAGTATATAGTGATTATATTTCATCCTGTTAGTATATATAAACAAGTTGTACCGTCGACTAAATATGTCACAATGTTAATGATGATGGAAGATATTATTTAGTCTGTCTTAGGAAAAAAAACTTGCACCTATGGCAAATTTCAATATGAGGAAATACCTTGTGAACATGCTTGGGCTATATTGAAGTGGAAAAGCCTACCACCAGATGACTATTGCTCTGATTTATACAAACCAAAGACTGTGTTGAAGACATATAGCATGCCTATACATCATTTACCATATTTGACTGAATGAGTGATACCGAAATACATAAATCAAGTATTACCTCCAAAATTTAAAAGACCTCCTGGCAGGCCAAAGAAGAAGCCTCGCGAAAAAGCAGCAGGAGAGTTGTTGAGGACTAAGGGGAAAAATACATGCAGTACTTGTGGAATGCCAGGTCACAATAGGCGTTCATGTAGGAATAAGCCTCAAGATGCTTAGGGATTTTTATTTAATAATTTTAATTTTTTATGCAATACAATGAAAGAACCTATGCGAATACGCGTTAGTTTTAAACAAACTGAGTTGAATTGCTTTCATATGTTGATTTATGAATTTTGTTGCATATTATGTTTTTATATATATTAGGTTTGGTAACCAATAAAATTTATGTTTTATACTTTACGTCGATTAATTATCTATATGATTTTGTGATTAATAAGTAATATTTTGTAAATTTTACTACATTTATATGCAAAATGTATGCGTACCTATACTAAACTGTATAATGTATAGAAATTTATATACGAATGTAAGTAAAATGACAATAAATTGTTAGTTTATTGTAGTTACCATATCTGAATATAAGTAATTGTATATGAATAAAAAAAATTAAATCAATTTCATTAACAGAACAAGAATATACAAATATGAATATATCACTTGAATATACGAATATACAAATACATCGAGCAGTTTGTATATACAAAGATATATCTATTTAAATATGTTGTTGTTTAAACATTGTTATTTGAAAAAAAATCTATATTCTAATATACAAACGCATCGAGCTATTTTGTATATACAAATATCAGTATACGAATAAATAACTACCTCGAGCAGTTTTGTATATACAAATATATACAAATATACAAGTATCTAGAGCATTTTTGTACATACAAATATACGTCAGGCAGTTTTGTATATTCACTATATGTCAGGAAGTTTTGTATATACAAATGCGAGGAGCTGTTTTGTATATACAAATTCTATATTTAATGTGAATGTATATAGGCACATAAAAATAATAATAAAGGGTAATATGATTTGTATATCATTATAATGGTTGTTCAAAACAATAGAATCATATTGCCAGAGAAATAAAACAAATTCTTACAAAAACATTGTTAACTTAAGAAATATGATAAAAATTTGTCCACTTAACAAAAAGCATGTTACGAATATGGTTAAAAAAACTACTGGATTGTGATCCTTTCTCTACTGTTGCTTTTAGTGTGATTCCTGACTGGCTTCAAAGGAGCTTCATTGTCAGTAACGGCACCAGCTTGTAAGTTTTGAATGTCGTAATTCCACAACAATGAAGCGTATCTGATATGAACTTCTTCTGGGTTAATAGTTGATGGAATGTATTTCCCCTCACTGAGAAACTTTGCGTATATTGTAATGTATATTCCACAATCCCTATGAAATAATAAATGACAAAATATCAATTGTTATTATAATGCTTAAACTGTAACTAAATTCAATGAAATTTCAACTTACAAACTATCGTCTGGTTGTAGTGGTATGTCTTATACATATACAATCTCAAAGGAATCATATTTTGTATGAGCTTGGTATCGCGGGTGAATTGAAATGTCCAAACCTTTCTTCCGATAAAAATTAGACTTCACAAGATACATCAGGATAAGTTGTGCATACTTATTGACGTGATTAGCAACATATGAATTGTGGATTGCATTTTGGATTGAGTCGTACACCTTTATACAACGATCGTTGAAGAATATTACAATCAACACCTAATGTAACCTCTCCTTCACATTGACAAGAATGAATACATTATCAATGGTGTGCCATGGTGCATAAGCATGCATCTTGTGTTTATTGATGTAGTCAATAATCGTCTCTTCTAACCCTTCCTTGTATGAAGTACAATCAGTCTCATCATATGCATCCTAGACACTTTGTATCACAGTGTTGAAATTGCAACATAGATTTGTGAATTTGAACGTGCTACTGTTGGAGTACTTGGTTTTTTTCCTTATGTAGTAGAATATCACATCTATGTGTTGTGATAAAAATAATGAATAATTAGTTAATTTGTATACTATACAATTTCATACTATTTATAAATACATTTAAGAACTAAAATAACACATACCGAGTCATCAATCACCTGTCGCTCAAACCAAATTTTGAAAAACCAATTCTTATTGACAACGCTGTCAACGCCAAAATTAATCATGTTTGGTAATGTTGACATCCCGTTCTTGTATCGATCCTCATTGTTGTTCCTAAAAGTAAAACAATAAAAAATCAAATATACATTCGAAAAATAAAATTAAAATTAAATTGTATATGTTATAAACAAATGGTTTACTTTTTGTAATGGTTGACGAGTAAGTCTTCATTCAACCATTTCCAAAATTGTGTATACAAACTTATCTCTTCCGCACTAGACAATACAACAAATGGATGTTTCAAATAAAAAATTATCACGACCCAACCCACCAAGCCATGCAGGCACCTACTCTAACACCTAAGTAGGAGAACCCTCCAGTCCCAACCATTTTAAACATGCGTAAGATTAAGAGAACTAAGATAGAGATAAATTTATAGAGATTTATATAACATAAGAACTTAAGACGTTTCAAAGCTAAGATTTGTAAAGTAATTAACAGCCCAGGAATCTAGTCTACATAGGTACACGAGCTACTAAGAGTACAAGTATAACAAAATTATGAATGACACAACTCCCACCATGCAGAAGGAAGAGAAGAAGTTGTTGGAGATTGTTTTCGCCTTCACCTATGAAACTTCAATGATCCTGCAACCAGACAATTCCAAAAAGACATAGGAAGAGTAGTATCAGTACAACTGTCACGATCCAAGGGTACCATCTAGACGTAACATGGCACATGGAATCCCAAAGGGACCCAGGTAAGCCTCTTAGCATATCATCATCACATAAGTATAGAATAATAAAGAATAGAAACACAGTTTCAAGTCTTTAAGAAATCTTTCATAAAAGTAAAGCGGAAGTCTAGACATAGTCTCAATAAGCCATCTATTACAATCGGAGTCTCAAAATAATAGGGTCTCAACCCTTACAATAGAGAATATGAAAATGTCTAGTACAACTAAATAAATGAAACAACAATAAAGCTCTTGTCCTTGTATCCATGAGGACATACCACAAGCTTGACGAGTAGTTAACCCAATCTTGAACTTAAAGGAATCACCTTAAACGCCGGAACCTACATTGTAGAAAAATGTAGAAGAAATATGGGTTAGTACAAAAATGCACTAAGTATGGCTACTATGCATAAAAACTTTTATAGATGCTCAAAATGGACATTTTGTTGAAAACTATGCACTTTACCAAGTTTATGAACCAACATAGAGGTAAGTGTAAAAGCATAAAGTACAAGCATATTCATATAGTGATCATCTCAACATAATGGAAACAAACCATAAGAACCATCAAAGCAACCTTGTGTAATGTATGGATAAGATCTCATACTCCTATCCACACTAAGGATAACTCATTAAGTGATTATATTTCATAACTCCAATTCTAGTTCATTATATCATAGTGGGATTAGCTTTAACTGACATAGACCATGAGAGCTTAATCATGGAATCCGGTGTCTACCCCACACCAAAAAGGGGTTGTCCTACTTGCCCAAGGTAGAACTAGAACTCTTAGCTTACGTGGATCTACTAGCTAAAGTCCTATGTGGGCACATAGTTTATGGGATATGGAGATTTCTTCTAGAAACCCGGACTCAACTATGGTAAAAGGTTTCCATCTCATGAGACAACTACTTTGGGAAGCCAGACTCAACTAGTGTAAAAGGAACCCATTTGGGAAGCCGGACTCAACTAGTGTATAAGCTTCCATCTCATGGTCATATCCTCTCGGTGCTAAGAATCAATTCCCATTGAGTTTATATTAAGTGTTGACTTAAGTTGTTAATTAAGGAAGAATGCCTTGACACTCAACCAACAAACTCATACTATAACTCCTAGATTCAATAGGTGAGACTAGTCTTCAAACATAAGAATCATTACATGTGACAAACCTTTCACATTGCATTCTATTCATTCCTAAGTGTGTACATAAGGATAATCATCATATCAATAGGACAATTAGATTATAATGTAGTTACTTCACTCTCAAAGCAATCCAATTGTATACACGCAAATCTCATACATATAGTCATTTCTCATGTTTTTCCCTTCAAGGCTATAGATCACATTCAACCAAAAAAATTAGAATCACTACATTAGATATAGATGGTGACATGATTCAATGAACTAAACTACTATATGTACAACTTCATGATTACTACAATTCACAAGTCACAAACTAGGGTTATGGGGAATACATGGATTCATGGAGGATTTTCTCATAAAATCAATAATAATCAACTATTCAATCATAATATATCATAATTAAATCAATGAAAACGTTTTGAGAAAGAATCCATGGCTTAGAATGAAAACCCTAGGTTTTGGATACTTTTTTACTTTGAAATTGAGGAATGAAGGACTTCATGGATGAAAAGTTAACCATGAATCAAAGCTACCATACCTTAATTGAAGATTCCTCATGAAATTGAGTGCAAAAGTTGAGTTCTTGAGCCCTAGACTTTGACTTCTTCATCTTCAATAGAGGTTTTCAGAGAGAGAAATATTTGGGAGGGAAGGAGTTTATTTTGGGGTCTTGAGAGAATGAACTAGTTGACTTAGTTTAGGGTTTTATTAGATATTTATAGGTGTCTTAATTAGTATTAAATGACCCTACTTAATAAGTTAATTAACCCTAAGCCCCTTCCTTAATCCCTAACTTAAAAACTAAAGTCTAAAAACTGCTCTAACTCACGAAACCCCCACCCACGGACCATGGGTGGGGTCACGAGCCGTTTTGCCCAAGCGTACATGGGACATAGACTTTTGGAGAAAATGGGGAGGTCCAGCCTCGACCCACGACCCCCACTTACAGGGCGTGGGTCCACCCGCGGCTCATGGGTGCCCATCCATAGGTCAAGCTATTTTTGACAGCTTTTTGGGTTGCCTCTTGGTCCTCCTCAAGGACCCTTGGGTGGTCTTTGGGGGGGGGGCATGCCTTGACATTTATAACCAAAAACACTTGTACTAATTAACGGAGGTTATTTTAGGACTCTAATCTTTACGTTAAACCCCATTTAGGCTACTAGTTTACAAATTAGGGTCTATCTTACTTCATTAGTTTTCCGGAGTGTTACATTATCTCCCCCTTGGGAACATTCATCCTCGAATGATGATCTAGACACCAAACTAATTTAGAAACTCAATACTAGCAGCCCATCATACATGAAACTTCAAAATAATGCATAATTCAAAGGAGGAAACATCATGTCCATCTCAAAACATAATCGATGCAATACAAGGAAGTAGGAACTATATCTAACAACCCCATATGCATGAAACTTCAATGATTCTCATATTCATAAGAGGAACTAACTTTTCCTCAACTAAATAATGCCTAACACAACATCATGGAGCCAATATACCAATACTCTCAAAAGCACACTAAAGCCTTTTCATTAACACATCTTATGAAGTCAAATAGGCAACTCATACCATATGCACAACAACATGGAGATCATGTATCATGAAAACTCATTTTCTTTCTAAACATGAATTTCATCAAGAACATGCATAACATAAGGAAATCATGGAAAAACTCAATTACACACATGACTCCCAAACACTAAAATTTGAAAGGGACTATTTACATCAAGCTTGATTAGAAGTAGAAGGAAAAAGATGAGGGTATCAGGATTTCATATCGGCCTCGGCCTCCCAAGTAGCACCTTCAACTAGATGATTTCTCTATAAAACCTTAAAGGAACCTACTTCCTTTTTTCTCAACTTTTTGACTTGCCGGTCAAGGATCTCTACCGAAACCTCTTCATAAGAGAGGCTTTCATCAACTCCCAACCCTTCTAGAGGAATAATGGACACCAGATCACCAATACACTTTTTAAGCATAGAAACATGAAATACCGGGTGAACCAGGCCAACTCATTTGGCAAGTCCAACTCATAGGCAACTTTCCCAACACACTCTAATATTTGGTAAGGACCTACAAACCAGGGACTAAGTTTCCCCTTTTGCCAAACCTCATCACACCCTTCATGGGTGAGATTTTCAAATAGACTCAATCACCAACTTCAAATTCTAACTCTCTTCTCCTCACATCGGCATAAGACTTTTGCCTACTTTGAGTCATTTTCAACCTCTCTCTAATGAGTCAAACTTTCTCAATAGCTTCATAACCTGACTCAAGCCAATAAGAGCAATGTCACCTACTTCAAACCAACCAACCGGAGACCTATATCTCCTACCATACAAAGATTCAAAAGGATCCATATCGATACTTGAGTGATGACTATTATTATAGGCAAATTCTACCAAGGGCAAGTGGTCATCCCAATTACTTCTAAAATCTATAACACACGCCCTCAACATGTCCTCTAAGGTTTGAATGGTACGTTCCGCTTGACCAGCCGTTTGAGGGTGGAAAGCAGTGCTAAGCTTCACCTCAATGCCAAGCCCTTTTTGGAATGCTTTCCAAAAGTGAGAAGTAAATTGAGGACCCCGATACGAAATGATAGATAGAGGAACCCCATGCAACTTCACTATCTCTCTTATGTACAACTTGGCATAGTCTTCCGCCGAGTGAGATACCTTGACGGGAATGAAATGGGCTGATTTGGTCATCCTATCAACAATGAACCAAATAGAATCATATTGCTTTCAAGTACGGGGAAAACCCACAATAAAATCCATATTCACCTCTTCCCACTTCCAAGTGGGAATTGACATAACTTGCAAAAAGCCCCCCGGCCTTCGGTGCTCAACCTTAACTTGTTGACAATTAGGACATTTGGTTACAAATCCCGCAGTATCCTTTTTCATATCATTCTACCAATAGACTTCCCGTAGGTTACGGTACATCTTGGTGGCTCCCGAGTGAACAGAATATCTAGAACCATGAGCCTCTTTTAGAATTTTCTCCCTTAGCCCATCCACATCCGGAACATATAATCTACCTTGGTACCTAAGTACCCCATCTCCCCCTTGGGAAAAAGCCTCAACGGGATTCTTAAGTACTGACTCCTTCAACTCCATCAATATAGGATCTAGGTATTCTTTGGACTTCACATCTACCACAAAAGAAGATTCAGAGCTATTATGAACCGTGAAACCTCGTTTGGGAGAATCCACTAGTTTGACACCTAACCGGGCCAAACTATGCATATCACGGACTAACTCTTTCTTATCATCCTCTATATGAGTCACACTACCCATGGATAGTCTACTAAGTGCATCTGCCACCACATTAGCTTTGTAGGGGTTGTAAAGGACACTCATGTCATAATCCTTCAAAAGCTCTAACAACCTTCTTTGTCGGAGATTCAAGTCTTTTTGGGTAAACACATATTGAAGACTTTTGTGATCGGTGAAAACATCTACATGGACCCTATATAAATAATGTCTCCATATTTTCAAAGCAAATACTACCGCCACTAATTCAAGATCGTGGGTCGGATAATTATTTTCATGAACCTTGAGTTGCCTTGAAGCTGAGGCAATCACTTTACCCAATTGCATCAGTACACACCCCAACCCTACTCTTAAGGCATCACAATATACCACAAACCCATCGGTACCCTCCGGTAAGGTCAACACCGGAGCGAAAGTAAGTCTATCTTTTAACTCTTTGAAGCTTTTCTCACTAAGTTTGACCACACAAACTTATCTTTCTTTTGAGTCAAAGCCGTTAATGGAGAAGCAATGAAGGAAAAACCCTCAAGAAACCTCCTATAATAACTGGCCAAACCCAAGTAGCTTCTAATATCGGAAAGATTTAGAGCTTTAGGACAACTCTTGACTGCATTCGTCTTTTTTGGATCTACCTCAATACCCTTGCTAGACACAATATGGCCAAGGAAGGCTACGGACCTCAACCAAAACTTATATTTACTAAACTTTGCATACAATTGGTGGTCTTTAAGGACTTACAAGACAATCCTCAAATGGTCCATGCTCCCTCACTCCTTGAATAGATCAAAATATCATCAATAAGCACGATCACAAACATATCAAGGTAGTGTCTAAATACTCTATTCATTAGATCCATAAATGTCATCGGGGCATTAGTTAGGCCAAATGACATCACAAGGAACTCATAGTGCCCATACCTACTTCGAAAAGCCATCTTGGGTATATCATTCCCTCTCACCCTAAGTTTATGGTAGCCCGAGCGAAGGTCAATTTTTGAGAAGTAACTAGCCCCTTCGAGTTGATCAAATAAGTCATCGATTCTAGGAAGGGGATATGTATTCTTTATGGTGACTTTGTTCAATTGGCGGTAGTTAATGCACATTCTAAGGGACCCATCCTTATTTCTCATAAATAACACTAGAGCACCCCATGGAGAGATACTTGATTGAATGAAACATTTGTTTAGCAAATCCTTCAATTGCTTTTTTAACTCTTTCAACTCAGCCGGAGCCATTCTATAAGGAGGAATGGAGATAGGTTACGTATTTGGCAAAAGATCAATGCCAAAGTCTATTTACCACTCGGAAGGCATTCCAGGAAAGTCATCGGGAAAGACTTCTGGAAGCTCACTCACCACGGGGACCGACACTAGAGAAGGGGTTTTGGACTCAATATCCATCACCCTAAAAATATGGTAAATTCATCCCTTGGAGATCATTTTCCTAGCTTTGGGACAAAAAACAAATTGACCTCTTGGAATAGAATTCCCCCCTTTCCACTATAAATTTGGCTCATTTGGAAATTGAAATTTGACCACCCAGGTCCTACAATTATAGAGGCATAACATGCATGCAACCAATCCATACCCAAAATTACATCAAAATGAAGCATATATAACTCTACCAAGTCCACCAAGGTAACTTTGTGAGACAAGGAAATAGGAAAACTTCTATAGACTGTTTTTTCCACTACCGAGTCACTAACCAGGGTAGAAAACGAAAAAGTCTCTAATAGCACTTCGGGGAGTATTTCAAACTTCATAGCTACAAAAGGTGTGACAAAGGAAAAGTGGCACCGGGATCTAACAATGCATATACATCAATAGAAATGACTTGTAACATACTGGTCACCACATCCGGGGATCTCTCTTGGTCACCTCAGGATTGAAGAGCATATAAACGGTTTTGCTTTTGGGCATTAGAGTTGGAACCACTTGGATGAGCTTGATTATCTTCTCTCCCATTAACCTTGAGCATGGGACAATCTCTTATTTTGTGGCCACTCTTGCCACAACTATAGCACCCATCCGAGCCCACTAAGCACTTGCCTTTATGTTTTCTACTACATTTTTTACAATTAGGCCTAGAAACATATGAACCACCACTATTTCCCCCTTGAGGTTTAGGGTTGAAAACCCTATCCTTGTTAACCCTTGGAGTACTAGAGGAGCCTTGATTGGAGAATCTTTGCTTGAACCCTTGCCGACCTTGTCCATCGTACTTAGCATTGGAAAAATTCCCTTCACCAGTTCTAGCTCTTTTTATTTCCTTGGAGTTTCTCACTCTTCATTTGTTAGGTATACACCATAAGACGTGAGAGATCCGTGTTATGAAGAAGTATTGCCGTACGATATTCTTTTCTTACCACCTTGGATATACCTGTCACATACCTACTCATCTCATCTCTTGGATTTGCCACCATAAATGGAGCATGCTTACACAATTCAGCAAAGTTTAGAGAATATTCTTCAAATCTCACACCTCCTTGACTAAGGTTGATAAATTCTTCCACCTTGACTTCCCTCTTCTCTCGAGGAAAAAACCTATCATGGAATGCTTTCTTGAACACCTCCCAACCTATGGGACCCGCTCCTTCCAGCCTATTCCTCTTCCATTGAATATAACACACTTGGTCCACTCCCTTCAATTGATAAGCGACAATTTCCTCTTTCTCCATAGAAGTCACCACCATAGCATTAATTATCTTTAAGATCTCCACCATAAACTCTTGAGGATCTTCACCCACTTTAGAACAAAAGAACATAGGAGGATTCATTCTTGTGAAATCTCTCAACCTTGAAGCTACGGAGTTCACATTAGGGTTCACATTAGGCCCAACATCCCTATTATCTTGAGCCATTATATCTTAGGCTTGGGTTGTCACGGCTTGAGATTGAGTTGTTACGGCTTGAGCTTGGGCTATCATAGCTTGAGTTATCATTTGCATAGTTGCCCTAAATTCTGCTTAAGTCACATTTACCGGATCAATCAGAGCTTTCTTATCTAGAGGAGCTTGATTCCCTTGAGGAACTCCTTGATTCACATTCTCCTCTTCCACCCTTCCTGCGTTGGCCCTTCATGTATTCATTTCCTGATGACACAAGATAAGGATCGGAAGGAAGACTCTATAGAGTTAAACTCTATGGCACGACTTAAGAGTAATGAAAGAAGTGTAAGTTCCTAACATCTTATAGCCTTTCACTCATAAATGTGTCGCACTTCACACTCATGAACAAGACTCTACTAGACGTGGCTTATGAGACATCATTCTAGAATCATTCTAAATCTTTTTCTCTGATTACCAAGTTTGTCACGACCCAAGAGTACCCCCTAGACGTAACATAACACATGGAATCCCAAAGGGACCCAAGTAAGCCTCTTAGCATATCATCATCACATAAGTATAGAATAATTAAGAATATAAACACATTTTCAAGTCTTTAAGAAATCTTTCATATAAGTAAAGCGGAAGTCTAAACATAGTCTCAATAAGACATCTACTACAATCGGAATCTCAAAATAATAGGGTCACATCCCATACAATAGAGAATAGGAAAATGTCTAGTACAACTAAAAAAAATGAAACAACAATAAAGCTCTTATCCTCGGATCCATGAGGACATACCAAAAGCTTGATGAGTAGTCAACCCAAGCTTGAACTAAAAGGAATCACCTTAAACGTCGGAACCTACACTTTGTAGAAAAATGTAGAAGAAATATGGGTTATTACAAAAATGCACTAATTATGGCAACTATGCATAAAAACCTTTAAAGATGCTTAAAAGGGGCATTTTGTTGAAAACTATGCACTTTACCAGTGAGTAGGTTACTAGTAAATAGCTAAAAATCAGTGAGTAGGCTAGATTATAAGGGAAATAGCTTTCTCTCGAACAGCTACCCCGAATCATGTGATTTCTTTCGAACATCAAGCATGACAATGAAGAATAGCCCACACCTTAATTCATCCACTCTTTCAAGCTAGATGGGTACGATTGGGTTTAGGATTCACTCTCTTGAGCATAACCCAGCTCAACCCAATACCCATAAATCATTAATCAATAATTTTAGTCCTAAACCCTCTTTCTCAAGCAAGCCAAGAACATAGAAGTAGAACTGCATTTGCAACTACAATTCATAAATTAAACCTCAATTAATGATTAACTCACTTCAATTCAACATTTACACTAGTAATTAACAATATCCATAAACTAATTCAATCCATAATCACATGATCACACCCCAAAAGTTGGAGTTTTAGCCAAACATCATAAAAAGGTAAAAACTATTATCGAATCGATTAACCATCAACTAGGTAAGAGAGATTTAGTCTTTACAATGTTCAATTTAAAGAAAATGTGAAACCCACTTCAAAAATCTCCAAATTGAATCTCTAAGGTTCTTCAAAAACTAAGAAAAACTTCAGAGAAAACTGTTCTAAAACGTTTTAATGAAAAGTAGATGTCGAAGGATGTAAAAAGCCCTAAACTAAATGTTCAAAATCTAATTTACAGTCGCCAAAAATAAGCTATGAATTTCCATTTGGCGAAGTAAGTCGGGCTTGCCGAACCACTCGGTGAGCCACCCTTTGACCTCTTCCATCACCTTTTCACCTTAGCCTTCAACATCCTCAGGGTCTGTAATTTTGGGCGATCTATCTTTGCTTCGCAGAACTACTAGGCGATGCGCCGACTTCTCCTTTATGTCGCCAACTTGGTTTCTTCCCTCAGGGCTGGCACATTGGAACTTTAGGCGGTAGTACTAGCCATTCGGTCATTCACCAAATGCTCTTGGCAATCACCAGGCTTGCCTTTCTTGAATTCTTTAGTTTGTTTTGTTCTTCTTTGCATGCTAGTGTCCTTTCTTTGTTCCTCAATCCATATACTTGAAAATCAAGGATTTAACATCAGTTTATGGCACAAATTAACATTTAAGGACACTAAATCTATCTAAATAAAGCTCCAAATGAGTCCAAATCTCATACTCATCACTTTTTTGAAGGAATTCTAAACCAACATATCGAACCATTATGAAATCATGAAGGATGGAGATTTTTCAAATATTAAGCCTGAAAGGGTTCTATAATCGAAGGAACCAGTCAGGGAAATGAGGTAACACACGAAGAAAAGACACATGTCCCAGTGCACAGCCGAACCAGCCAGAGCGGTAATCTTTCTGCTGAGGTAGAGCCACTTTAACGAGGTATCTCCTGCTGTAGCGGGAGATAGGAAACAGTTAGGGGGGGTGGAAGGGGAATGGTTTCCCTATTTCCTTTTTCTCTAACTCAAAACTCCCAAAAACACTCTCAATCACTTCAATCGGAATGTCAAAAACAAGGTAATGTTCATGCTCCTTACTCTCTAATGGGTGGGGGAAGTTGAAACAATGCCAAAATGGGTGGGGGAAGTTGAAAGGTTTTCTTGGTGTAAAACTCAAATTTGGACATCATTTAGGAGTTTTTTTGCAAAAATAATAACATATTTCGGTACTAAGGTACTTTATAGACTTTGATCTGTTGAAATTCTGTCGAAAATGAGGTTCTTGGGATGAAAGGGTGCCATGATCTTGCTTGGTGTTCATTCCAGATGAAGGTCGCTCTAGCGGCCTTCATCCCTCTATGGCGGCCTCCCTCATCCCGTTCTGGAGGGATTTAGGCTGTTGTGGCGGGATTCAGTGGGACAGTACCCCTTTCAACTTTAATTAGAAAATTTCCCTTTTCATAGCCAAACATTCTTTAACCCCATGGAGTTCTAACACGAATGTTTTCATAACATTTGCAGGTTGATCTAATATGGCTACTTTTAATGAGGAAAATCTACCCTTCATCCAGTTTCCCAATGCTGTGAGTCGGGAGAGACACCATGACCACTGAAACAACAAATTCTACATTGAGAGGGAATTTCACTTGTTGGATCTAGAGGAGAAGGCTCCCGCCTTTTATACCGTCTAATGGGATTTGGCTGGGCTCACTAACAGAGGCTCCCCCTGCTGCGCGTTCCATTGGGTGAGGGAGTTCTATTCTATCCTTCCCACCATCCCTTGGGATGATCCTCGCCCTATCATCTGCATTCAAGGAGTCGACATCCCCTTGGACACTTAATTTATCAATAAGGTGCTCGAGGTGCCAGAGGTCCCCAACACGGAGTAGGAGGCCAAGCTGAGAGAGATGGACTTAGGCTGGTTGAGGGATACATTGGTGGATCCTATGCGTTGGGACATGGTTTACTGGGCTACTACAAAGGGCATCACTATCACTGCTTGGTCACCGGATGCTAAGAGGTGGCTACACATGGTTACTAGGAGGATCCGCCCGTCGGGCAATCGCACAGACGTGACTTTCCTAAGGGCTCTAGTGGTAGCATGTGCTATACGGGGAATCGATCAAAATGTGGGCGCACAAATCATCTCAAAATGGAAAATATTCTATCGGGGAAACAAATAGGCGTTCTTATTACCTGGGTTGGTGACAGCTATGTGCAAGCGGGTGAGGGTGCCCCTCTTGGACACTGATGAGGTACTTCATATGGATCCCCTTTTCCACCCTTTTTTGATTAGGCAAGATTCTACCTCTAAGAGCAAGATGAGGTGGACGGATAGGGCTAGCAGCAGTCAGGAGGTTGTAGAGGCACTAGCACTGCTCTGGAGGTTGAGATACTCCGTCGCAAACTACGCCAGAAGAGGAGGAAATGTATGGAAAGGGATCGTTTGATGTTTGGATATGGAAGACCTTGAGAGTCGTCTTCTCTTGTGTTGCCCCTAGACAGGAGGTTCCTCGAGTCGAGAGAGGAGACTTCCAGCATTTTACTTTTATGGCATAGCCCGTGACATGCCTGGTACCCTCTAAGTAACTAAACTCTAATGATGATACCTCACAGTCCCTGGGATCCTGATTTGGTTTTTCGCCCCTCTTGGGCCTGTGTTGAACAATACTTTATTTTATCTTTTCACTTTTCCCCTACGTTTTGTAAACAGATGGATGTTGGTTTCTGTTGTTTCTCACATCTACTAATTTAAATACTAAAGTTTATAACTTACCGTTCTATTGCTGAGTATTGGTTGACTTGCAGGGATTAGAACATACACTATTCGGGGTCCGTAAGTGTGACTAGGAAAGAACAGGGGAGATAGGGCTGAGATTCTGTCTCACCCTATCCCGCTCTAATGGAAGAAATCCCTCTCTGGCGGGCTCGCCCTGGCAGGAAAAATCCCGCCCCAGCAACTCCGACGGAACAGTACCGAGGTCAACAATTTCCTAGGGTTCTTCCTGTTTCCTAAAAATACCCTGGTTATAACTAAGCATTGAGGATAAACCTCATTGCTAGGATAGTCATTGTATACCCCGAGTCAACCCCATAGTACACACTCCAGAATCCCTTCACATTAATTTACACCACAGACATGCACATCCAACGGATATGCCCATATACTCACACAGTTATAGTCGGTAGCAACACACATTCAGATTTTGCTTACGAATCACATCATAAATTATCTAGACTCTTGCACCTAACCCAGTGATAACTATCCTTTCGAAAACAAGTTCACGAAACTTAGGCAGTTGAGAGTTGCACTATTTCAAACATTTAGACTTGCATATTGCACACATCAAAATCTAGACAACCAATACTGCGCAGATAATCATATCATAGCATTCAAGTAAAGCATCTTTCACACCAATAGTTATTTCAGACAACAATACGCACACATTCACAGTTTCAAGCTACACTCACAGACCAGTCAAATTTTATTAATTAATTCGCTCCATGGGTGACCATAATTGATCATCCATGTATTCATACTGCCTCTAAGGCCAGGTACCAATTGGAAACTTCTCAATTCCAATTTACCTTGCTTCTGTCCCTTCAGCCGTTAGGACGGCACCTAGTTCACATTGTTGAGATACTAATTGGAATTGGGAGATACCAATTGGACTCAACTCATACCACAAGTACAACTCGTACGAAAAGAGAGAAGAAAAGAAATGACTTCCTAGAATGCTTCATAGCTTCTTGAAGATTAGATGTGGACGTCAACACATCAATACGCAAGAGTCTATTCCATATTTTGCTCTTGTACTGAGAGAGCGGAAACCTAGGCTCTAATACCAATTTGTCACATCCCAAACCACCAGGCCGTACGGGCACATACTCTAACACCTAATTCGGAGAACCCTCCATTCCCAACCATTTTAAACTTGCAGAAGATTAAGAGAACTAAGATAGAGATAAATTCATGGAGATTTATATAGCATAAGAGCTTAAGACGTTTCAAAGTTGAGACTTGTAAAGTAATAACACCTCAGGGATCTAGTCTAAACAAGTATAAGAGCTAGTAAGATTACAAGTATATCAAAATTACAAATGATGCAGCTCCCACTATGCAGAAGGAAAAATAGAAGCTGTTGGAAATTGTCTTCACCTTCACCTATGAAACATCACTGATCCTGGAACCATACTATGCCAAAAAGGCATAGCAAGAGTAGTATCAGTACAACCACACATACTGGTAGGAATCATCAGTCAACCTGATACCCACCGCATAATTTAAGAAATCGACTAGTAAGAAACATGCAATAAGAATGTTCACTCCTACACCTTCATGTCCTTATACCCTTACCATTACCAAGTACTTAAATAAATACTAAAATCCTTGCCTCTAACCCCTTACTCGCTCCACTCTTGATCATAACTTAACCATTCTACCTCTTGGAACGGTTTCGGATGTAACCACTTACCAATCCGGCCAACTACTCACAACATACCATTAGTTCTTCCATATCACCACTTAACCCTTGTTCCATAGTACAAGCTATGAAGGCTTGCTATCCTTTGAACCCCTTCCCAGGTATGACCCAGCTACCTAACAATTGTGACACAACTACCTCCCCACTTTTCCACTTTTTAGAGTACAGACAACCCTTCTGAGTAATAACAGTAACACTTGGGACCCTTGGTCTACGCTTACCATACCTTATTCCATTTTGAGCCTAACCATTCATAGTTCGTTCAATAACAAGATAAATAACCAATTAAGTACAACACATTAACATATTTATGCAGGGTTGCAGTTCATTCATTATTCAAGGCAATGTACATTTCCACATTCTCAATCACAAATAGATATGACACATCAATGATCCTCTCATGGAACCCATACCCAAACTGTTAGTGTACTGGAACGTAGTACCCAATCCCAATTAGTGTGCCTGTCGTGACACCCGATTCATATATACTCCAGAACTTGTCACCCGATCCAAGTTAGTCTGTCGAAACGTGACAGATCCAATCAACAAGCCACAATCACAATCACAATGTACATAAGAACAATACTCGTTATCAAGCAATCAAGTAATAGGTTCATGGCCTATAATTGTACATACTTAGTATTTTCATTAGGTACGATCCACAACATCCCTGATTCTATACATGTATGCATATCATGAAAACCTTAACAAGTTCATGTCAAACATCAGGAAATCAATCATGACATAACCCTAGTTCACGGGATAGAACTTCCTCATATGGTATACGTCTGCTATAACACTTAGGAATATACTTTCAATCATCCCTTTAGGTGCACGAAAACCTACGCATGTATTCTACCCTCAACTACCACTATACTACGTAGTGAAAATAGATTTATAACTACTCAATTAAATAAACTTAGCCTACCTGGGCGCTAAGCAGTTGTAGAGGGATTTTAGCATCAATCCTGATTTCCGAGCATTGAGAAGTAGATTTTACCGATACTCCACAAGCTATCGACCTCCCTATGCTTGAAATCTCTTTCTCCTTTATCCCCAAGCCTAGAACAGCCTTTTGAGGGTTTTTGGGGTGATTCACGCCTCTTTTTGGTGTTTTTGGAAAAAAAAAGAAAAATTAGACTTCGTATTATTTCCATTTTGTCTCGCCCATTCTGCTCTGGCAGCCACTTATCCTGCTAGAGCGTCGTCACCCTGGCGGCATCTGGCCCACTCTAGCGGGCTTAGGGACTCAATTTTCCTAACATTTTTCTTTTTCTAATAAACGACAGTTTGGATCATTACAAATATTATAGGATGTCGTGAAGAACTACTTGAAAAGTATAGAACATTAATACCTACAGACTACCTACATTATGGTTAATATACAAAATACAAATATAACACAAGTGATTGTTGCGTACCTGCATCAGATTTGAATGAAGTCATGTATGGAGATGTATTGAATGGACCTGGAAGTCTAGTCCCAATAGCTGGTAATGGTGTTTGTTCAACTGAAACTTGTTGTTGTGGTAATACAATATCTTGCAGTGTATTCATACTTAGAAAAAGATGGTGCGGCAACTTAGCTTGTGTTTTAGATATATCCCTGTCCGGATTTGAATGAGGCATATATCATATGTAGAGGCAGTGGAAATAATGGGACCTCTCTTGCATCTACAATATGTTCATGAGATGGAGCACTGTATTTATCATCAAAATGTGCCTCAATATTTGACTTTCTTGCATGATCATTTCGAGCATCGTGTTGATCTACCAAATTAGCATCCAACATGACTTGATCAAAGATGACATTATCACTTTGATCTTCCACATTAGCATCCAAAATGACTTGATCCGAAATGGCATTATCTATCTCCTGTTTTGGATCTTTCAGCTTATCTCCCTAATTAACGACAAAAGACCATTTAGATATCCAAATTATTATTTATATACAATGCTTACTAAACTTTTAAAACTATATAAATATGGAAAAAAGATTGGAATGTATATGTAGCTCATGGTTAGGCTCAATTGGAGAATTTAGTGTGTTCGATGATCAAAATAAATTGTATTTTGTAAATATTACCTCTTGGTCTTTCAATTCACTTCAATTTATTGGCTGAATTCCAGCACCTGTCTGTGGAGAGTGTGTAGGTGAATGATGAAAACTCGCGGTATGAGTTTCTTGTGGGACATCAAAACGACTAGCCTGAAAAATTAATTTTTAAGTTTTACTGAAATTGTAATCTAAATTAGTATATATACAAACAGATGAAATAGTTTTATATAGTTTTGTGAATGTGATCTAAATCTGTCTATATACAAATAGAGGAAATAGTTATATATATATATATATATATATATATATATATATATATATATATATATATATATATATATATATATATATTGGAATGTGATCTAAATTAGTATATAGACAAATAACTGAACTATTTTGTACTAGTTTATTGAAATTTAATCTAAATTAGTTTAAATAAATAAATGGATGAACTTGGATTAATGTATATACAAGTAATATTACTGCAAAAATATATACTAATTAATTAATATACAATAACTGAATGTAATACAAATGAACAACTACATAAAAATATTACCTCATGATCTTTTAATTCTCTTGATTGATATGGTGGTTGAATACCACTATTTGGTGGTGAAGAGTGTGTGGGTGAATGATGAAAATTTGTGACAGGCGACTCTTGTGGAACATCAACAACATTTTACTAAGCCATAATTATGTAATTTTATTTATTTGAATGTGAAAATATTGACCTATATACAAATAATTAAAAGTGGAAATTCATACATTTGATTTCTTGGAATTAACGGCTTCCAAGACAATTTTGAGGTTGTCTTCAACAATTTTCTTCAAATTAATGAAATCATCCTTTACCTATATATAACATACATTTTAATTAATAATTGAATATAAATATGATTAACTAACTTAAATTTGTAAAATGAATAGTTACCAATTTTTTGAACGCCTCAAATTCTTCACGTGAAATGTTGATGATTGATGACTTCCTGCTTTGGGTCATTTCTGTTGTGTCATGTACAGTTTTCTGCTTCACACATTTGTTGGTATGTGACTTACCAGCAACACTATGCTTCTCATCATTGTTGATCTTGGCTGGTGGTGATCATGTGGCTTGACGTGGAATTGGTCTTCTTGGAGGTAGTTTAATTGCTTTTGGTGGAGACTTCTTTTGACTAACAGGGACATATTGTCTTTTCTTTTTCTTAACAGGAGACGAACATTCAACGACTTTCTCTTTTCCTTTTATGCTGGTAATGAAAGGAGGATTTTGAAAATCATCGCCCAACTCTATATCTTGATTGTGATCAGAATAGACAATTTGCGGGTCGGGTGAAACTGACTAGACTGTTGGAGGAGGAAGTTGAAGGATTTTAATTTCCATTGTTGTTGGCTCTATATTTCTGAAAGTAAACTATATGAACAAGAAAAATTGTCAGTTAATATAAGTAAATTATGATATACAAATATATTAGTTTATTGTACCAAAACTTTTAAAGTAATTATTGTATATATATATATACACAATCAATTGTATATGTATAAATAGAAAAATTAAACCAAATAAATTAACAGAACAAATAATATAAAAATATTTCAAGTAATTTGTATATAGATATCAAAATTGTATATACATAGATTTTAAATAATTTGTATATACATAGATTTCAAGTAATTCATATATACATAGATATCAAGGTATTTGTCTATATATATATATATATATATAGGCTTAACCTATTTATAGATTTCAAGTAATTTGTATATACATATACAAATAACTAATACAAAAGTTGTTGAAGCTCAAAATATATAAATATTATATTTTCAGATCAAAAATACATATACTTTATGTAATTCTGGTGATGTGTCTATCTTGACTATAATATTTTTGTCAAATAGTTGCATTAAAATAGCAGTAACAGTAAACAACACATACCGAATTGTCCACGTCTTTGAATATTGTTTTCATGAAATAATCATGACAAGGATGATCTTTTTTGGTCACCCAATTAATAATCCTAGGTATGTGGCTAGAAATCTTGACAACAATCTTCTCATCAACAGCCGAACAATATTCATAAAACCAAACTTGCATAGGAAGGGGGAAGCTATGAATCCTATGATATTGTCCATTAGGTTTTATCTTGTTGTTAATTGTTTTAGTATTTCAATAAAGGCTCTCTTACCCCAAGGATAATCCATGAATCTACCTGATTCAACCAAATCAAAGTCTATCCTATCTATTACTGTTGTATTAGGTTTGGCAGACCTGATGAATGTATGTGTAATACCCTGTAATTTAGTAAGTTGAACTAGTGAGTTCTAAAGCCTTTGGTAAGGGTTTTGGAGTGTCGTATGAGGGTTGAAACTCATAGAAATGACTTCATAATTATAATGACATGTTTAGCAGTTAAACATCTGGGTACGACTCCCCAAGGACCACCCAAGGGGTCCTTGAGGAGGACCCCAACACTGCCCAAAATGCTATCAATACAACTTGGTTCACGGTTGCAATTGACGCACAGTAGATCAACCTACGCCCCATAGATCATGGGCGTAGGTCAGGCCTGATTTGGCCAGCAACATATGAGCCTCAGGTCCAAATGACAGACCCAAACCATACCTAGTAGACCCATCCACGGTCCGTAGATGGGGGTCTCATGAATGCTGCCAATTTTTAAGTTTTAATTTTAGTTAAGGGTTTTAGGAATTGATTAGTTATTTAATGAGGGGTTAATATAGCTCGGTTAAGTAGTTAAATAACCTCCTATAAATAGTTGATATACCCTAAACTAATCACGTTAACTCATTCATATAAAGACCCCAAAACTCTCTCCAATAATCATCTCTCTAGGAGGAGGAGAAGGAGGAGGAGGAGGAGGAAGAAGAAGAAGAAGAAGAGAAGAGGAAGAGAAGAGGGCAACAACTTAGGGTGATTTTCCCCATTGATTCAAGCTTTGTTTAGGGCTTTGATTGAAGGTATTTAAAGCTTAATCATCCATGGGTTCTTCCACCCATGGAGCCCCAATAGTTTGCCCCACTTGTGAAATCAAAAACCCCATTCTAGCTAGGGTTGTGCTTGCATTGTGGGTAGGGCTTGGATGTGATTCCAATCTAGTGGATAACATCCAATTATGATTGAATTAGCTTTGTTTAATGATATTATGATGAATTCATGTGATTTCTATGATGAACCCTAATCTAAGTTGATAAATGTGATCTTTGTGCATTTATGCCATTAGAGGCAAAATTGAAGGTTCTAAAGTGATCTTCCTATTTCAATGTCTTGAATACTAATTGATCATAGTTAGGATCATCTAATAATGAATTGAACTAGACTTGATTGAATAGGAAGGATCTTGACTTGTGAAGTTGGAATTGAACCCTTATGATCAAGTATGATTAGAATCACCTTCTAATGAACAATGTGATTGAATAGCTTGTAATTTAGACATGGATCATGATAGAATGAAGTTAAGCTTGAAAGTAGGGCTTGTAGCCATCATTGTTAGGGCTTAGGGGGTAAAGTCAATATGATGTGATCTTGCGGTGTATTCTCTTTCTCTTATACACTTAGACATGAATATGCTAGGGGATTCAAGTTCTCTCACATAGAAGGATTCTAGGTTGACTTAACAACCTAAAATGAATCAAAGCATGTTAGACTAGAATAGCTTGAAGTTGTGATATAGGATCCCTTCATGTGTAGCTTGACTTGGCAAGACAAAACCAAGATAGGATAGCTTGAAGTTGAGGCTTGTGTTTCCTTCATGTATAGCTTGGCTTAGTAGGATAAGACGAAGGTTGATAGAATGGGATGGAGGATCTATACTCTTCTAAGGGATAGCTTGACTTAATATTGTAGAATGCATGTCATGGTAGCATGAGTTAGTAGTAGTCATGGTAGCCTAGGATTGAGGATTTATACTCTCCTATGGGTAGCTTGAACTAGCATTATTAGGATACATTCATGGTAGGTTGACTTGATTTGGCCAAGACCATTTCATGATAGCTTTGGGATAGAGGACTTATACTCTCCTAAAGGTAGCTTAGGATTGAGGATCTATACTCTCCTAAGGGTAGCTTGACTTGCATTTTTAAGGTGCATTTCAAGGATAGCTTGAGATAGGTTAGTCAAGGTAGCTTGGGATTGAGGACTCATACTCTCCTAAGGATAGCTTAGGGTTGAGAATCATACTCCCCTATGGATAGCTTGCATTTTTAACCTAGTACACTTGTAAGTGTAGCATGACTTAGTTGGTTTAGGACTATTTCATGATAGCTAGGATAGGACACCTGTACCTTTCCTAGAGTAGCTTGGACTTGCATGTTAGTGTGTCTTCCAAGGTAGTTAGCTTAGCTTAACCTAGTTATGTTAGTAATAGCATGGTCTAGCCTATTAGGGGATTATTCCTTGGTAGCCTTGAAGAGGTAAATAGAGGGATTAGTTCCCAACTAGTGAACATTCATGATAGTCTAAAGAAGTACTTAGTGTGGGTAGTAGTATGGGATGCTATCCATACATGGAACAAGTATGACTTGAGGCTAGTTAGGAAGGGTTCCCTTATGTAGTATGACATAGCTTGGGTTGTTGCCATAGTTGCCTTCCAAGATATGATTGACTAAGGTGGTAGTTCCCTTGTCTATATGAAGTAAGCTTATAGTAAGACAAAAAGGAGGGTGAATATGACTAAGATGATTTCAAGGCTATGCTTAGTGTGAAGGGTAGTATGGGATTCCTTTCATGCATTGCACAAGTGTGTCTTGAGGTTCCTTAGAAGTATGGTGCCCTTATGGTAGAAAGACTTATGAATTAACCATGCATGTAGCCTATTATTAAGATGACTAAAAAGGAATACTTGGCTTGGGTAGTATTATGGGATGCTATTATTTCCTTGCACTTGTATGCTTTTGAAGTTACTTGAGGATGGTGATATTATGGTATGGATGACCAAGGGTCAATTATGCTTATATGATTGTGACTTATCTCCTATGCTCATTAACTATGTCTTATGTTGACTTAAGTTTATATGAATCTTGTGTTGGAGATTATGCTATGACTATGATGTTTATGTTATGACTATGTTATTATCTCTTATGGTTATGTCTTATGTTGACTAACCATTTAAGATGCTCTTATGATGTTGTGCTAGTTTTGATACTTGGTACATTTTGTACTAACACATATTGCCTACATTCTAATCAAATGTAGTGTTGGAGGCTTGAGTTGCTTTAGAGGCTAGGTTTCAAGGATCTAGAAGAGTTGAAGATCTTGGTGAGTCCACTTAGCTTCAAGGACAACATCCACTTTACCTTTAAGTCATTTCTTTATGTTCTTAGACTATTGTATGGGTTGTGTCCCAAGAGTTTATTCTAAAAGTTGTATTAGATGGTTTGAGACAAAGACTATAGAAAGACTTATGCTTGTTGCTTTTATGAAATATGACTTCGATTGTAAAAGTTTTAAATTGTACCATATTTTCAATTCTATTTCCTATGTTATGATGCAAAGGGCTTGTATTAGACCTCTTCGGGGTCGAGTATGCTGTGTTATGTCTAGAGGGTACCCCTGGGTCATGATAGTATGCATGTACAAAAGTATCCTAAACTTATATGTGTCGTCCTCATTGTTGCCCCATATCTTGGCTCTATAACTATCAATCAATCGAGCTTTAGTAATAAGACTTTTGCCTGGAAAATACTCAGCCATAAATCTATTTGGTTGATCAGTATCAAAGCAAAAGTCAGACTCATTAGAATGACAGTTTAGACCAGAAATAATTGCAAACTCCCTGATCGTAAATCAAAGCACTGTGCCATTTACTCAAATAAGGATTGCATTGGTAGAACTACCTTCCAACTCCCGCAACATGAAACATCTAAACAATTGTGCTTGCACGTGACATCGTTTCATTTTAGTCAACTGAGGAGAAAATGGTCTAAACCCCCCCCCCCCAAATCTATACCCGAAATCCCAACTACACACTCTAACTTCACAGGTGTCCTATCAGCCCCCCTAAACTGTTTAAAACTAAATTATCACCCCCCTAAACTATTAAAAATTGAAATAATTACACACCTAAAAAGTCACAACCACATTTATGTTGATAAGTGAAATGCACGCGTTTGACAGGTCAAAATTTTATTAAAAACTTTTTTTTTTTGGCTTTTCCCTTATTGATTCATCATTTAAAAACTTTGTTGAAGGTTAAAAGGTCAAAATTTATAGATCTGTGTCTTTTGATCTTCTTATTTGAATTTTGTTGATTATAATGTTGATTGTTAGTTGTTTGAAGCCGAAAACACTGGTTAAATGATTTCATAGCTGAAAATTTTAGCTCTAAGAATGCCAGATTTCCATGGAAATGGGTAAGCTTCAATATGTTTTTTTTTTAATCTAATACTTGAATTGGAAGCAAGTGATGTCGTTGATGGTTTGAAGAATTTTGTGTGGCTGAAAATTGAAGTTCAAGGTTGAAACCGTGAAGCACAACTTAAACCACCATTAACGTTAGTTCAAAAGCTTGAGTTCTTATTTCGACTTGCCACAAACTATCTCCGTTTTAAGTGGGCAATATACCAAAAGAATCAAAATGGTGAGAAAAGTTTATATCTAGAATTTTGAGTGATTTGAAGAAGAGTTGAGGTGAATCGGCATCAAATTTTTATAGAAATTGTTCTAAAGAAGATGAAGAACTGGGTTGCATTTTTAGATTTGCAGCGAAATTATCAATTGTTAAATAAGTTGCAGAATATTATTTGAAGCTAAAATTAGCAATGGAAAGATGATGAGTGACGATGAAATTTGGTGGCTGCCATTGATGATCTACTTCTAATAGGTATGAAGAAGAAAACAAATTAGAACTAGAAACAAATACAAGAAAAAGGGAGAAAAAAAATAAAAATATGAAAATTTATGAAAAAATATTAAAAGTAAAGTTTTAATATTTATTTTTTTTATGTTCACTCTTTCAAGGAGAGTGCAATACACTCACTTTAACATGTAGGCATTTAGGGTGATGATAATTTAGTTTTAAACAGTTTAGGGGGTGATAGGACACCCGTGAAGTTAGAGTGTGTAGTTGGGATTTCGGGTATAGGTTGGGGGGATTTTAGACCATTTTCTCGTCAACTGAGCAAAACACGATGCTAGACATATACGATTATACTGATTCGGGGATAGTCTCTTTTGCAACTTATGTAGTATTCTGACTTGTGTATAACATTGCATGTGGGGGGACCTTTTTGGTTTGTATTTGCACATAAATCTAACTCCCTGTACAAAAATAAAGATAAACAATATATAATTGCATTATTTTATATAAAACTAAAAATTGTATAAATAAACTATATTTGTATTTGTAATTCCTTTGTATCTATTTATACACTTTTATATCCAAATATACAACTATCTCAATCAATTTGTATATAACCCTTAATATACAACTAACAATATACATAATATATAACTTCAAGTAATTTGTATATAACTAATTTGTATATAATCCCTTAAATACAACTAACAATATACTATACATAACTTATACAACTTGTATATAACCCTTAATATACAACTAACAATATACATAATATATAACTTCAAGTAATTTGTATATAACTAATTTGTATATAATCCCTTAATATACAACTAACAATATACTATACATAACTTATACAATTTGTATATAACCCTTAATGTACAACTAACAATATACATAATACATAACTTCAAGTAATTTGTATATAACTAATAGAATATACAAATTACATTATACAATTGTTATTGAGGCATGAAATTGTACTTATAATTCAAGTAACTTTTGTATAACTAAACAAATATACAAATAAGTAATACTTTATGGTTTAATTAGAATACTTTATGCATATTTCCACATAAGTAACGATATATACAAATATCTATCTAGAATTTTGTTTTAAGACAGCACCTGATGTTCCTAATGTTCTTTAGGTTTGTCCAAATCTGATGAAGTAGATTCAATGTCCTCTGAATCACTATTTATGACTTTCTCTTACTTCCTCCTTCAACAATTTTAATGTCACTAGCCTTCGCAATGTTAATGATTTTCTGAATTGCAATTGGGTCTTTATTTTTTCTTAGATTTCAATTCTTCAATAGATTTTTCTACTTGAACTTGTTTAGATTTTGCCACAGACCCTGCATTGAACCTAAAATCCTGAGTTAATTCGAATGAATACGATGGTGAATTGTCAACAAATTTGACATGCAATGGTGTACCTCTAGTAATCCTCATAGATGGAGAGGAATCATCCATTCTGTTTTAGAAAATCTATTAATCTGATAAGAAGAACAATTTTTTAAAATAAATTATCAAAAAACTAACAAATATAATAAATATACAAATGTTGAAAACAGAAAAAATAGATCCACCCACGATTTTGACAATTACCTGCGAAAAGTTAAACACTATTAGAGGGAGAATGTGGAATTTTGCCAATTCGAAATTCAACTTAGAAGTGGAAGAGTGATTTTAGGAGAATGATACGGAATGAGGATAGGAGAGATAAAAAAGATTTTGTATAAAATTGTATACAAAAGCAACCAAATGGCTTTGTTGATTTGGTATACAAAGCGGTGGTGGGTCCCATTAATTATGGAAAAAATTTGAAACTATATTTACTGGCGGTAAATAAATCAAACTATACCCTTATTAACTAATAACTAAGGGATGTTTTCCAACTCATGTAATTTTCCCTTTAATTAAAGTCCAAATTAATTGATTTGTGCTACAATAGATGAGCTCAATTTCATCTCATTCTAGAGGCCCATTTTGGTGCCACATGGAAAATGATGTGGCATGCCAAGTCAAACAAAAAGCCAATAGGATCATGACAATTGTCAAAAATGACAAGCCCGCTCCATAAAGTCCATATGTCATGTCACTTAAATCTGATTGGCCGAAGGGAATCCTATTCCAATCACAACTCTTCTATTCTAAAACTATAAATAGGGGTCCTCATAATTCATAGAAGGGACCAAAAAGTCTAAACAAGAAGCTAGAGAGAACTCGTCGTACAAACGCCATAAAATTCTCTATAAGCTATAAGTTTAAGAATTAAAGCATTTAAGTTCAAGAACGATCAAGATCAAGACCATCGGATTCAAGAACAAGCTTGAAGCCCTTGAATTCAAGTAAAAGTCAAGATCAAGATAAAGTTGAAAGTTCAAGTTCATCGAAGATTCAAGAATGGCTTTAAAGCCCTTGAATCCAAAATCAAGTTCAAGACAAATTCAAGATCAAGCTCAAGAGCCCTTGAATTTATATTTGAGAAAGCGAATTCACAAGAATCATAGAGATTGTAAAAATCACACTTTGAAATAATAAATATGACTGTTTCAATAATTTTCCATTCTCGATTATTATTTTCTCGATGCGAGTTTTATCGTCTACACTTGCATCCTTTATTTCCAATTAGAATTTAGACTTTTAGCCAATTTTTTTGTTACAAACTTGACATCTTCTTTTAATTCTTAATCCACTAGATTCAAAACCCATATATTTCTTATCTATAAATAGACCTTATGTCTCCATATTGTGAGAACACATTTCGTGATCATGGAATCCATCTTCATGACAAAGAGATTTTTGTGCTCAGGTATTTTTTTAATTGTTATTTTATTTTATTTTATTTGTTGATAAATGAAGGAAATATTTATGTTGGAGGCTACACAACGAATAATTTCGTAACACCAAAAACTTGATCTTAAGGTGTGAAGGGATATGTTTAACGTCCCATCCTTGAGATCATAATTTAAGGTCTTACAAGATCCCGAATGCTTGAGCATAAGGTGTAAAGGGATGTGTTTAACCTCCCCACCTTGAGATCACTAATTTGAGGCTTTCCAAGATCTTGAATACTAAAGCATAAGATGCGAATGGATGTGTTTAACGTCCCCCACCTTGAGATCACAAATTTGAGGCTTTATGAGATCTCAAATTCGTAAGCATAAAGTGTGAATACATGTGTTTAACGTACCCACCTTGAGATCCTAATTTGAGGTTTTATGAGATCCCAAATTCCTAAAAATAAGGTGTGAAGGGATATGTTAAACGTCCCATCCTTGAGATCACACATTTGAGGTTTTATGAGATCTCAAATATTTAAGCATAAAGGGTGACGGGATGTGCTCAATGTCCCTGCCTTGAGATCACCAATTTGAAGCGATACCAAATACTTAAGCATAAGGTGTGAAAGGACAAAGTTTGTCAACCTTTAAGGCATGTAAATTTAAAGATCCTTTTAAGGATAAATTCGTGAAAAGACTGGCTTAAGGTGCAAAGCGACAAATTTTGTCCACCTA
This sequence comes from Solanum pinnatisectum, assembly GCA_035578085.1. Lineage (NCBI taxonomy): Eukaryota > Viridiplantae > Streptophyta > Magnoliopsida > Solanales > Solanaceae > Solanum > Solanum pinnatisectum. The sequence continues at coordinate 17,625,794 of CM069078.1, forward strand.
AAGACATAGAAATTTAGAGATCCTTTTATGAATAAGCCTGTGAATAGGTTAGCTTAAGGTGCAAAGGGAAAATTTTGTCCATCTTAAGGCATGAAAAATTAAAGATTCTTTTAAGGATAAATTCATGAAAAGACCAGCTTAAGGTGCAAAGGGATAATTTTGTCCACCTTAACACATGAAAATTTCACAATCCTTTTAAGGATAAATACTTGAAAAAGCCAGCTTTTTTGTAAAGGGAAAAAAATTTCCTCCTTAAGGCATGAAAATATAACAATTGCATATTTGGAGGATTTAGAAGATTTCAACTTGCAGACTTAAAAGAATTTTGAATGGCCAAGATGTGATTGTCACGCCCCGAGGCTAGCCCCTAGACGTAAACACGGGACCTAGGATGACGAGTTACCCCAAGCTAAACCTGAGTAGGCATATCATAAGCAAACTAAACATATCTAGGAAAAGATGAAATAATGCGGAAGCTAAATCAACTTACTACTGATAGTGGGGATTACCCAATACTGGTTTGAATATATAAATACTGAATAAGATTTTAGTGATACTGAACAATCACTCAAAAGCTAAAGCTGAATTTAAAACTATGTCTGAAAAATCCTCTAACTGACTAGAGTTGTTGGCACATGCCCCTTGCTAACTCTAGAAAAACTAAAACTGAAATAAAAGATTGAAATGGAAAACATGTCTACTGTCCTCGAAGTATGAGGACTCAGCACTGATGCTGTTAAGTATGGATCAAGAATCGATCTACGCGTGATCTAAATGTTCAGGACCTGAACATACATCATGAAAAGATGTAGCGTAGAGTATGCGTCAGTACTTGGAAGGTACTGAGCATGCAGGACAGGATAAAATTTGATCAAACATATAAGTTGAACAAAGCATAACTGAGCAATGAAACAATCTGAACATGATGGAAATAATGAAATATACTGAAAAGAACTAAACTGAATGTAATGACCAAGTACATAACATGTTGAGACTGAATACTGAAGTATAACTGAAAACCTAGTCGAATGAACTAGAATGTAACTCTGGGAGCTACTATTAACCGACATAAAACCACGTGAGCTAAATGCGGAGTCCAATGTATACGCCCCATCGAGAGGACCTAATATACCTTGCTAGGGGTATAAAGGCATGACTGGCGTGATCACTAAATTTGATGCCCAACAGAGGGGACTTATAAGCCTATGGGGCACGTAGTTCTGGGACTATGAGGGTACATTGAACTCTAGTCCAACTCGGTGCTAAGTCTGCTCTTAACAAGAAATGTGTATAACACAACTTAACTGAAATATTGGATTAGCTCAATATTCTGACATGCTAACTGGGAATGCAACATTTATGTACTGACAATGAAGCATTCAAAATGTGAGGCATATATATCTGTTTAACTAACCTAGCAAGTGTAATTCATGAACTAAGAGAATCTACACAACTAGGGTTCTGAGTTTCATGCAAAGAATTAAGCAACGATTCCACAAAAACATGATAATCTAATTAGAAATACTCTAACAGCTAAATCATAACCAATATCTAAGGTTTTAGAAACCCTAGATCTAAGCAAGATATAGCAAATCAAGGTGTTGACACCAAATTTTGGCCCTCCCCAATAGAAATTGATTTTAAGCTTCATTAATTTCGAACGATTTGAAATAATTAATTTTATAAAATTCAAATATTTTTCAAAGTTATCTTAAGTAATCCCAATTGGTTTTTATAATTTTTAAATAATAAATATGTTTCATATAATTATGTATATAATTAATACATTTTACGAATCTCCGAAAATTATCTCAAAAAGATTTTAGTTTTAATTAAATATCTCATTGAATTAGTTTAGTTCAAGTTGGCTTATGTTCCTAAATTAATTAGTTTACAACTAAATTGATTATTTTATTTTGTTGAATTGAAGAAGCTTGTTAGTTAATTAATTTTTAATATTAACTAAATTTGGCTAGGTTTCGAATCCTATTTGGCAATAATTGTAATCCAATTGCCATATTTGCAATTTAAAAATTAGTCATCTTCTATCCTAGCCTCCAATTCTTTAAGACTTGAAAATTGGGCCATTTTTCAACCCAATTCGTTTTCCAGTGCACAACCAAAACCCAAATTCCCTTTTATTCTTCAACCCATTCCAATTACTAAATTTCCCTTAACCACCCCACTTCTCCAGTCAAGTAAATACCCCGACCCAACCCAATTTTAATTCACAAAAGATTCCCAACAAACGACAGCAGCAACGGCGTCTACAGTGTCAATGAGTCCAACGTTCACAAAGAAGCAGCATGACATCAAAATACACGATGTTGAACACGAAAGTAGACGGAAGTTGCAACAATATCTCCTCAAACATTCACAAGAAGACAGAAAGTGATTCACGGTGTCAACAGTACACCCTACACGTCTTCTTCCTCAGTCTAGTATTATTTTCGTACAGGAAATTTAGCTACAGCAGTCTGAGGTTTGTCCTTGTGGCTGCGAGATCGTGCCAAGAATCACGTTAAGGATGAAGGAGTTAATTGAGCCGTCCACTTAATCTCCTTTTCACTCAATTTCTTGCTGAAAAAATGGGATTTTCGTGCTGAAATGGGCTGGATTTCGAAAGAAATTTGATTTTGAATTTGTTGGGCCTTGTTCTTATGGAAGATTTTCATCTCCCCCCCCCCCCCAATTTTGAACCCTAATTTTCTTCCATAAATACTCTTTTCTTGTTGATTGTTAAGGGTTGGAGAAAATATTGAGAATTAGCTAGCATTAGACAGGAACAAATACATATAAATTTCATATAGTTCTTGAAACCATAGAGAGATCGGGAACCCAAATTTTTTTCAATCCTTGCTCTCGCCTGCTTCTGTTTTTGTTCATCCAAGTTCATCAGAATTCTCTTTTGTGGTTGTGGAAGCTCGCCCTTGTTCATTCTCGTTTGCGTTCGCTGCCCGCAACAAGGTAAATAACTCTCAACCTTTTCTTATTTCATTAACTTTCCAGTGCGTGTTTGGACTCTAGTTATGTACTGTACGGGCTTTGATACGGTCTTGTATGAGATATTTGAAGCCAAATATTGTCTTTAATCTGCATCGTATTTCTTCTCCAAGATTGGTGATATGTGTTTCGTTTTCAACTTGATTTACTGTCTGTTTAAGTTTGATTTCTCTGTTTATGGTCTTCTTGAGTTTCTCGGTTGATTATGCTTATTTCAACTTTGGTTTACCCATTTGTTAATTGCATTGATATTGTTTTATAGTCATTCTGTTGAAGTCGCATTCATGTCTTTGTTATGTGCTTATAAAGTGACGAAATGGATTAGGTCGTTGTACATTTGGTTTCTGATGAATATAAGTTGATTTTTGTTGGATTTGTGTTCTTTAAAAAGCATGCTTGCAAATCTGTTCATGTCTAGTTTTTTGAAAGGAAATTTCTTTTGCTTGTCCTCTTGTTTATTTGTTTCTCGAAAGTTTTGGTATTAAGAATGTCAATAAGAATATGATTGTCTTCTTTTATGTCTGAGTTGAAGTTTTTTTTATCATTTAATGGTCTAAAATTTGAGGTTTCTAGTCAATTTGTGGTCCCCCTTCATTCATATTCTAGCAGATCTTGTTCCTCCCTATTCTTACAATCTGGAATTTGTTCTAGTGTCATGTGAATGGATCTCGTTTTAGCTTAAGATAGCGATATGTTCTTAGTATATTCTCTTCAGGCATTTTTATTGACTTAGCCATCATACCTCTGTCCGAAAACCTAGAATATTATTCAACGTATTGAGTTTTCAATTTTTATAGTTGACTTTTGATTAGGTTGGCTTGTTTAGCTCCTAGTTGGTTTGGAAATTATTTTGATATAGCTTTGATAAGGCTTGCTGTTGGAAATCAGTAGCTTTAACTATACTACATTTTTTAGTCAACTGTCAAATAATTTACATTAAAAAGGCCTTTATTTTATTTCATATTCATGCCTATTTCATGCTAAGGACTCTCGAATGGTGATTTTTATTTGATTTCTGTAGTAGTATTTAATTGAGGGCGTAAAATTTGATCTTGTTTAAATGATTACATTGGCCAAGCTTCAATGTTTTTTATTATGTGGGGTTGGAATGTTTTATTTGATTTATTAGAATAGATGGGTTATGTGATAGCGAGTTGATGTCAACAGTGGTCTATTATGTTATGTTGCTGGCTTGTCGCACGGTTCCTTATAGCAAATCATTTACTTATGTTCCTTTCTTTTGTTGCATATGAAATCTGCCTGAGTTCACCATGAACTCCCATATTTTTCCTTGCATTTCGAGAGAGCCATAAAGGCTCAAACCCTTTTCTTTCGAGTCGGTTAGTTTTTAAAATCGGTGAACAGGGCAATTTGGAAGCAATACAAGTTTGAAAATTGAGTTTTCATGTCTCAAAAGCCCAAAAAGGGGGTTGATATACCTGATGTATATAGGCCTATACAATAGTATATACGGTCCAAATGTTGATAATACAAGTTGAAAGTCAGAATTACAGGTAAAAGAAGCAAATATACAGGAATCGGAGCTGATATACAAGGATATGCAGCAATATACACTAAGTGTATATGTTGTATATATGGTAAAATTGGGCCCAAAAGCCCATCCCTTTCCTTGAATTGTATTTTGTTATTTTAGGCCTAAGCCTCTTGTCATTTTTACCTTGTTAGAGCCTAGGACAGGTGGAAGATGAGCCCAAAGCCCAAAACAAAGTCATCTTTGGTTTGATTAATTTAAGACATGAAATTTGGCCCAAAAGCCCACATATTTTGGGCACTTTAGTTCTTTAGGACAGGTACAAATGGGCCAAAAGCCCCCAAAGTTGAATCTAGGCCCAAGTACTGGCCCAAGCGGACAGAAAACCAGACATGGGCCTAACTCTCTCTTTATTTTTATCTCTTTTGTATTTGTTTAACTATTTATTTTCCAATTAATTCTAAGGATTTCCCCTAATTCAATTCCCCAAAAATAGATCAATCATATCTTTTGTTTTAAAAAATAAATAAGTATAGTTTTTTTTTAGTTAAATTTTAGAATATTGGCAGAAAAAGTTTACTTAAATAATATTTTTAATATTCTCTTTTTCCCCTTAAGATAGCTTTAAATTTTTAAAGTTGTTTACTTCTTAATAAGTCAAGCATGCTTCATTTTTAAAAATAATTAGTCAAATAGTTAATTAATGGATAACCGCATGTTAGCGGGCATTTCGAGTGCTTTCAAACCTTTCTTGAAATGCTAATATGAACCCCCGAAACTATTTTTTCAATTGATTTACTATTTTAATCTTTTGAAATTAGTTTTCTTACATTTTCTTTTAAAATTAAGTGGCGACTCTAAAACACACTTCTCATTTTTAAATAAAACAGAAAGGCGACTCCGCTGGGGACATTGAATTGGGTTCTAACCTTAAAATCAATTCATTTGGCTAATGTATGTTTGTTTATTTTCTTATTTATTTACAATTCCTCAATATTAAACTGTTGCATTCATGGCATAACATATTTCATCAAACGGAACTTTTTTTCTTTTCCACTTATAGGACGATTATACGGGCCGCAGTAATTCGTTAACCAAATTGTTCTTGGGGTACCCTAGTGATAGCAGCTGTCCTGTAATACCCTGGAAACTTGTAGACCAAACGAGAGTCTCAAGCTAGGGTTCTAGAGTTTGATGTGTGAGGAATAGAGTCTTAGATGAGACTTTTCGTACTTAGAATGAGAAGTTTAGGGGTTAAACATCAAGGTACGTTTTAGATCCCATAGTTTAGAAGACTACCTAAGGTTTGGTTGAGGGTTGCAAGGGCAAGTGCCAAGGCAAGTGGGCAAACCCTAAGACAAAGGCCAAGGCCACCCAACCTTGGCCATGCACTGTCTAAGGTTCACGACCACCTTCACGACTAGTGGTCTTGACCACGGTCCGTGAAGGGGCTTGCGAAGTCCCCTTAGAATCATGGGAGGCAAGGCCCTTAGGCGTAGCTACTGCCTAGGGTCCACGACCATCACCACTCGTGGTCTTGACCACAAATCGTGGAAGGTCTCGTGGTCCTTCCTTGGTCTTGTGGAGTCCAAGACTCCAAGGGCTAGCTACTGGTCCAAGACCACGGAAGGACCATGGTCAGTGGTGAGGACCACGACCCGTGGTGCCTCTCATGAAGCATGGACAGTAGACTGCTAAGTGGAAGGGTTAATGAGAATTTCCAAACGTGGGAGTTATTGGGTGGGGTCGTTTTGCCTAGTCCTAAAACCCCTATATAAGATATTTTAAGCTTTTAACCACCCATTTAAGTAACTTTTCACAAGTCCTAAATCAAATCCCCAAAAACAATCTTCTCTCAAATATTTCTCTCTCTAGAAAACCCAAGAAGAAGAAGAAGAAGAAGAAGAAGAAGAAGAAGAAGAAGATAGAGCTTGAAATTTGGACCAAGAAAAACCTCCATTGTTGAAAGCTTGTGATAGGGCTTTGATTAAAGGTATATTTAGCTTATTCATCTATAGGTTCTTCCACCCATAAAGGCCCTTAGAAATCCCCCAATTGGGAAATAAAAAACCCAATTCTAGCTAGGGTTCTTCTTACATTGTGGGTACAGTTTGGGTATCATTCCAATCTAGTGGATAATACCTAATTATGATTGATTTAGCTTTGTTTAGTGATATTATGATGAATGCATGTGATTCCTATGGTAAACCCTAGTCTAAATTGACGAATATGATATTTTGGGTTAATGCCATTAAAGGTGAAATTGAAGGTTCAAATGTGATCTTCTTAAATCAATGTCATGATTAGTAATTGTTCAAAGTGAGGAACATATAATCGTGAATTGAACTACACTTTATTGAATATGATGGGTCTTGACTTATAAAGATGAAATTGAATCTTTATGATGAATTATGGCTAGAATCACCTAGTAATGAAGGATGTGATTGAATGTCTTGTGATCTAGACATGAATGATGATAGAATGAAGTTAAGCTTGAGAATAACGCTTGTAGTTCTTAATGTTAGGGCTTTGGGGGGAAAGTCAATATGATGTGATCTGGTGGTTTATTATTCTCTCTTACACACTTAGGCATGAATATGCTAAGAGATCCAAGGTTCTCTCACACAAAATTATTCTAGGTTGGCTTAATAACCTAAAATGAATCAAAGCATAATAGACTAGAATCGCTTGAAGTGTGATATAAGATCCCTTCATGTGTAGCTTGACTTGGTAAGATAAGACAATTTCATGGTAGCTTAGCATTGAGGATTTATACTCTCCTATGGATAGCTTGAACTAGCATTGTAAGAATTAATTTCATGGTAGCTTGACTTGGTTAGGCCAAGAACATTTCACGGTAGCTTGGGAGTGAGAATCGTACTCCCCTAAGGATAGCTTACATTTGAATCTTGGTATGCTTGTAAGGAGAGCTTGACTTTGCATTGTAGGAGGCATGTCAAGGGTAGCTTGAGTTAGTAGTACTCATCGTAGCTTAGGATTGAGGATCATACTCGCCTAAGGATAGCTTGCATAGCATCATGGGATGTGTTGCATGGTAGGTAATATGAGACATTTGCATCCTTCCTTCAATAGCTGGGACTTGCATGATAGTATGCCCTCCATGGTAGTTTGGCTAAGTATAATGTAGACATGTTAGTTAGATTATTAGCTTGGTCTAGCCTAGTAGGGTGTTATTTCTTGGTAGCCTTGAATTGATGAATTATGCTCATTTCATGTGTGATGTCTTGCCTTGTACTAAGTAGAGAAGTACCTTAAATGAATAGAGGGACTAGTCCCCAACTAGTAAGCATTCATGATAGCCTAAATGAGTACTTAGTGTGGATAGTAGTATGGGATGTTATTCATACATTGCACAAGTATGACTTAAGGCTTGGTATGAAGGGTTCCTTTACATAGTATAGTTAGCTTGGGTTGTTGCTATAGTTGTCTTACAAGAAGGGTTCACCTAAAGGTTATGCTTAGTGTGAAGGGTAGTATGGGATGCCTTTCATGGATTGCACAAGTGTGCCTTGAGGTTTCTTAAGAGTATTGTACCTTTATGGTAGAGAAGCTTAAAAAGTTGACCATATATATAGACTATGATTAAGATGACCAAAAAGGGATACTTGGCTTTAGTGGTATTATGGGATGCTATTCTTGCTTTGCACATGTATGCTTTTGAGGTTACTTGAGAATGGATCTATTATGGTGTAGTCCACTAATAGAAAATTATGCCTATATGATTGTTACCTATCTCCTATGCTCATTCACTATGTCTTATGTTGATTTATGATTATATGATGTTTATGTTGGAGATTATGCTATGATTATGTTATTATCTCTAATGCTTATGTCATATGTTGACTAACCATTTTAAGATGCTCTTATGATGTTGTGCTAGCTATCACACTTGGTACATTTTGTTCTAACACATATTTTGCCTACATTCTAATAAAATGTAGGGTTTCGGAGATTGAGTTCCTTTGGAGGCTAGATTTCTAAGGAGCAAGAAGAGTTGAAGATTTGGTGAGTCCTCATATCTTCGAGGAAAAACCCATTATTTCCTTTATATCAATTCTTTATGTTTTCGACTTTCTATGGGCTGCATCCCAAGAATTTCATTCAAGAGCTTAATAGATGGCTTGAGACAAAAGTGTAGTAAAGACTTCCGCTTGCTTATGAAAATATTTTCGATTGTATGGTTAAAATGAAGTTTAAATTTCCCATACTTTTCTAGTTTCTTATGTTATGAGTGTGCTAAGGGCTTATATGAGACCCCTTCGGGGTCAAGTACGCCTTGTTACGTCTAGGGGATACCCCTGGGTCGTGACAAACTTGGTAATCAGAACACAAGGTTTAGAATGGTTTTAGGATTGTCTTAAACCACGTCTAGTAGGGTCTTGTTCATTAATGTGAAGCGTGCCACCTTTATGAATAGGAGGCTATTGGATGCTTAAGAAATCTCACTTCTTCATTCTCTAAGTCGTTTCATAGAGTTTGGCTTTAGTAGGCCCTTCTTCTAATCCGTGCCCGTTGTTTTTTAGGGAATGGCTAATACAAGGGAAAATGCTAGAAGAGAAGAGGAATAAAATGTAGACCAAGAGGTTCCTCTCCAAGCTCCTCCTCAAGCTCCAAAATGACCCTCCAATTGAGAAATGTCACTCTTGCGGAGTTTAGGGCTTCTATGCAATTGTTAGCTCAAGCCTTGACGGCGCTGGCCAATAGAGAGGTGGTGGCTCTGGCAAACCCAATAAGGGGGATGGGTGCTTCTAGGGTAAGGGTGTTTTTGAGGATGAACCCTCCGGAGTTTAGTGGCTCCAAGGTGTAGGAGGATCCAAATGGGTTCATAGAAGAGTTTTATAAAGTCTTATCTATCATGGGAGTGACTTCTACAAAGAAATTGGAGCTATCCGCCTACCAATTGAAAGATGTTTCCTAAATTTGGTATGAACAATGGAAAGATAGTAGGCCGGTAGAAGCGGGTCCTATAGAGTGGGAAGCATTGAAGTCGGCATTTCAGGATAGGTTCTTTCCCTAGGAATTGAGAGAAGCTAAGATGGAATAGTTCATCAATCTTAAGCAAGGTAACATGAGCATTAAAGAGTATGCCTTGAAGTTCACTCTTTCGTCTACGTATGCCCCATCTTTGGTAGCAAGTCCAAGGAATATGATGAGTTGGTTTATGACGGGGGAATCTGTATAGTAGAAGAAGAATGTCGTACGTCTATGCTTGTTGATGATATGGATATCTCACGCCTCATGGCTTTTACACAATAAATAGAAGAGTCAAAACTCAAAAAGGAGAAGGCTAGAGAGAAAAAGAAGTCTAGGATGGAAGATGGTAAGTCTTTTCATGATGGGTCCGATGGGCATTGGCATTCTAGGAATCAACAAAAGTTTTTTAGACAAGGTTTTTATAATGCTCCTAAGCATAAGGATGTGAAAGTGTTTACCCCTAGGCCACAAGGGATGAGTAATGAGTCCCTATGGTCCCCTTGCACTCGGTGTGGTAGAACACATGAGGGTAAGTGTTTGGCCGGTAGAGATGGTTACTTTGGTTGTGTTGAGAGTGGCCACATGATGAAAGATAGTCCAAAGGCTAAGGTTACAAAAAGAGAGGGTAAGCAAGTTTCATCTAGTAGTGGGGATGTGGAGCCTCAAAAGAAGAATAGGTTATATGCTCTCCAATCTAGAGAAGATCAAGAGCGATCTTCTTAAATCAATGTCATGAGTAGTAATTGTTCTAAGTTAGGAACTTATAATCATGAATTGAATTTATTGAATATGATGGGTCTTGACTTTTAAAGAAGAAATTAAACCTTTATGATGAATTATGGCTAGAATCACCTAGTAATGAAGGATGTGTTTGAATGTCTTGTAATCTTGACATGAATGATGATAGAATGAAGTTAAGCTTGAGAATAAGGCTTGTAGTTCTACATGTTAGGGATTTGGGGAGAAAGTCAATATGATGTGATCTTGTGGTCTATTGTTCTCTGTTACACACTTAAGCATGAATATTCTAGGAGATCCAAGGTTCTCTCACATAGAATTATTCTAGGTTGGCTTAATAACCTAAAATGAATCAAAGAATGATAGATTAGAATCGCTTGAAGTGTGGTATAAGATACCTTCATGTGTAGCTTGACTTGGTAAGCCAAGACCATTTCATGGTAGCTTAGGATTGAGGATTTATACTCTCCTATGGATAGATTGAAATAGCATTGTAACAATGCATTTAACAGTTACGTGACTTGGTTAGGGCAAGACCAATTCATAGTAGCTTTAGGATTAAGGACATATACTCTCCTAATGGTAGCTTGGGATTGAGAATCATACTCCCCTAAGGATAACTTACTTTTGCATCTTGATGTGCTTGTAAGGATAGCTTAACTTTGCATTGTAGGAGGCATGTCAAGGGTACATTGAGTTAGTAGTACTCATGATAGCTTAGGATTAAGGATCATACTCGCCTAAGGATAGCTTGCATAGCATCATGGGATGTGTTGCATGGTACGTAGGATGGTACATTTGCATTCTTCCTTCAATAGTTGGGACTTGCATGATAGTATGCCCTCCATGGTAGTTGGCTTAGCATAATGTAGACATGTTTGTTAGATTATTATCTTGGTATTGCCTAGTAGGGTGCAATTCCTTGGTAGCCTTGAATTGATGAATTATGCTCATTTCATGTGTGATGTCTTGCCTTCTACTTAGAAGAGAAGTACCATTAGTGAATAGAGGGAAATAGTCAAGAGGGACTAGTCCCCAACTAGTGAGCATTCATGATAGCCTAAAGGAGTACTTAGTGTGGATTGTAGTATGGGATGTTATTCAAACATTGGACAAGTATGACTTAAGGCATGGTATGAAGGGTTCCTTTACATAGTATAGTTAGCTCGGGTTGTCGCTACAGTTGACTTCCAAGAAGGGTTCGACTAAAGGTGATAGTTCCCTTGTCTACATGTAGTAAGCCAATAGTAAGACCAAAGGAGGGTGAATATGACTAGGATGATTTCAACGTTATGCTTAGTGTGAAGGGTAGTATGGGATGCCTTTCATGGATTGCACAAGTGTGCCTTGAGGTTACTTAGGAGAATTGTACCTTTATGGTAGTTAAGCTTAAAGAGTTAACCATATATATAGACTATGATTAAGATTACCATAAAGGGATACTTGGCTTTGGTGGTATTATGGGATGCTATTCTTGCTTTGCACATGTATGCTTTTGAGGTTACTAGAGAATGGTTCTATTATGGTGTAGTCAACTAAGAGACAGTTATGCCTATATGATTGTGACTTATCTCCTATGCTCATTCACTATGTCTTATTTTGATTTATGATTATATGATGTTCATGTTGGAGATTATGCTATAATTATGTTATTATCTCTGATGCTTATGTCTTATGTTGACTAACCATTTTGAGATGCTCTTATGATGTTGTGCGAGCTATCATACCTGGTACATTTTGTACTAACCCATATTTTGCCCAATTCTAATCAAATGTAGGGTTTCGAAGATTGAGTTCCTTAGGAGGCTGATTTCTAAAGAGTAAGAAGAGTTGAAGATTTGGTGAGTCCTCATATCTTCGAGGAAAAACCCATTATTTCCTTTATGTCATTTCTTTATGTTTTAGACTTTGTATGGGCTGCATCCCAAGAATTTCAGTCAAGAGCTTAATAGATGGCTTGAGACAAAAGTTTAGTGAAGATTCCGCTTGGTTATGAAAATGTTTTTGATGTATGGTTTAAATGAAGTTTTATATTTCCCGTACTTTTCTAGTATCTTATGTTATGATTATGCTAAGGGCTTGTTTGAGACCTCTTCGGGGTCAAGTACGCCTTGTTATGTCTAAGGGGTACCTCTGGGTCGTGACAAATCTAGTAATCAGAACAAGGTTTAGAATAGTTCTAGGAATGTCTTAAACCACGTCTAGTAGGGTCTTGTTCATTAATGTGAAGTGTGCCACCTTTATGAATAGGAGGCTATTGGATGCTTAAGAAATCTTACTTCTTCATTCTCTAAGTCATTTGATAGAGTTTGGCTTTAGTAGGCCCTTCTTCTAATCTGTACTCTTTGTTTTTCAGGATATGGCTAATACAAGGGCAAATGCTAGAAGAGAAGAAGAATAAAATGTGGACCAAGAGGTTCCTCTCCAAGCTCCTCCTCAAGCTCAAAATAACCCTCCAATTGAGAATGTCACTCCTGCAGAGGTTAGGACTTCTATGCATTTGTTAGATCAAGCCTTGACGGTGCAAGCCAATAGAGAGGTGGTGTCTTTGGTAAACCCAATATGGGGAATGGGTGCTTCTAGGGTAAAGGAGTTTTTGAGAATGAATCCTCCGGGTTTTAGTGACTCTAAGGTGGAGGAGGATCCAAATGGGTTCATAGAAAAGCTTTATAATGTGTTAGCTATCATGGGGGTGACTTCTACAGAAAAATCAGAGCTATCTGCCTACCAATTGAAAGTGTTTCCCAAATTTGGTATGAACAACGTAAAGATAGTAGGCCGGTAGAAGTGGGTCCTATAGAGTGGGAAGCATTTCAGTTAGCATTTCTAGATAGGTTATTTCCCCCGAAAATTAAAGAAGTTAAGATAGAATAGTTCATCAATCGTAAGCAAGTTAACATGAGTGTTAAAGAGTATGCCTTGAAATTCACTCTTTCATCTAAGTATGCCCCAGATTTGGTAGCAAGTCCAAGGAATATGATGAGTTGGTTTATGACGGGGGTGTTTGATAATGTAGAAGAAGAATGTCGTACGTCAATGCTTGTCGATGATATGGATATCTCACACCTCATGGGTTTTGCACAATAAATAGAAGAGTCAACTCTCAAAATAGAGAAGGCTAGAGAGAAAAAGAAGTCTAGGATGGAAGATGGTAAGTTATTTCATGATGGGTCCGATGGCCATGGTCATTCTAGGAATCGACAAAAGTTTTTCGAACAAGGTTTTTATAATGCTACTAAGCATAAGGATGAGAAAATGTTTACCCCTAGGCCACAAGGGATGAGTAATGAGTCCCTATGGTCACCTTGCACTCGATGTGGTAGAAGACATGAGGGTAAGTGTTTGGCCGATACAGATGGTTGCTTTGGTTGTGGTGGAATTCCTGATCTATTCGTTTCAGCCTTAGAGGATTGAGCTTTTTGAGAGCACCACATGAGAGTGGCCACATTATGAAGATTGTCCAAAGGTTAAGGTTACAAAAAGAGAGGGCAAGTAAGTTTCATCTAGTAATGGGGATGTGGAGCCTCAAAAGAAGAATAAGTTTTATGCTCTCCAATATAGAGAAGATCAAGAGTGATCTTCTTAAATCAATGTCATGAGTAGTAATTGTTCTAAGTTAGGAACATATATTCATGAATTGAACTAGAATTTCTTGAATATGATGGGTCTTGACTTGTAAAGGTGGAATTGAACCTTCATGATGAATTATGGCTAGAATCACCTAGTAATGAAGGATGTGATTGAATGTCTTGTAATCTAGACATGAATGATGATAGAATGAAATTAAGCGTGAGAATAAGGCTTGTAGTTCTCAATATTAGGGATTTGGGGGGAAAGTCAATATGATGTGATCTTGTGGTGTATTGTTCTCTCTTACACACTTAAGTATGAATATGCTAGGAGATCCAAGGTTCTCTCACATAGAATTATTCTAGGTTGGCTTAGTAACCTAAAATAAATCAAAGTGTGATAGATTAGAATCGCTTGAAGTGTGACATAAGATCCATTTATATCTAGCTTGACATGGTAAGACAAAGACCAAGTCATGGTAGCTTAGGATTGAGGATTTATACTCTCCTATGGATAGCTTGAACTAACATTGTAAGAAAGCATTTCATGGTAGCATTACTTGGTTAGGCCAAGACCATTTCATAGTAGCTGTAGGATTAAGGACATATACTCTCCTAATGGTAGCTTGGGATTGAGAATCATACTCTTCTAAGGATAGCTTACATTTGCATCTTGGTGTGCTTGTAAGGATAACTTAACCTTGCATTGTAGGAGGTTTGTCAAGGGTAGATTGAGTTAGTAGTACTCATGGTAGTTTAGGATTAAGGATCATACTCACCTAAGGATAGCTTGTGTATCATCATGGGATGTGTTGAATGGTAGGTAGAATGGGACAGTTGCATCCTTCATTTAATAGCTGGGGCTTGCATGATAGTATGCCCTCCATGGTAGATTGGCTTAGCATAATGTAGACATGTTAGTTAGATTATTAGCTTGGTCTAGCCTCATAGGGTGTTATTACTTAGTAGCCTTGAATTGATGAATTGTGCTCATTTCATGTGTGATGTCATGTCTTGTACTAATAAGAGAAGTACCTTAAGTGAATAGAGGGAAATAGTCAAGGTTATGCTTAGTGTGAAGGGTAGTATGGGATGCCTTTCATGCAATGCACAAGTGTGCCTTGAGGTTACTTAGGAGTATGGTACCCTTATGGTAGAGAAGCGTAAAGACTTGACCATATACATACACTATGATTAAGATGACCAAAAAGGCATACTTGACTTTGCTGGTATTATGGGATGCTACTCTTGCTTTGCACAAGTATGCTTTTGAGGTTACTTTAGAATGGTGCTATTATGGTGTAGTCGACTAAGAGAAAATTATGCCTATATGATTGTGACTTATCTCCTATGCTCATTCTCTATGTCTTATGTTGATTTATGATAATATGATGCTCATGTTGGAGATTATACTATTATTATGTTATTATCTCCTATGCTTGTCTTATGTTGACTAACCATTTTGAGATGCTCTTATGATGTTGTGCTAGCTATCATACTTGGTACATTTTGTACTAACGCATATTTTCCCTACATTCTAATCAAATGTAGGGTTTTGAAGATTGAGTTCCTTTGGAGGCTAGGTTTCTAAGGAGCAAGAAGAGTTGAAGATTTGCTGAGTCCTCATAGCTCTGAGGACAAACCCATTGTTTCCTTTATGTCATTTCTTTATATTTTAGACTTTGCATGGGCTGCGTCTGATGAGTTTTATTCAAGAGTTTAATAGATGGTTTGAGACAAAAGTGTAGTAAAGACTTCCGCTTGCTGATGAAAAAAAAATTTGATTGTATGGTTTAAAAGAAGTTTTAAATTTCCCGTACTTTTCTAGCATTTTATGTTATGATTATGCTAAGGACTTTTATGAGACCCCTTCGGGGTCAAGTACGTCTTGTTATGTCTAGGGGGTACCCTTGGGTCATGACAAACTTGGTAATAAGAGCACAAGGTTTAGAATTGTTCTAGGATTGTCTTAAACCACGTCTAGTAGGGTCTTTTCCATAAATGTGAAGTGCACCACCTTTATGAATTGGAGGCTATTGGATGCTTAAGAAATCTCATTTCTTCATTCTCTAAGTCGTGCTATAGAGTTTGGCTTTAGTAGGCCCTTCTTCTAATCCGTGCCCATTGTTTTTCAGATTATTGGTAATACAAGGGCAAATGCTAGAAGAGAAGAGGAAGAAAATATGGACCAAGAGGTTCCTCTCCAAGCTCCAAATGACCCTCCAATTGAGAATGTTACTCTTACGGAGTTTAGGGTTTTTATGCAATTGTTGGCTCAAGCCTTGACGGTGCAAGCCAATAGAGAGGTGGTGGTTTCGGCTAAACCAATAGGGGAGGTGTGTTCTTCTAGGGTAAGGAAGTTTTTGAGGATGAACCCTCCAGAGTTTAGTGGCTCCGAGGTGGAGGAGGATCCAAATGGGTTCATACAAGAGGTTTATAAAGTGTTAGCTATCATGGGGGTGACTTCTATAGAGAAAGCGAAGCTTTCCGCCTACCAATTGAAAGTTGTTGCCCAAATTTGGTATGAACAATGGAAAGATAGTAGGCCAGTAGAAGCAGGTCCTATAGAGTGGGAACCATTTAAGTCAGCATTTCTAGATAGGTTCTTTCTCCTAGAATTAAGGGAATCTAAGATGGAAGAGTTCATAAATTTTAAGCAAGGCAACATGAGCGTTAGATTATGCCTTGAAATTCACTCTTTTGTCTAAGTATGCCCATCTTTGGTAGAAAGTCCAAGGGATATTTTTAGTAGGTTTATGACGGGGGTGTCCGATATAGTAAATGAAGAATGTCGTATGGCAATGATTATTAATGATATGGATATCTCACGCCTCATGGTGTTTGCACAACAAATAGAAGAGTCAAAACTCAAAAAGGAGAAGGCTAGAGAAAAAGAGGTCTATGATGTAAGATGGTAAGTCTTTTCATGATGGGTCCAATGGGCATGGTCATTTTAGGAATCGACAAAAGTTTTCTAGACAAGGTTTTTCTAATGGTCCTAAGTATAAGGATGAGAGGGTGTCTACCCCTAAAGCTTGAAGCTTGAACCAAGAACAACATCCAATGTTGAAAGCCAGTGTTAGGGCTTTGATTAATGGTATGTTTAACTTATTCATTGATGGGTTCTTCCACCCATAGAGCCCCTTAGAAATCCCCAAATTGTGAAATCAAAAACCCAATTCTAGCTAAGATTCTTCTTACATTGTGGGTAGGGTTTGGGTATGATTCCAATCTAGTGGATAATACCTAATTATGATTTATTTAGCTTTGTTTAGTGATATTATGATTAATTCATGTGATTTCTATGGTAAACCCTAGTCTAAATTTATGAATGTGATATTTGTGTGTTAATGCCATTAGAGGTGAAATTAAAGGTTCAAAGTTAATCTTCTTAAATCAATGTCATGAGTAGTAATTGTTCAAAGTTAGGAACATATAATCATGAACTGAACTAGACTTTATTGAATATGATGGGTCTTGATTTGTAAAGATGAAATTGAACCTTTATGAGGAATTATGGCTAAAATCACCTAGAAATGAAGGATGTGATTGAATGTCTTGTAATCTAGATATGAATGATGATAGAATGAAATTAAGCTTTAGAATAAGACTTGTATTTTTCAATGTTAGGGCTTTGGGGGCAAATTCAATATGATGTGATCTTGTGGTGTATTGTTCTCTGTTACACACTTAGGCATGAATATGCTAGGAGATCCAAGGTTCTCTCACATAGAATAATTCTAGGTTGGCTTAATAACCTAAAATGAATCAAAGCATGATAGATTAGAATCGCTTGAAGTGTGATATAAGATCCCTTCACGTGTAGCTTGACTTGTTAAGACAAGACCATTTCATGGTAGCTTAGGATTAAGGATTTATACTCTCCTATGGATAGATTGAACTAGCATTGTAAGAATGAATTTCATGGTCGCTTGGCTTGGTTAGGCCAAGGCCATTTCAAGGTAGCTTTAGGATTGAGGACATGTACTCTCCAAATGGTAGCTTGGGATTGAGAATCATACTCTCCTAAGGATAACTTACATTTGCATCTTGGTGTGCTTGTAAGGATAGCTTGACTTTGCATTGTAGGAGGGATGTCAAGGGTAGATTGAGTTAGTAGTACTCATGGTAGCTTAGAATTGAGGATCATACTCTCCTAAGGATAGCTTTCATTGCATCATGGGATGTGTTGCATGGTAGGTAGGATGGGATATTTGTATCCTTTCTTCAATAGCTTGGACTTGCACGATAGTATGCCCTCAATGGTAGTTTAACTTAGCCTAATGTAATCATGTTAGTTAGATTATTAGCTTGATCTAGCCAAGTAGGGTGCTATTCCTTGGTAGCATTGAATTGATAACTTGTGCTCATTTCATATGTGATGTCTTGCCCTGTACTAAGAAGAGAAGTACCTTAACTGAATAGAGGCAAATATTCAAGAGGGACTAGTCCCCAACTAGTGAGAATTCACAATAACCTAAAGGAGTACTTAGTGTGGATAGTAGTATTGGATGTTATTCATACATTGCACAAGTATGAATTAAGGCTAGGTATGAAGGGTTCCTTTACATTGTATAGTTAGCTTGGGTTGTTGCAATAGTTGCCTTCCAAGAAGTGTTCGACTAAAGGTGATAGTTCCCTTGTTACATGTACTAAGCCAATAGTAAGACCAAATGAGGGTGAATATGACTAGGATGATTTAAAGTTTATGCTTAGTGTGAAGGGTAGTTGGGATCCTTTCATGCATTGCACAAGTGTGCCTTGAGGTTACATAGGAGTATGGTACCCTTATGGTAGAGAAGCTTAAAAAGTTGACCATGTATATAGACTATGATTAAGATGACCAAAAGGGGATACTTGGCTTGGGTGGTATTATGGGAAGCTATTTTTGCTTTACACATGCATGCTTTTGAGGTTGCTTGAGAATGGTGCTATTATGGTGTAGCCTACCAAGAGACAATTATGCCTATATGATTGTGACTTATCTCATATGCTAATTCACTATGTCATATGTTGATTTATGATTATATGATTCTCATGTTGGAGATTATGCAATGATTATGTTATTATCTCTTATGCTTATGTATTATGTTGACTAACCATTTTGAGATGCTCTTATGATGTGATGCTAGCTATCATACTTTGTACATTTTGAACTAATGCATATTTTGCCTACATTCTAATCAAACGTAGGGTTTCGGAGATTGAGTTCCTTAGTAGGCTAGATTTCTAAGGAGCAAGAAGAGTTGAAGATTTGGTGAGTGCTAATATCTTCAAGGACAAAACCGTTATTTCCTTTATCTCATTACTTTATGTTTTAGACTTTGTATGGGCTACGTCCCATGAGTTTTATTCAAAACCTTAATAGATGGCTTGAACCAAAAGTGTAGTAAGGACTTCCGCTTGCTTCTGAAAATGTTTTCGATTGTATCGTTTAAAATAAGTTTTAAATTTCCCATATTTTTCTAGTATCTTATGTGATGATTATGCTAAGGGCTTGTATGAGACCCCTTAGGGGTCAAGTATGCCATGTTACGTCGAGAGGGTGCCCATGGGTCGTGACAAACTTGGTAATCAGAGCACAAGGTTTAGAATGGTTTTAGGATTGTTTCAAACCACGTCTAGTACAGTCTTGTTCATAAATGTGTAGTGCGCCACCTTTATGAATAGGTGGCTATTGGATGCTTAAGAAATCTAACTTATTCATTCTCTAAGTCGTGCCATAGAGTTTGGCATTAGTAGGCCCTTCTTCTAATCCGTGCCCACTTTTTTTTAGGGTATGGCTAATACAAGGGCAAATGATAGAAGAGAAGAGGAAGAAAATGTGGACCAAGAGGTTCCTCTCCAAGCTCCTCCTCAAGCTCCAAATGACCCTCCAATTGAGAATGTCACTCTTGCTGAGTTTAGGGCTTCTATGCAATTGTTGGCTCAAGCCTTGATGGCGCAAGCCAATAGAGAGGTGGTGGCTCCGGTAAACTAAATAAGGGGAATGGGTGCTTCTAGGGTAAGGGAGTTTTTGATGATGAACCCTCCGTGTTTAGTGGCTCCAAGGTGGAGGAGGATCCAAATGGGTTCATAGAAGAGCTTTATAAAGTGTTAGCTATCCTTGGGGTAACTTCTACAGAGAAATCAGAGCTATCAGCCAACCAATTGAAATATGTTGCCCAAATTTGGTATGAACAATGGAAAGATAGTTGGCTGGTAGAAACGGGTCACATAGAGTGGGAAGCATTTAAGTCGGCATTTCTAGATAGGTTCTTTCCCCGGGAATTGAAGAAAGCTAAGATGGAAGAGTTCATCAATCTTAACCAAGGTAACATGAGCGTTAAAGAGTATGCCTTGAAATTCACTCTTTTGTCTAAGAGTACCCCATCTGTGGTAGCACGTGCAAGGGATATGATGAGTAGGTTTATAACGGGGGTGTCCGATATAGTAAAAGAAGAATGTCGTATGGCAATGCTTGTTGATTATATGGATATCTCACGCATCATGGTGTTTGCACAACAAATAGAAAAGTCAAAACTCAAAAAGGAGAAGGTTAGAGAAAAAGAGGTCTATGATGTAAGATAGTAAGTCTTTTAATGATGGGTCCGATAGGCACGTTACTTTTAGGAATCAACAAAAGTTTTCCCGACAAGGTTTTTCTAATTCTCCTAAGCATAAGGATGAGAGGGTGTCTACCCCTAGGCCACAAGGGATGAGTAATGAGTCCCTATGGTCCCTTTGCACTAGGTGTGGTAGAAGACATGAGGGTAAGTGTTTAGCCGATAAAGATGGTTGGTTTGGTTGTGGTGAGAGTGGCCACATGATGAAAGATTGTCCAAAGGCTAAGGTTACAAAAAGAGAGGGTAAGCAAGTTGCCTCTAGTAGTGGGGATGTCGAGCCTCAAAAGAATAATTGGTTTTATGCTCTCCAATCTGGAGAGATCAAGAGTGATCTCATCATGTCCATTCTGGTATGTGTTTTATGCTTTAGTAAATTTCCGTTTTTCTTGTCTTTTGTGACTTGTTATGTTGGACTTTGAAGTTGTCTTAGTATGAATGATGCTTAGAAGAGCTTGTGTAGGCTTCCTCCCAAAGGGGAGATAGTGTGCCTATTTAATAAGGTTATTATGTTATTATGTGTTGCCATGATTTCCTTCTATGCATGTTCATGAGAATATGTAGGTCTTGTTAGAAATGACTTATTTGCATTGTTTTGCCTCATGTTGTAGCATCTTTGAGTCAATTTTCATTTAGTCTCCATGTGTGTATGTTGAGCATGTTTTTGCTAGGAGATCTTAGTTCCTCCTTGTAAATGAGTAGATATATATTTTCATGCATTTTGGATTGGTAGATGTAGTTCATACTCCCTTGTGTAGCATTGATTATGTTTAGCTTGGAGTTGAAGTTTTCCTCCTCGGTTATGTGCATTTAGATGTATTGCATGCATGATGGGCTGTTAGTCTAGAATCTTTTCCTTTAAGAAGTGTTTAGAAATGTCACTTGAGGTTGAATGTTCCCAAGGGGGGGATATTGTAATAGCACAGAAACTTGTAAACCAAACGAGAGCCTCAACATAGGGTTCTAGAGTTTGATATGTAAGAAATAGAGTCGTAGATGAGACTTTCCGTACTTAGAATGAGAAGTTTAGGGGTTAAACATCAAGGTATGTTTTAGACCCCGTAATTTAGAAGAATACCTAAGGTTTTGTTGAGGATTGCAAGGGCAAGTGCCAAGGCAAGGGGGCAAAGACTAAACTAAAGGCTGAGGCTGCCCAACCCTTGCCATGCACTACCTAAGGGTCACGACCACCTTCACGACCAGTGGTCTTGACCACGGTCCATGAAGGATCTCGTGAAGTCCCCTACCAAAATGGGAGGCAAGGCCCTTAGGCCTAGCTACTTCCTAGGGTCCACGACCATCACCATGACTCGTGGTCTTGACCACGGATTGTGGGAGGTCTCGTGGTCCTTCCTTGGTCTTATGGAGCCCAAGACAACAAGGACTAGCTACGGGTCCAAGACCAAGAGCAGGACCATGTTCAATGGTGAGGACCACGACCCGTGATGCGTCTAGTGAAGCTTGGACAGTAGACTGCCAATTGGAGGGGTTAATGAGAATTTCCAAATGTGGGAGTTATTGGGTGGGGTAGTTTTGACAAGACCTAAAACCCCCTATATAAGATATTTTAAGCTTTTAACCACCCATTTAAGTCACTTTTCACAAGAACCAAATCAAATCCCCAAAATAAGTCTTCTATCAAATATTTCTCTCTCTCGAAAACCCAAGAAAAAGAAGAAGAAGAAGAAGAAGAAGAAGAAGAAGAAGATAGAGCTTGAAGCTTGAACCAAGAACAACCTCCATTGTTGAAAGCTTGTGTTAGGGCTTTGATTAAAGGTATATTTATCTTATTCATCTATGGGTTCTTCCACCCATAGAGCCCCTTAGAAATCCCCCCATTGTGAAATCAAAAACCCAATTCTAGCTAGGGTTCTTCTTACATTGTGGGTAGGGTTTGGGTATGATTCCAATCTAGTGGATAATACCTAATTAGGAAAGATTTAGCATTGTTTAGTGATATTATGATGAATTCATGTGATATCTATGGGAAACCCTAGTCTAAATTTATGAATGTGATATTTGTTGGTTTATGCCATTAGAGGTGAAATTGAAGGTTCAAAGGTAATCTTCTTAAATTAGTGTCATGGGTAGTAATTGTTCATAGTTAGGAACATATAATCATGAACTGAACTAGACTTTATTGAATATGATGGGTCTTGACTTGTAAAGATGAAATTGAACCTTTATGATGAATTAAGGCTAGAATCACCTAGAAATGAAATATGTAATTGAATGTCTTGTAATCTAGACATGAATGATGATAGAATGAAGTTAAGCTTGAGAATAAGTCTTGTATTTTTCAATGTTAGGGCTTTGGGGGCAAATTCAATATGATGTTAACTTGTGGTGTATTGTTCTCTCTTACACACTCAGGCATGAATATGCTAGGGGATCTAATATTTTCTCACATAGAATGAATCTAGGTTGGCTTAATAACCTAAAATAAATCAAAGCATGATAGATTAGAATAGCTTGTAGTGTGACATAAAATCCCTTCATGTGTAGCTTGACTTGGTAAGACAAGACCATTTCACAGTAGCTTAGGATTGAGGATTTATATTCTCCTATGGATAACTTGAGCCAGCATTGTAAGAATGAATTTCATAGTAGCTTGGCTTGGTTAGGCCAAGACCATTTCATGTTAGATTTAGGATTGAGTACATGTACTCTCCAAATGGTAGCTTAGGATTTAGGATCATACTCTCCTAAGGATAGCTTTCATTGCATCATGGGATGTGTTGAATGGTAGGTAGGATGGGATATTTGCATCCTTTCTTCAATAGGTTGGACTTGCATTATAGTATGCCCTCCATGGTAGTTTGACTTAGCAGAATGTAGACATGTTAGTTAGATTATTAGCATGGTCTAGCCCAGCAGGGTGCTATTCCTTAGTAGCCTTGAATTGATGACTTCTGCTTTTTTCATATGTGATTTCTTGCCTTGTACTAAGAAGAGAAATACCTTAAGTGAATAGAGTCAAATATTCAAGAGGGACTAGTCCCCACCAACTAGTGAGAATTCATGAAAGCCTAAAGGAGTACTTAATGTGGATAGTAGTATAGGATGGTATTCATACATTGCACAAGTGTGAATTAAGGCTAGGTATGAAGGGTTCCTTTACATAGTATAGTTAGCTTGGGTTGTTGCTATAGTTTCCTTCCAAGAAGTGTTCCACTAAAGGTGATAGTTCCCTTGTCTACATGTAGTAAGCCAATAGTAAGACCAAAGGAGGGTGAATATGACTAGGATGATTTCAAGTTTATGCTTATTGTGAAGGGTCGTATGGGATGCCTTTCATGCATTGGACAAGTGTGCCTTGAGGTTACTTCGGAGTATGGTACCCTTATGGTAGAGAAGCTTAAAGAGTTGACCATGTATATAATCTATGATTAAGATGACCAAAAACGGGATGCTTGGCTTGGGTGGCATTATGAGATGCTATTCTTGCTTGGCACATGTATGCTTTTGAGGTTACTTGAGAATGGTGCTATTATGGTGTAGTCTACTAAGAGACAATTATACCCATATGATTGTGACTTATCTCCTATGCTCAGTCACTATGTCTTATGTTGATTTATGATTATATGATGCTCATGTTGGAGATTATGCTATGATTATGCTATTATCTCTTGTGCTTATGTATTTTGTTGACTAACCATTTTGAGATGCTCTTATGATGTTGTGCTAGCTCTCATACTTGGTACATTTTGTACTAACGCTTATTTTGCCTACATTGAGTTCCTTTGGAGGCTAGATTTCTAAGGAGC
The DNA here is from genome assembly GCA_035578085.1 of Solanum pinnatisectum. NCBI lineage: Eukaryota > Viridiplantae > Streptophyta > Magnoliopsida > Solanales > Solanaceae > Solanum > Solanum pinnatisectum. Next base: position 17,649,960 of record CM069078.1, read on the forward strand.
AAGAAGAGTTAAAGATGAGTTCTCATATCTTTGAGAACAAACCCATTATTTCCTTTATTTCATTTCTTTAGGTTTTAAACTTTGTATGGGCTGCGTCCCAAAAGTTTTATTCAAGAGCTTAATAGATGGCTTGAGACAAAAGTGTAGTAAGGACTTCCGCTTGCTTATGAAAATGTTTTCGATTATATGGTTTAAAAGAAGTTTTAAATTTCCCGTACTTTTCTAGTATCTTATGTTATGATTACGCTAAGGCTTGTATGAGACCCCTTCGGGGTCAAGTACGCCATGTTACGTCTAGGGGGTACCCCTGGGTCGTGACAAACTTGGTAATTAAAGCACAAGGTTTAGAATGCTTCTAGGATTGTCTCAAACCACGTCGAGTAGGGCCTTGTTTATAAATATGAAGCATGCCACCTTCATAAATAGGATGCTATTTGATGCTTAAGAAATCTCACTTCTTCATTCTCTAAGTCTTGCCATAGAGATTGGCTTTAGTAGGCCCTTATTCTAATCCGTGCCCATTTTTTTCTAGGGTATGGCTAATACAAGGGTAAATGCTAGAAGAGAAGAGGAAGAAAATGTGGACCAAGAGGTTCCTCTCCAAGCTCCTCCTCATGCTCCAAATGCCCCTCCAATTAAGAATGTCACTCTTGCAGAGTATAGGGCTTCTATGCAATTGTTAGCTCAAGCCTTGAGGGCACAAGCCAATAGAGAAGTGGTGGATCCAAAAACCCCAATAAGGGGGATGGGTGCTTCTAGGGTAAGGGAATTTTTTAGGATGAACCCTCCGGAGTTTAGTCGCTCCAAAGTGGAGGAGGATCCAAATGGGTTCACAAAAGAGGTTTATAAAGTGTTAGCTATCATGGGGGTGACTTCTATAGAGAAAGCGGACCTATCTGCCTACCAATTGAAAGATGTTGCCCATATTTGGTATGAACAATGGAAAGATAGTAGGCTGGTAGAAGCGGGTCCTATAGAGTGGGAAGCATTTAAGTCGGTATTTCTAGATAGGTTCTTTCCCCGGAAATTGAAAGAAGCTAAGATGGGAGAGTTCATCAATCTTAACCAAGGTAACATGAGCATTAAAGTGTATACCTTGAAATTCACTCTTTTGTCTAAGTATTCCCCATCTTTGGTAGCAAGTCCAAGGGATATGTGAGTAGGTTTATGATACGGGTGTCCGATATCGTAAGAGAAGAATGTCGTACGGCAATACTTGTTGATGATATGGATATCTCATGCCTCATGGTGTTTGCACAACAAATAGAAGAGTCAAAACTCTAAAAGGAGAAGGCTAGAGAAAAAAATAGGTCTATGATGGAAGATGGTAAGTCTTTTCATGATGGGTCCGATGGGCATGGTCGTTCTAGGAATCGAAAAAAGTTTTCCGGACAAGGTTTTCCTAATGCTCCTAAGCATAAGGATGAGAGGGTGCCTACCCCTAGGCCACAAGGGATGAGTAATGAGTCCCTATGGTCCCCTTGCACTAGGTGTGGAAGAATACATGAGAGTAAGTGTTTGGCCGATAGAGATGGTTGCTTTGGTTGTGGTGAGACTAGCCACATAATGAAAGATTGTCTAAATGCTAAGGTTACAAAAAGAGAGGGTAAGCAAGTTGCCTCTAGTTGTGGGGATGTGGAGCCTCAAAAGAAGAATAGGTTTTATTCTCTCCAATCTAGAGAAGATCAAAAGTGATCTCCTCATGTCCCTTCCGGTATGTGTTTTATGCTTTAGTAAATTTCCATTTTTCTTGTCTTTTGTGACTTGTTATGTTGGACTTAGAAGTTGTCTTAGTATGAATGATGTTTAGAAGAGTAGGTGTAGGCTTGCTCCAAAGGGGAGATAGTGTGCCTATTTAGTAAGGTTATTATGTGATTATGTGTTGTCATGAAGAGATATAGATTTTCATGCATTTTGGGTTGGTAGATGTAATTCCTACTCCATTGTGTTGCATTGATTATGTTTAGCTTGGAGTTGAATTTTTTCTCCTTGGTTGTGTGCATTTAGATGTATTGAATCCATGATGGGCTGCCAGTCTAGAGTCGCTTCCTTTAAGAAGTGTTTAGAAATGTCATTCGAGGATTAATGTTCCCAAGGGGGGATAGTGTAACACCCCGAAAACTTATAGACGAAACGAGAGCCTCAACCTAGGGTTCTAGAGTTTGATGTGTGAGGAATAGAGTTGTATATGAGACTTTTCATACTTAGAATGAGAAGTTTAGGCATTAAATGTTAAGGTATGTGTTAGACCCCATAGTTTAGAAGACTACCTAAGGTTTGGTTGAGGGTTGCAAGGGCAAGTACCAAGGTAAGGGGGCAAAGCCTAAGCCAAAGGCCAAGGATGCCCAATCTTGGCCACACACTGCCTAAGGTTCACAACCACCTTCACACCTAGTGGTCTTGACCACGGTCCGTGAAGGGGCTCATGAAGTCCCCTTAAAATCATGGGAGGCAAGGCCCTTAGGCCTAGCTACTGCCTAAGGTCCACGACCATCACCACGACTCGTGGTCTTGACCACGAATCGTGGGAGGTCTCGTAGTCCTTACTTGGTCATATAGAGGCCAAGACTTCAAGGCCTAGCTACTGGTCCAAGACCAGAAGCAGGACTACGGTCAGTGGTGAGGACCACAACCCATGGTGCCTCTCGTGAAGCTTGGACAGTAGACTGCCAAGTGGAGGGTTAATGGAGAATTTCCAAACGTGGGAATTTTTGGGTGGGGCCATTTTGCCTAGTCCTAAAACCCCTATATAAGATATTTTAAGCTTTTAACCACCCATTTAAGTCACTTTTCACAAGACCCAAATCAAATCCCCATAATATGTCTTCTCTCAAATATTTCTCTCTCTAGAAAATCCAAGAAGAAGAAGAAGAAGATAGAGCTTGAAGCTTGGACCAAGAACAACTTCCATTGTTAAAATCTTGTGTTAGAGGTTTGATTAAAGGTATGTTTAGCTTATTCATCTATGGGTTCTTCCACCCATAGAGCCCCTTAGAAATCCGCCAATTGTGAAATCAAAAACCCAATTCTAGCTAGCGTTCTTTTTACATTGTGGGTAGGGTTTGGGTATGATTCCAATCTAGTCAATAATACCTAATTATGATTGATTTAGATTTTTTTTTTAGTGATATTATGATGAATTCGTGTGATTTCTAGGGTAACCCCTAGTCTAAATTTATGAATGTGATATTTGTGGGTTTATGCCATTAGAGGTGAAATTGAAGGTTCAAAGGTGATCTTCTTAAATCACTGTCATGAGTAGTAATTGTTCAAAGCTAGGAACATATAATCATGAATTGAACTAGACTTTATTGAAGATGATGGGTCGTGACTTGTAAAGATGAAATTGAACCTTTATGATTAATTATGGCTAGAACCACCTAGTAATGAAGGATGTGATTGAATGTCTTCTAATCTAGACATGAATGATGATAGAATGAAGTTCGGCTTGAGAATGAGGCTTGTAGTTCTCAATGTTACAGCTTTGGGACGAAAGTCAATATGATGTGATCTTGAGGTGTATTGTTCTTTCTTACACACTTAGGCATGAATATGCTAGGAGATCCAAGGTTCTCTCACATAGAATGATTCTAGGTTGGCTTAATAACCTAAAATAAATAAAAGCATGATAAATTAGAATAGCTTGAAGTGTGATATAAGATCCCTTCATGTGTAGCTTGACTTGGTAAGACAAGACCATTTCATGGTAGCTTAGGATTAAGGATTTATACTCTCCTATGGATAGCTTGAACTAGCATTGTAAGAACGCATTTCATGGTAGCTTGACTTGGTTAGGCCAAGACCATTTCTTGGTAGCTTTAGGATTGAGGACATATACTCTCCTAATGGTAGCTTGGGATTAAGAATCACACTCTCCTAAGGATAGCTTAAATTTGCAAGTCGGTGTGCTTGAAAGGATAGCTTGACTTTGCATTGTAGGGGGCATGTCAAGGGTCGCATGAGTTAGTAGTACTCATGGTAGCTTAGCATTGAGGATCATTCTCTCCTAAGGATATCTTGCATATCATCATGGGATGTGTTGCATGGTAGGTAGGATGGGACATTTGCATCCTTCCTTCAATAGCTTGGACTTGCATGATAGTATGCCCTCAATGGTAGTTTGACTTAGCATAATATAGACATGTTAGTTAGATTATTAGCTTGGTCTAGCCTAGTAGGGTGTTATTCCTTGGTAGCCTTGAATTGATGACTTGTGCTCATTTCATGTGTGATGTCTTGCCTTATACTAAGAAGAGAATTACCTTCAGTGAATAGAGGCAAATAGTCAAGAGGGACTAGTCCCCAACTAGTGAGCATTCATGACAGCCTAAAGGAGTACTTAGTGTGGATAGTAGTATGGGATGCTATTCACACATTGCATAAGTATGACTTAACGCTAGGTATGAAGGGTTCCTTAACATAGTATAGTTAGCTTGGATTGTTGCTATAGTTGCCTTCCAAGAAGTGTTAGACTAAAGGTGATAGTTCCCTTATCTACATGTAGTAAGCGAATAGTAAGACCAAACGATTTTTACCTTTTTACTATGTCTAGCTAAAACCCCAATTCTTGGGGTGTGATTATGTGATTATGGATTGATTTAAGGCTGGGTATTGTTAATTAATAGTTTATTTGTTGTTTAAAAGTGATTTCTGTGTTGCTGTTCTGAGTAGCAAAATGGAGCATGTCAGGTAGAAACGGTGACCAAATGGAGCTCTCTCCATTAAGGATGATGTTTCTTAGGTATAGCATCCTAAGTTTCAGACAATTGGAGGGTGAGTCAATCCATGAGTTATGGCTGAGATTTAAGGCACTCTTCCTGCAGTGCCCAGCTCATGAAATCTCAGATAACGTGCTATTGGACTGCTTCTACTAAAGCTTTAACCCGCAAAACAGAAGAATGGCTGACCAAATGTTTTCGGGGGGTCTCTCGCGACTACCCTATAAAATAGCAGCCCAATTTCTTGATCACACAGCCATGACCAACAAAGAGACTGAGAAGGACCATATTTTGGCCACACTACTAACTCAGCTGGATCTAGTGGCCAAGAAGATCATGGAATTGGAAGCATTGGATACAAAGAAAGACTGGTACATTCCCCTTCACAAGCATACAAAGTCTAATGTGAACGAGGGTGGACAAATAGAGGAGATACTCTCACTCATTCTCCACAAAGTCGAAAGTCACGACAACATGTTGAATAAGATTAAAGAGAATGTCTCACTGCTGAATGAGATAACTGCTTCCCATTCCATATTTGTTTAGCTGCTGGAGACCCAAATGGGTCATGTGTTGTCTCATCTCTACCCCACAAATCAAGATTAAGTGGGAAAGTCATGCCACGACTATAACTAAGGCACTTCTTGGGAAGCAACCCAAGTGTTAATCACTTTATTTTTTCTTTAAGAAATAATGGTGTGTTGTTTGTGTAGGTCGAAGTGGGAAAGTTGTTAAAAAGTGCAGATTGGTGAGCAAAAGGTCCAGTCGGCGCATCGCCGAAAAGGTCGGCGACCCCGACCTAGACCGTCGTTGGACTCAAGACAACTTCAAAGTGGAGTCCGTATAACCCCTACTATTCTAATCCTATCTAAACTGTGAGTGATTTCCATCACCCGATTTCTTCTAAGAGTATTCATAGTTCCCTGTTCTTGCTTTCTTGTTGACCTTAGCCATTTCCCTAAGATTATCTCCCTCAACCTGCTAAGCATGAGTCACGAGCCTAGAGATATTTATATCCTCTAACAACATAGCATTCATGTACTCTGTCTTCACTAAGTCGAATACCCCAAACAGTAACTTACTCGTTTGTGCCCTTGGATCGGCAACCATGTGTGGAGCATACCTAGAGAGTTTGATGAACTTCAGCCCATACTCTTGGACTGACGTTGAACCTTCCTCAAATTCATAAGCTCTTGAGCTTTAGCCTCCCTCAACTCTCTAAGGAAGAACCTGTCCCAAAAAGTTCCGGTAAAATAATCCCAAGTCACAGAAGCTGCATCCCCACCCCTGCTTTCTTTCCACTGAGTGAACCAAATGTGAGATACATCCTTAAGCTAATATGATGCCAACTCTACTCTATCATTACCAGTCACTTGCATCACTCCAAATATTTTCTTAACCTCATCAAAGAAGTTTTGTGGGTCCTCACCAACTTGCGACCCTAAAAACTCAAGAAGATTCATCCTAACAAAATCTTGAACTCTAGCTACCACTGATCCACCATTTCTATTAGTAGGAGCTGGAACCTGTTGATTGTTCTGATTGGCTACACTTTGAGCAAAAAGTTGGATCATACCTTATGCACGATAAGAGTAGTGAAGTTTTTCCTAAAACACTTTGCAGCCTCTCTCATTAGATGTGGTGCACTTCACACCCATTGAAAAAGACTCTACTTAGTGCAGCTTTCAGACATCCTAGGACTCTTAAACCTAACGCTCTGATACCAAGTTTGTCACTCCCCGAGGCTACTCCCTGGACGTAAACCAGGACCTAGGATCACGAGTGACCCCAAGCTAACCCTGAGCTGGCATATCATAAAAAAACTGAACATATCTATGAAAAGATGAACTAATGCAGAAGATAAATCAATTTATTACTGATAGTGGGGAATACCCAATACTGGTCTGAATATATAAATACCGAATAAGAGTTTAGTGATACTGAACAATCACTCAAAAGCTAAGGATGAATCTAAAACTATGTCTAAAAAATACTCTAACCTCTTGATTGTGTTTGAATGTGGATGTTCTCTTGCCAATTTGAGTAGTGATTTTAATCAATACCGATGACTTGAATAGTGCTCATAATAAAAAAAAATGTGCGGCTACGATGAGGCCCAATGAAGTTCCATAAGCAATATTTGAACTTTTTGCATCTCGTTTTGACTAGCCAGTTATCGAATATGTCTCTTGTGATGAGCATTGCACACTAGCGAAAGTGTGGAGTCTTGTTTGTCATTGGTGTCAATGGTTTGTGTGATGAGCTTACCGTGAACCATGTTGGATAACACCAAGAATTTTCCCCATTGGTCCGGTTGACTAAGTGATGCAATCTCTAGAAATGATCTTAGGCAACTTTGAAGAGTAAAACAATTTGACATTATACCTCTTTTATGGTCAACCTTGTCAGTGTGTGATCTTTGCTTGAATACCCTTTGAGCCTTTCCCTTTTTCTTGGAAGAAACTTGATGCAAATTGTGACCTTTCTTTATCCCTTCACCCTTAATCCTCATGAGATGTGGTTTGTTTGAATAGCCAACTTAGGCCCAAAGCCTAAGTTGGGGGTGTGGTTAAAAGAGAAGGTAAATTAAGACATGAAAAGAAGTCCCCTTTGACCCGTGGTTGTGAAAAAGATGGAACCCCTCCATACAAAAAAAAAAGAAGAGAAAAATGAAAAGAATGAAAATGTTTGAAATAAAGTTGCAAAAGAAAATGGGGTGTCTGGTATTTCATGGAAAGTGAATAATGGGGTGACTTTTGAGCATGAATAAGAATGATGAAGAAAAGGAAATAAAATGTTATTCATACCACATTTCATGAGGATAGCAGCCACTGAGCCTAAATGACCATACCTTTACACTCAGCCCCGTTACAAGCCTTGAAAAGACCTTTTTGATCTTGAGTGAGCTGAAACAAGTGTTGATTGGAAAATAAGGGCAAACCTATGGGTGGAGTCATGTATATGTTCATCTTTGTGAGTGTGAGTGTGAGTGTTGATTGTGATTTCGAAGCTATATATTGTTGAACCATTGTGTGTGATATGGAATCATTCTTTGTGTGAGGGCATTTGAGTACCTTTGTTGAGATTGAACTCACATTTGAAGCAAATATTGTAGAGTTGAGAATCTTTGATAATGATGAGTCACAACTTGAATCTTTGAGTGCACAATTGATCTTTGCATGAGTAAGTTGAGTCTTTTTGTGTGCATTCATAATTGAGTCATGTGTAGCACTATTTGAGACATCCTTGTTGAACTGTTGAACTTGATTTTTACTTGAGGACAAGCAAAAGTTTAAGTTGAAGGTGTTGATGAGTCCACAATTTGGACTCATTTCGGGCTTTATTTAGATAGATTTTGTGTCTTCAAATGCTTGTTTTGTGCCAATAACTGATGTAAAACCCTTGATTTCCTGTTATTTGGATTGAGGAACATAACATGGACACTAATTTGCAAAAAGGAACGAAGTGAGTTGAAAGAACGAAGAAATGAAGGCCTGGTGATCGTCGAGTCCCTTTGGTGAGTCGCCGAGTGGCAATTTGACTGCCTAAAGTTTCATCATGCCAAGCCTTGAAGTAGAAAATCAAGTTGGCCAGAGAAAGGAACATTCGTTTTGTCGCCGAGTGGTTCCGTAATGCAATGTTGGATCACCTAAAGTTACAGAACTTGAGGATGCTAAAGGCCAAAGTAAAAAGGTGATGGAACTGACCAAAGGGCGGATCACCGAGTTGATCGGCGATCCTGACTTATTACGCCGAATGGTCCTTCGCAGCGTATATTTGGCGACTATAAATACATTTTTGAACATTTAGTTTAGTAACAAAGTTTTTATCATAGATTTTTTATTTAGAACATTTAGAAGAGTATTAAGACAGTATTTTTCCTTCACTTTGAAGAATTGAAGTTTTTAATTTTTGAGAAATTGGAAGTGGTCTTTGAGATTCTTCAATATGGACCATTGTAAAGATGAAATTAATCATACCTAGTTGATGGAAACACAATTTGGTAACGATTTATATTTTTTTATGATGTCTAGCTAAAATCCCAGTTATTGTGGTGTGAATACGGGCTAATTTAGCTTATGGGTATTGCTAATTGATAGTTTAAATGTTGTTAAGAAGTGATTTCAATCAGTAATTGTGGTTAAACTTAAAGGAATGTTGTTGCAAATGAAGTTCTACCTTCGTTTTTTTGGCTTGCTCGGGAGAGAGGTTTAAAACCAAGATTACTGAATTGATGGTCCGTGGGAATTGGGTTGTCATGGGTTCAGCTAGAGAGAGTGAATCCTAAACCCTTTTCCACACATTCAGCTCGAGAGAGTGAATGGACTAAAGTGTAGGCTATTCTGAATTGCTTACTTGTTGGTGTTCTAGAGAAACCAACTTGAATCGGGGTAAATTGTTCGAGAGAAAGTTTATCGCCACTAAAGTCTAGATTATTCACTGATTTAAAACTATTTACTATCAGTTGCAATTACCCATTTGTCTATATTATCCTATACTCGAATGACATCCCAAGAACCCGTCTCAATATTTGTTACTTTGTTTTATTTGCTGCTACTGTAGTTGATAATTACAATCACAAACCCCCCTTATTATCTGACATTTGTGTAACCCCTTAATTTGAATTATGTTTTTCATCAATAATGTTTATTCCTATGATTGACTTGAGCATATTCGTACTTTCCTATTGAATCTGAAACACGTACCACTCCCTGTGGGATTCGACCCCAAATTATTTAGTTGGGTTATTATACTAATTAGAGATCGTTGACACTTAGAATTGGACGAAGTGTTGCTGATACGTTAATCATTACCATTGACCACAACTGGCACTCAAACATGAACAAAAACATCAACAATCACACACACAAGAGGTGGCAAAAATATTAAAAATTGGTTCAGAATCGCTTTCACATCAAAAGAATAAGCCACAAGCTATGAACATCCGCAATATCACCACCAAGATATATATAAAAAAAATAGGCTCAACATTCACAAAAACATCACCAAAATCAATATACACAACACAACCGACAAAAAGAGGTAGGTATGGAAATACCTCACCACACCTAACAAAATACAAAGTTGTCTTTAAATGCATCTAAAACAAAAATATGTATAAAAAGTAATAGAGAACGAGGGGGGATGTTATCCAGCCAGGCTAAGCCTTGGGTGAAGTCTACATCTCATTTACTACATCCGTCGGGGCATCAATACCTAGTATAATATCCTTAGATCCACTAGATCCCACCATGGGCACATCCCTCTAAGAGGCCTGAACAGCTAAATCTACCTTGGCACCTTCAAGGTCTGCCAAATCATCCAAGACAACATCCTCATGAACGCCAAGTTGCTCATCATCAATCTCTTCCTCGGACTTAGAAGCAACAACATCAGCTCTCATCTCATCTCCAGTGGTAGCCGGAGGCATATCTGAATAGGTTGGAATATCTACACTCTAGTCATTTGGGATCTCCATCGTCCCAAATAATAAGGTAAAATCTGTGGATTTTAGATGGTCCACATCCTTCCTCAGCTTAGAAACATCATCCTTAAAGGTCGTCACCTCTTCAGTAGCACCCTATCCTCTCCCACAAACCTCTACTCTTGTCGTAAGGTCATCAATCGAAGCTCTGAAAGGTGTCAATGCAGCAGCAATGGCTCTCTCGATCATCCGAGGAACAACAGCCTCTAACAGGGAGGCATGCACATCGGCAGATTGGGCCAAATGCCTCATCTTGTACAACATCGCCTAGGTGATCAGATGGCTAGAAGCAGAGGTACCAGAGGTAGTAGACTAGCGGGCAGGGGAGCAGCATAAGTACTAGGAGTGTCGAAAGGAGCGGAGCTAGAAGTACCTGAAGGCCATGTGGCCGGAGTAGGCATGACTGCCTATGCAGAATGCATAACAATATCAACCTCCGGTAATATGTCCACCGGAGCTGCTCTCTTTCTGTCAGCCTCATCTTCGTGTACTCGGCCTCTATATGCCAAAAGTTAGTAGAATATGTGGGTGTAATCTCAGCATCCCTCTTCTCATCACGTGGAACTCTAGCCCGATTACATAACTTGGTGATCAACACCGGAAAGGCAAGAGACGTCTGGTGCTGCTTGGCCCTTATGGTCATCTCCTGCTCAATGATCAAACCTATATTTAGCCGTTTCCTGGCTATGATAGACCCAAGACAGGCCGCCTTTGGGTGGCGGAGAATATACTTATTCCGCAACAGCATAATCGTGTTGCTGATGAACCCAAAGTAATATCTAGCAGCTATATTGAGCTCCGACCTTAATACACCTCGGGGTGGTGTCAAAAATCAGGGGGGGCCAATTGTAACACCTCGTAGCCTAAAGATGGAAAACTAGAAAAATAGCATAACCTACAGGTGTCACCCATGAAGGCCAACGCGCCATGGTTGGACCCACGCCACATAGATGGGCTTCATGGATGGGCAACATGAAGCACTATTTTAGGGAGTGAACCACGGTCGGGTCCCACGAACCTTGGATGGGACCACGGTCTGTGGATGGGGGAGTGATTTGCCTAAATTCTCTGATCATGAACCACCCCTGACCAAGACGGGCTGTGGGTCCATCCACGATTCGTGGGCCATAGTCTCGTGGGTCAAGTCACATAAATTATTTTAGAGATTTAAGGGTCTTTTCTAGTTTTAATTAAATTGAAGTGGTGTCATTTTTCCTAAGTCTAAAACACCAATAAAAGTATTTTTAACCCCAACTCCCCCAATTAAGTCATTCTCTCAAAATCCCAAAGAATTCCAAAAACTCTTCTCAAATATTCTCTCTCTAAAAGTTGGAAGAAAAAGAAGGAGATTGAAGCTAGGTCGAGATCAAGGTATGATGGTTTTTCATCTATGGGATCCTTCCTCCAATGGAGTCCCCTAGAATTCCACAATTTGATGAAGAATTTCCCTAATTCTAGTTAGGGTTTCTTCCATTATTGTGGGTTATGATGAATGTTGATCCAATTTAGTGGATTATGATTGTTTATTATTGAATTGATAGAATTGCATGTATTTAGGATTAAAATACATGTACCCATGCCTATCCTTTGATTTTTGGGTTGAATTGATATAGTGGGTTGATGCCATGTGAGGGAAACTCTATGGGTTAGATACATCCTTATGGGATTGATTATTTATGACTAGAATTACATTAAATTGAAGGATATATGATGAACATGATGTTAATTTCTTAAGAGTAAAGTATAGATGATGATCATGAGATGTAGTGCTTTGAGAGTAAAGCTTAGACTATGCATTCATGATTGTTAAGGCTAGGATGTGGAAGAGATACTTACTATAATGAATTGTTAAGCATGATCGAATGAATGTGAAAGATTCACTCACATGAATGACTCTAGGTTGACTTACTATAATGAATGGTTATGCATGATCGAATGAATGTGAAAAATTCACTCACATGAATGATTCCAAGTTGAAAGGATTGCTCACCTAAAATGCTTAATAAATTATGAGGCTAGAGGTGATTACCCTTGACCTCCATATGAAAGGATATGAGGCGATTCCCCTAAGTTGAACATTGGTGAGTCCCCACGTTCTTACTATGACGAATGGACATGGAGGCGAGTACCCATGCTCCTTATAAAATGATGTGGATGTGAGTACCCGCATCATATGATGAGATTGTGGAGGCGAGTACCCGCAATCTAAAAGTAAGGCAAGAGGCGAATACCCATTAGGCTTTATGATCTAGGCATTGAGGCGAATACCCATGTCTTTAAAAGTATGACTAATGTGATTATGTTATGAAGTTGACTTGTTTGGAGTGCTGCTAGATATTCCTTTCAAGATGTAAGCTTGACTAGAGGTGGATGACCTACATCTTAGTTAAGCCTAACTGACGTTACTTAAGAGAGTATTCCTCATTCATTATGATGATTATTATGTATTGATATGATTATGCCTTATGTCTTACGTTGACTAATGGTTATGTTTATGTTGTTTATTTTATCCATCATATTTAGAACTTGATTCTACTAACTGATGAGTCCACAATTTGGACTCATTTAGGGCTTTATTTTAATAGATTTAGTGTCCTCAAATGCATGTTTTGTGCCAATGAATGATGTAAATCCTTGAATTTTAGGTATTTAGATTTAGGGACTATGCATGGACACTATTGAGAAAAAAAAGGAACAAAGCAAGCTAAAGGAATGAAGAAATGAAGACCTGATGATCGTCGATGTCATTCGGTGAACCGCCAAATTTCCAAGATACCGCACAAAGTTACAGAATACTGGAGCTAAAATGGGGGTGAATTCGGCGAGCAACAATTCTATTCGGCGTGCCACTGATCTATTCGGCGAAGGACAACCAGGTCGCCAAAAGTGCTAAAGAAGCTTCAAGCAAGTGCTAATGGGTGAGCCAGAAGGAAAAAGGGAGAATCGCAGAGTTATTCGGCAATCCCGACCTGGATCGCCTAAAGTTACAATAGATAAACCAAGAAGAAGTAAAAAATGAAGGCGAGATGAAGAACAATCGACGAGTCGCCGATCTGTCGGCGACACCCAACTTACTTCACCGAGTGGTCTTAAACAGTGACACATCAGACTTGTTTAAATTAGTTTTGGCTAGAGAGAGAGAATCATTCACAAACGTGAGGAAAAAATTACTTAGGGAGAAAACACTACGAAAGGCTTTTTCGAGTGACTTTAGCAAGATACTCTTAGAGATTTTGTAATAGAGAAGATTTTCAGTTGATTTCCTCATATAAATCTCATTTTGTACACAACTATGGGAGTGAGGATGGATGTTGATTTTTCTATTTTTGAAATGAGTGGCTAAAACCCTTCTCTTGGGGTTTTGACTATGAAGCAAATTGTTGAGTTTTGCTAAGTGGGTATTGTTGTATTGCAAATAATGGGTTTAATTTGAGGTGGGTCTGAGTTGCTGCTTCATTTTGAAGTTGTTTTGCATATTTAGTGTAACAAGTTTAGTGTTGTGAGCTTGCTCGAGAGAGAGGAAAAAAACCAAGGTAGAAAACTTAGCATCCTTAGTAGTGGGTTACCTGAATTTCAACTCGAGAGAGTGAAATACGGAACCTGTCCTTTGTATACAGCTCGAGAGAGTGGATTTGATGAGGACAAAGGGCTAGGGATCTTCCAATTAATGTTGAAGTTCGAGAGAATTCAACATAGCAAAGGTAATTGTTCGAAAGAAAGTTATCTTATATATGGCCTGACCTACCCACAACAAATTACTCTATTGTGAACATCAACAATCACTCTCTAAAGAAAAATTCGCCAATTAGCTGGTCATTTTCCCAAAGTTCTACGTTACTATTTGTTTATTTCGTTTTGATTCGTGAAATTGGAGAGAAATTTGACATTTGAAACTCAAACGATAAAGGCGTAACAAGTGTTTCATTGAAGAGATTGTTGTCACAACTTCACCTTGGATGGGACTCGACCCCAACTCACTTAGTTAGGTTATATTACTATTGAACAATTGTTGACACTTAGTATTGCATGAAGTGTCTTGATACGTTAATCAAAATGGCGCCGCTGCCGGGGAGTAGCATTACTTAGAATTCTTTGATTGAAGATTTGACACTCTCAAATTTGTTGGCTGTAGTTGAATTAGCTTTGGCTGCTTTGTGTAACAGTTGGTTGGACTATGCAAAAGTGAACATTCGTGAAGAAGAGATGAATGATAGCCAAGCAGGTCATCGGGATGGTATAGACGATCTCAATAGTGTCTTCAACCAAGCTCAATTGGGTGGAATGGGTACAATTTGCATCACGCAAGCTGATGAGAATGCGATGTTCGAAGTCACTAGCACCACTCTTCACTTACTCCAAATGAGGGGACTATATGGAGGTCTAGATCACGAAGACCCACATGAGCACGTGAGAAATTTTACAAAGGTTTGCAACCCTTTTTCATTCAAAAATATGTCACAACAGTCAATCTGAATGTTGTTATTCCCACTGTCCTTAACAGGATAAGCTACTAAGTGGTTAGCCGAGTTACCAAACAATTCTATCACATCATGGGAGGAGCTGATTATAGCATTTAACACAAGGTTCTTTCCTCAATCAAGGATGATGAAACTTACAGACGAAATTCAAGGTTTCAAGCGACGGGAGGGGGAACCCATCCATGAAACGTGGGTGACATTTAAGAAACTCCTACTTAAATGCCCAACTCATGGGTTACCAAAGGATTTATTACTTCAATTATCTTATCGAAGTATTGATTTGGTTAATAAAGGAGTGGCTAATTGATGGGTCCACAAATTGGACTCATTTAGGGCTATATTTTAATAGAAATTGTGTCCTCAAATGCTGATTTTATCTCTGATGAAAACCCTTAAGTTTCAGGTATTTGAAGTTTGAAGGAAAGCATGGACAGTAGTTCACAAAAAGGAACAAAAAGGCTGAAAAGAATGAGAAAATAATGGCCTGAGGATCGCCGAGTCCACTTGGCTATTTGCCGAGGGGATGCACTCCACCCTTTGTTCCAGTATGCAAAGCCATAAAGGAGGAGAATCAAAACAGCGATGAAAGGAGCAGTCGGAGCTTCGCCACCAATTTCGCGAAGCAGAAGTACACCACCCAATGATCCAAGACGCACAGATGCTGAAGGCTAAGCACAAACGGCTATGAACTAGAAGAAGGGTGAATCATCGACTCATTCGACGTTCGCGACTAACCTCGTCGAGCGATCCGCCAGCACTATTTTCTGATGTCTATAAATACTAAACTATTTACTAGTTTTTACAGAGAGGGAGGAGAGTCTAAATATTATTGTAATTTTTACTTTAGCTTTGATATTTTCTCTCAAGTTTGGAGAGGGTTTTTATAGGACTTGAAGAAGAAAGGGGTTCATCTTCCGTAAATTGGAAGTGGGTCTGCTCTTTTCTTCTTTCTTTGCTTAAATCAAGGTTTAATTTCTTATACCCAATTGATTTCAACATCATTTTAGGTATAATTTCTTATTTCATGATGTGTGGCTAAAAACCGCCCATTCTTAGGGTGTGATTTTACAAATATGTGTTGATATTATTGTTGGGTTTTGCTTCCAAATAGGTTAGATGTATTTTAATGGTTATTTCACCTAGTGGTTATGGTTTAATTTAATGGGTTTGTAGTTGCAAATACAAAACCACCCATGTGTTTTTGGCTTGCGAGAGAGAGAGGTCGCGAAACCAAGACCGCTAGACTGATGGCCTAAGCAGTGGGTCAGCAATGAGGTTTAGCCCGAGAGGGTGAGCCCTAGTCCCATATCTGAACACTCAGCTCGAGAGAGTGAGTGGGGTAAGGCGTAGGCTGACCTTCATGCAGTGAATGGGTGTCCGAAAGGAACCCATTTGAAACGGGGTAAGTTTCCCGAGAGAAAACGTATTTCCATCTAAAGCTTAGCCTATTCACTATTATCATGCAAATTTCCTACAGAAAGCATGTATCCAACGATTTATACCAATATATATATTGTGGTCACATCCCAAGAAAGTCTTCCCATACTTGATTCCCTTTATATTTTACTATTTTTATTAAATCATGTGACAAAACCCCTATCGATATTTGACACTTTTGTATCACACATCGAATTTACTTTGTTTTATTTGCAAATTTTTTAAACTACAGCTAATCAGAATAAGATCCTAGTTTAACTACTATTTTCACTACCACTCCCTTGGGACTCGACCCAACCGACCCAACCCTTGGTTGGGTTATTATACTATTGCACGATTGTAGACACTTGCATCGGAAGTTGTGTCGTTGATTATGCAAAAATCAAAATGGCACCACTGCCGGGGAGTGGTGTTACATAAAGTTTTTTGTTTAAGTCAAATTCTGCTTTCAATAATCGTAGTTTACTAACCTTTTTTATAGTTTTGTTTTTCTTTAAATTTGTTGGTGTAGGTAGGTTCCCTGAGCATGGCTGAGGGAAATGGTGGCAACTTGGCTGAGATGAAGAAAGGAGTTGAGAGGGACTTCACATTACCTGCACTGGTAACTCAGCTGCACGCGTTGGCCACCAAAATAATAGAGGTGAAAAACCAGTGCAAGAGTCAAGGGAGGTACATACCCCCTCACGAGAGGAAGCAGTCTAGAGGCAGGGAGAACAACCGTGTCGAGGACACACTCCAAATTATTCTCCAAATGATCACCGAATAAGATCAAATGTTGGAAGAAATGAAGGAGAGTATTAAAGTGTTGAATCAAATGGTTGGCTCTTATTCTATATCGATCTAGCTGATCAGGACACTCCTGAATTATGTGGTGCCTCCTCTTCACTCATATGAACTATTAGGGTTATGTGGTAACACTAGGGCCAACCCAACCAATGAGGAGTGAGTAAGGACTCGTGTCGAGCCACGACGTTAAATAAGGCACTTCTTGGGAGGCAACCCAAGGTTTTAATTGCTTAAAGTTGCTTTTATAAATAATAGTGTATTAGTGGTGCTGGTTAGAATGAGGAAAGTGGTGAAAAATACAGATTGGCGAGAGAATGGTCGATCGTGAACGATCAAAAGGTGCGTGCGCGACGACCGCCGTTTGGCTCAACTCAAGTTCAAATTAGAGCTTGTAAAACTTGGCGACATTGAGAAGCAGTTCGGTGCATCACTGACTAGGTAGGCCATCTCGACTTAGACCACCATCTTTATCCCAAGAAATTGACAAGTCTATAACAATCGGTGGGACAATGTGCCACTCAGTGTTCCACCGAGTAGATCGGCGATTGCAACTAACATCACTGAACGAGCGCGAACTGGACAGTTTATAATGGCCAAAAGATTCAAAACTTCAACTTCTTCACTTTCCCTCACTCACAAATCTCCTAAACTGGCACTAAGGTAGTATCTTCTTCAATTTAACATTACTCTAGCATTTTAGTTTGGGACTTATGCTTGGA
Source organism: Solanum pinnatisectum (assembly GCA_035578085.1). NCBI lineage: Eukaryota > Viridiplantae > Streptophyta > Magnoliopsida > Solanales > Solanaceae > Solanum > Solanum pinnatisectum. The sequence goes on from CM069078.1 coordinate 17,667,583, forward strand.
ATTGGAACACTTTGCTGCCTAGCTTTTCAAATCGAATTTAATCGACATTGAAGGTTGGTTTCCTTTTCCCATATTTACATTCAAAAGTTTTATACTCATTTGCAATAAATTTCTCTTAGTGATGTGTGCTGAGCCTCTCTAATAGGATTAGAATAATTACATTCCTATTTTAATTCAAAAATCTTGCATGTGATATCTGATTGTCGAATGCCCATAATCTTTGTGCTTTTTAATGAGTTGGGTCATGATTGTGTGTTTTTTTGATTGTTTGGGTGAAGTCTGAGTAGCCTACGTTTGTGCTAAATGTCGAAAACTTGATCAATGATAGAGAGGGTGACAACCCTCTTAAGAGCAAATATAGTCAAATGGCCAAATGCGGCAAGTCCGAGAGAAATTTGAATATCCTGGGGTGATGGGTAGTATGGGTCTTGTTTGAATATATTTAATGTATGCTTTGAGTTTGCTTTCGGGGTTTGCAGAATTGAACTTGAGAAGACGGATTGAAAATGGGCACGTGGGGCCATTCTGCGAGCTGGGTCGAGCTCGCCGAATAGTTCGGCGGTTCGCCCAATGTCTCCATCTCACCCTTAACATCATGTCAAATTGGATGTTTGAGACTGTAACTTTCGGGGAGAAGCCATGGGCCACCGAACTCACTCAACGACTCGCCAAAAGTATCCTTGATCACCCTCTGTATGCTACCCCTCAGACCCTTATGCATTGTAACTTTCGGTGGACAAACCCTTACTTGTCGAAAGTAGTCACAGATTCGCCGAATATACTCTACTATCACCGACTTGCCTTTTTGTTTAGTCAACCTCATCGGCGAGCCTGACATAGCTCACCAAAGCACTTCGACGAATTGCCTACTGGATCGGCGAGCCTATCTGCAACAATATTTATTGTACTAGAGTTTGATTTTGTCTTATTAATTTCTCTCGATCTTTGATAGTTATGGTACACACCAATCTAATCAAACCACCGCAAAAAAAGGCAAAGGGCATTACAATAAATGAAGGAGGATCAAACCCTCCAAAGAGGAGAAGGGTGGCCTCCAACCGGGAGACAAAGGCAAGAGGAAGAAACATATAGCTAAAAAAGGAGTAGCTATTGAGCCATATTTTGATGAACCAGAGGATGGATAGCCTTTGATTAACCGAAGGAATGTGCTCCAGGCCAGACCTCAGCCCACAACCACCAGTACTCCCTCAGCTGCTACTCCTCTGACTATGGAATTAGTGACATCTCCAGCACCACCTCTAGTGGCCGCTGCACTCCCCGTAGCTCCACCTCCACCCAGATTGCTGAACAGATTAAAAGGCAATGGTTTACGTACCATTCTAGAAGAAAAGTTACTATCTGTGGAGGGTTTGGAAGGTAAGCACATTGAGGTACTGGATACACTCAAGTACCATGAATTGGAGCAGTTCACTAGGCCACGGGGCCCCTACATTCCTTCCTAGGTCTGGGAATTCTACTTAGCATATGGAGAGTTGGTCCCAAAGAATAAGAAGAAGGTTAGTGAGTTTCGACCGGTGAAGTCGATTTTGGTTAGAGGTAAGGAGGTGGAGTGTCACAACGATCATATTAATGTTGTATTGGGTCGACTGTTGCACTTAGTACTCCCCTACCAGGGTTTGCCTATTTTTCCATCCCTGGACAATTTGAAGGGTTGGTTAGCTCCGATGATCTCTAACACCACCCAGAGGTGGATGGAGGCAGGAGCTCCGATTGAGAAGAGGAATATGAACATTGCCTCCTGATACTGGTTTGGATTCACAAGAGATGGCTATTAGAGACAAATAGACGCAGACATCTCTGCCTTTTCCTGTTCTGATCACTGAGTTACGTCGATGTGTTGAAGTACCCCGGAACCCTGGTAGCGATATAGAGGCCACCCCGTCTTCCTCCACCGATATCCAGCATATAGAGGCCGAGTTCAAACGAGAAGAGGTTAATAGGAGGAGAGCAACTCCAGCAGATACTTCTCCAGAGTTCGATGTTAACTCATTACCAGTAGAAGCACCTTCGTCTACTCGAGCCTTGCCGGTATAACGCTCGCCCATCTTCTTCACAGAAACCAAGTACATCCTCTTCCTCCCAGCCCACCAGGATCACTCATGCCATGATCCTGAAGATGGGGCAGCTGGCCTATTCAGCGGATGTGAGGGCGACGCAATTGGACAGATCCTTCACAGGGATGATTAACAGTGCTATCTTGGTTGCACTGACCCCCCTTAGGACCACTATTGGATCTGACTGCCAGAGTCACTACTTGTGAGAGTAGATTGGGGGAGACACTCGAGGTTTCAGCACTAAAAGCTGAAATAGCATAGTTGAAGAAGGGCGTAGCCTATTTGAAGGCTACCAACTTCACTACACTAATGTAGGGAACAAATGACACGGATGCTCCTGAGACCTTGGGGATTCCTCCAGCTACCACTGGAGATATGCAGAGGGATGATACAGGGTATATAGAGTCAGATGCAGAGAGTGATGAGGAGTTGATACCAGTAAATGGTGATGAGACACAGGAGAGCAGAGATGAGGGCATATTCTGAGACTTGCCAGATCTTATAGAAACGGTTGTGCAGCAGATGATCCAGACATCGTTGACTGAGAGGTCCACCGTAGCTCCTAGTGAATCTGGATTGCTATTCCGTCTAAGGCTACTCCGAGCATTGATGCCCATATACAGACTGCTACATCAGCTACTAAGACTTTGACAGAGACAGAGATTACATAAACAGGACCTTTCTTTACCTCCCTCTCTATCTTATGATACGTTTACTTTTGGACACTTTTATTTTCATTTGAGAAAAAATAACTTTTTAATTGTGGTTGGATGAGGCCCACACCTTTTGTGTATATATTTGTGATATCTGTTTATAAATTGTGTTCACACTGCTCTCTGTGGATGTTTGAGCTTATGGCTCCTTTTGTTTTAAATTACAAAATTGATTATGATTTTGACCCTTCCAAAAAAATTTCGCCACCTCTTGTGTTGAAAGTGGATGTTCTTGTACAAATTCAAGTCTCGATTTCGATCAATACCGATGACTTGAATGGTGCTCTCAATTGAAAAAACATGAACGTGCGGCTGCGACGAGACCAAATGAAGTTGCATAGACAATATGTGAACTCTTTGCATCTCGCTGTGACTAGCCATTTATCGAATTGATTCTCTTGTAATGACTATTGGACGCTAGCGAATGTGTGTGGGCTTGTTCAACTTAAGTGTCAATGCCTTGTGTGATGAGCTTACTTTGATCCTTGCATGAATAAACCTAGAATTTGCCCTGTTAGTCTGATTGATTTAGTAAGGTGTGCTCTCGCAATGATCTTAGGCAACTTTTGAAGAGTCTGAGCAAAATTTGACATATGTCTATTGTCCTCGAAGTATGAGGACTCACCACTGATGCTGCTGATTATGGATCAGGAAGGATCTATGCGTGATCTAAATGCTGAGGACCTGAACCTACATCATGAAAAGTTGTAGCGCAGAGTATGCGTCAGTACTTGGAAGGTACTAAGCATCTAGGATAATATAAAAGCTAAACAAACATATAAGCTGAACAAAACATAACTGAGCAATGATATAATCTGAACATGATGGAAATAATGAAATATACTAAAAAGAACTAAACTGAATGCAATGACCAAGTACATGACATATTGAGACCGAATACTGAAGTATAACTAAAAACCTGGTCGAATGCACTAGATTTTGACAGTGGGAGCTACTAATAACCGACATAATACCACGTGAGCTAAACGCGGGGTCCAATATATTTGCCTCATCGAGAGGACCCAATATACCTTGCCAAGGGTATAAAGGCATGATTGGCGTGTTCACTAAATCTGATACCCAACAAAAGGGACTTATAAACCTATGAGGGCATATAGTTTTGGGACTATGAGCGCACACTGAACCCTAGTCAAACTCGGGACTAAGCCTACTCCCAACTGGAAATGTGTATAACACAACTTAACTGAAATAATGGATTAGCTCAATATTCTGACATGCTAACTGGGAATGCAACATTTATGTACTAATAATGAAGCATTCAAAATCTGAGGCATGTATATCTGTTAAACTGACCTAGCAAGTGTAATTCGGAACTAAGAGAATCTACACAACTAGGGTTCTGAGTTTCATGCAAAGAACTAAGCAACGATTCCACAAAAACATGATAATCTGATTAGGAATACTCTAACAGCTAAATCACAACCAATATCTAAGGTTTTAGAAACTCTAGGTCTAAGCAAGATATAGCGAATCAAGAATCTGACTGAATTCTAGGAACCAAGTGGATGAAAGGAATCCACTAGTGAAATCCCACATACCTGATGATGAAATCTACGGAAAAATCCTTTAATTTTGGGGCTGGAACTTAAAGAAAACCTGCTAGTTGTTCTTGGTAAAGCTGGCGCCTCTTGCTTCTCTTCTTTCTCTATTTTTGATGAATTTTAGAGAATAAAGGTTCTAGATATGTTTGACTAAGCTATTAGGCTTAAACTGAGTAAAATGACATAGTTTAGGCATTAAACAGCGTAGTTTAAGGGCCCCAACGCATAGGAAAAGACCTAAATGAACCTAACTTAAAAGCTGACGAACGTCATCCACGGAGGGACCTACGAACCATCAGTTGACCTACCAACCATCAGTAGGGGCTTCACTAAAACAAGACTAACTTTTCATTCCAAGATGTGATTTTAGTAAACTTGGTGGCATTGGAAAGAGGATTCAATTATATTTCATTTGATAGGTCATGGGCCACCTAATTCATTTTGTGCCAAAAGATATGACCGTTAGAAGTTGACCCAACAGTCAATTCCCTCCAATTGGCTGTTGACCCCGACCTATGGTCTGTAGGTCCAACCACAGACAGTCCTGGTCGATCGTGGGTGAGGTCAGAAACCATAAATATTTGGTGCCCAATGACGAACCCCACCTATGAACAGTGTGTCAGACCACGAACCGTTGGTGGCTTCGTGTTTCTTGCACCAGGTCTGGAATGCTACATTTTTTTTCTATTTTCTCAAATCCGAGGTGTTACACTGATTTTTGGATAGATTAATTCAGGCCCCTGATGTATGAAATTCACATGAAATTGGCAAGCCTTACATCTTCGAGCGTAGTCTAAGCTATCTTTCACCATGGTTGGCTAGTAATTCCCCAATCTTGTTATCTGAAAGTGGAGTTTCTGTCCAAATTGATATGATCCATATACTTATGAATGTTCTTCTTTTAGAGCTTTAAAAGTTTCTTTCATTCCTAAACATCACAAGAGTACTCCTTCAAACGATCTTCTATATAAGGTGTCCTTGTAGTAAAGGAATCGTGGAGAATGAAGACAAATGTCAATCCCTTTTTCCTTCAATTTATTGAAGTATACTATAGAAATGAGTTGTCTCCAATCTTCTTTCGTGGCTTCAGAAACAACGACAAGATGCTCAAGCTCACTTTCTTTATAATCGTCCTTATTTGGCGGTGACTCTATCCATTTTTGGTAGATAGTAACTTGTGTTTGATTTGGAAGAGTTAGGATTTGAGCTAGGGAAGCCAACACATCAGCTTTCTTGTTTTCAATTCTAGGCACATGTTGGAGGGTTACGTTTCTAAGCCATCCTACCAATTTTTTAGCATAACCATGATAAGGGCGCAGTTCAGGCTTCCTTATCTCATAAATTCCCAAAAGTTGATTCATCACCAATTGAGAGTCACCAAAGACTTTCAAGTGTAATTACTTCATGTCAATGATAATTTCAAGTCTAAGTATCAACACTTGGTATTTAGTGATATTGTTAGAGCAATGTTGCTTCAAAGTAAAGGATAATGGTAGAATCTCTTCTTGTGAAGTGACAAACACAATGCTTACCCCAACTCAGCCAAGATGTGTTGCCCCATTAAATTACATCTTCCAAGGAGGTTGAATTTCAATGGTCATCGCATCTTTATCAAGAAGCTCATCGATTAACTCTCAATCATATGGTATCATGTGGTCCGCCAAAAAGACTGCCAATGCTTGTCCCTCATGTTTGAATTGGAGGTACCACCTTTCTAGTCAGTCACTAAGGACAGGTTTTGACATAACAAACTTGATGGGATTTGCTCTAGAAATAAGACGAACAACGTGAGCTTGAAAATAATGTTTCATCTTTTGAAATGAGAAGACTAGCACCAAGCACAACTTTTTGATTGGCAAATATTTTGGCTCATTTTGTGTCATCGTTCTATTCAAATAATAAATAGAGTTTTCTTTGCCTTCATTATTCTCTTGAGCTAGCGGGGATCCTAAGACCTTTGTTTTGTTGTAATGTAGAGTATCAATGACTTTCCAAGTATTGGTATTGCTAGAACTAGAGGTTTCGCCAGATACAAATTAATACTTTTAAAGGAATCACAACATGTTTGGTCCCACTTAAAAGGAGCAACTTTCTTAATGAGATGACCTAATGATTGACATCTTCCTGCTCGATTTGAGGTAACTTCCTCAAATAGGCTACTTTCCTTGAAGACATTTTAACTCATGAATATTTCGAGGGTATGGCATCTTCGAAATTGCATCAACTTTGTCTTGATCAATTTAAATTCCTGATGTCTCATAATGAAGCCAAGGAACTTGTCAGAAGTAACTCCAAAGGCACATTTCAACGGATTCATCCCTAGTTGATAACTTTGGAGCAACTCAAGCACAATTCTTAAGTCTTTCAAATGATCACCTCTCTTTCTCGACTTCACCACCAAGTCATCAACATAGCATTCAACATTTTTATAGAGAAGATTCATAAAATAGATTTTTCATAGCCCTTTGAAATGTGGCACCAACATTCTTTAAACAAAAATGGCATCACATTGTAGCAATAAATGCCTTTAGGTGTGCGAAATGCAGTGACCTCTTCATCTTTTGGTGCCATGAGGATTTGATTATAGCCAGAAGAATCATCCATGAATGGCATTGCCTCATAACTAGTGGTGGCATCAATAATTATCTCTAGAATGAGAAAAGGGAACTCATCCTTAAGGCATGCATTAGTGAGATCCCTAATGGCAACACAAACTGGATTTTGGCCATTCTTTTCCCTCAAAGGAATATTACTTGAAATCCATGCAGGATATTTTGCTTCATGGATAAAGCATGCCTCAATGAGTTGGTTAATTTCATTTTCTATCAATGGGACAAAGTCTGGCCTAAAACGTCTTTGGGTCTGCATAACACGACGAGCAACACCCTTGAGTGCTAACTGATATAATGTTACTTTAGGATTCAAGCCATCCATTTCTTTATAACAAATGAATCCATATGTTATTTGAGTATATTCATTTAAGCAATTTCTTCATCAACTTGTAGAAAGGCAATAAGGTAAGTTAGCATTGGGTCTTCACCGATGCCAAGGTTACGTTCCTTTAAGGGATCTATTATGGTCTTTATTCCTTCAAGTTCTGGTGGAGCATCTCCAACATCTTCCTCTTCTTGAGGATCATTGTCATTGACAAATATGTGATAATACCATACAATATCTTCCAACTCTTTATCAATCGACGCTTGGGGATTGGATGTTGTTGGGCCACTACCAAAATTTTTTGGTGGACAACTGTACATCTTGGCCACATCAGATTACTTCTCAAAATGAGCCGAAGATATTGCTCTTAAGGAAGTAAAGAAAGAAAATGTTATGGATTTCATCCGAGTGAATATCATCTATCGCTTTGGCATCCCATGCTACATTGTAATAGATAATGGTAAGTCATTTGATAACAAGTTAATGAACAAGATTTGTGATCTCTTTTGATTCAGAAAGTGTAAATCTTTTATGTATCATGTTGCCGCCAATGGTCTGGCTAAAGCATTAAATAAGACTCTATGCATCATGCTGAAGAAAGTTGTCTCGAAGTCCAAATGAGATTGGCATGAAAGAATGGAAGAATATTTGTGGGCATATAGGATGACGCACCACACACTGACTCAAGCAACCTCATATTCACTTGCTTTTGGAGTTGAAGCAGTCCTACCACTTGAGTGTCAACTACCTTCCTTAAGACTCGCTATTCAAGAAGGGTTAACTAAAGAAGATTATGCTCGACTATGTCTTGCCAAGTTAGAAGCACTTGATAAAAATAGGCTAGAATCTCAACAAAATCTTGAATGTTATTAAGCTCGTCTATCGCACGCTTTTAACAAGAAGGTTCTCTTAAGGTGCTTCCAAGTTGGAGACCAAGTCTTGGCAGTAAGAAGACCCATCATTACTTCGCATAACTCTAGGGGAAAATTTACCTCAAAGTGGGATTGGACATTTGTTGTACCGTATTCAAATGGTGCTCACAATCTTGTTGATGTAGATGGAGTGAAAATCGATCCTATTAATGCAATAATTCCGAAGAGGTACTACGTAAGATGATGCTCCTTAAGGTACGAGCTGAAACTGGATGTCATTCCTAGCCAACAAGAGTATAAACTGTGTACGGCACCCTCAAAAAAAAAAAAAAAAAAAACAACACTCTTATAAAACAAAAAAAAAAAGCATCCAATACAAAATGAAAAAAATACTCCCCTAGAACTATGTTATGACTTAATCATTTTCATTGCGATATGTAGGCACTTAGAGTTATATTATACGTTTAGTTGCATGAGCATCAATAATCTACATGTTCCTACTTGATATGTCACATGAAAGTTAAGGCTATTAGTATTTTATTTTGTTTCATTGATAACACTTAACTACACTCCATCCAATTCTAAGTGTAGGCGATTGCAATCAAGTATAAACCTAACAAAGAGTTGGGGTCGATCCCATAGGGAGTGATACAGTAGAGAATTCAATTAAGAAGTGAAAGAAGTATTTTAATCATTTGTAGAAGTAAATATTTCTGAAACAATTAAAGTAAATTACAGGGGTTTGACAACTAGTGTCAATAAGGGTGGATTAGACTGAGAAATTAACAACTATGAAAACAGGGGGTAATCAAGTAGAGGGGGATCCTTGGGGATTTGATCGATTAAATGTCAATTTTTCTAAATGGGTGATTAACATTTACTAAAACTCGTTGAATCATAGTGGGTAGACTAGACTTTCGAGGTAATAGTCATCTCTCGATCAACTATCACGAATCAAGCGAGTTCAGTCGAACCTCGACAAGCATAATAATTATGAACAGCCCAAAACCTCAATTAATCTACTCTCTCGAGCTAGATTGGTAGGATCGAATTTAGACTCACTATATCAAGTTGAATCCACCATAACCCAATCACTACAGTCATCAATTGATAATTTTATTTCTAAAACCTATTTCTCAAGCAAGCCTAGAATATTAAACTAGAATTGTATTTGCAACTACAATTCATGAATTGTATTTGCAACTAAAATTCATGAATTGAAACTCAACCATCAATCAAATCCACTTCAAATTGACAATTTAATAGTAAATACTAACACCCATAAGCTAATTCAAACATTTAATCACATAATTACAGCCCCAAGAATGGGGTTTTAGCCACACATCATAAAAAAGCAATAAAATGTTACCAACTATGTTCTCCATCAGCTGGGTAACAGATTGCAAGTCATCACAATGCTTAGAATCAGTTCAAAATCAAAACCCAATATAAATTTCTTACTCGAAAATACTAAAATCAATGTTTAGAGTGTCTTAGATCAAAAACCCAAAGTTGGAATGAGAGGGAATTATGTCAAAACTTCGGAACTCTCATTTTTACTCCTTATAAAAATTACATTTATACTCTTCCAGATTTTTAGCTTTAGGACCGATCAGCGTAGTAAGTCGAGCATCGCCGACCAAGTCGACGATGCGCCAAATGCCTTCTTCCATCACCTTTTGGTCGGCGATGCGCCAAATGCCCTCTTCCATCACCTTCTTGAATTGACTCTTCACCATTCACCTTTTATAACTTTAGGTGATCAGGATTCCATCGTCGATCCATTCGGCGTTTCTCCGAGTTGGCTATTTCCATGGGCTGGCCTTCTAGAACTTTTGGTGAGTTGAAGAGCCACTCGGTGGTTCATCGAGTGGTCTTGGTGATCATCATCCATGTTTTTCTTCAACTTTTTCAGCTTTTCCGCTCCTTTTTTCTCGGTAATGTCCTTGACTTGCTCTTTTGTCTTCATTGCTGCAAATTAGCATTTTAACATCAGTTTAGAGCATAAGATAGGCATTGAGAACACTAAAACTATGAATATCAAGTCCTAAATGAGTCGAAATCCCCGACTCATCATTCATCAAACTTCACACTTGCACAGAGTATTGATGGGTCAAAAGGGGGGAAAACCTTATATAATATGAGCTTCTTTAACAGTATTCTTGAAGTCTTAAAATTCAACCAAGTTTGCAAGTTGGAGTCTTTAAGTTCTTCAAGTATGCAAGTTGAAGTCTTCCAATCCTTCAAGTCTGCAAGTTAAAGTCTTCAAATCTCCAAGTATGTAAGTTGAAGTCTTCAAATCCTTGAAGTTTTCAAGAGTATACAAATTGAAGTCTTCAAATCCTCCAAATATGCAAGATGAAGTTTGCATATTCTTCAAGTTTACAAGTTGAAGTTTTCAAAATCCTCCAAATATGCAAGTTGATGTCTTCAAATTCTTCAAGTTTGTAAGTTGAAGTCTTCAAATCCTCCAAGTTATCAATTGAAAATAAAATATTGAAAGAAATTAATTATATAAAAGTCATTAATAATTTTGTATCACAAAAATCTAGAAGAATAGATTATTTTATAAAAACTTTTTAAAAAAAATTACGACCTCTATTTGATTTTATCTTTAGGCTACTAATGTGCTTGAGCCGTCCTATGTAGATTCTTTATGTGTTATAAAATTACTACTGTTATTTTCTATAAATAATCTAATACTATTAATTATGATATGTATAAATTTTGATTTGGTATCTAATACTATTTAGAAATGGCTACAAGAGGGCCCCCCATAAGCGCCAAAGATCGGTGATGTTGTCATGATAAGTGTGAGAAGTCGATAGTGTACTCAATGATTGAAGGACCTATCGACTTGCATCGGTTTTTAGTACCAGCATACAAAGGTTCGAATCCTTTTACTCCAGATTATGAACACCCGATCGGATTTGTCAAGAACGAGCTCCCCTTTCCTAAGATCCTGGACGTGGTACTGACACATCAGATGTTTGTCAACATATATACTTATATGTCAAGGATAGTTAGGGGATATTTAGTATTCTGTTCTAAGTTTTTTGTATTTTGCTATTCTAGAAAATAATGTAAAAAGTATTATAAATCATAATAATCAAGAAAACTTATAATATCTAAAAACATATAAATAAAATTGGTTTACTCTAAAAATTCTATCTATGACATATAATTTGAGATAAATGGAGTAACATATTTATATGAAAATTACATAAAATGTACTATAAATTACAATAATTAACTACTTAAATATCTAAAAACTTTTTAAAAAATGTGAGTGACTTTTGAAATTTCATTTGTATCACATAAACTGGGAGGGAGTAGGACTGTGAAAAAATCGAACCGAAAAAAGTGTTATTGGATTATTGCTATTGGTACGGGTTTTAATGGTTTTATAAAAATATCATCGAGTTATCGATTTGATATTAGTTTTTAATATTGGGTTATTTAGTAAATCGATAACACAATAAGACTATAGTAATTTACCACCTTTACATGTGCATAAATATTAAATATTAATCTCAATACCTTAATAGTTACTGTATGTGCCCTTTAGCCTTCAATTCACGCTTTACAGTGACTTAGAGTTCACAAAATCACATTATACAAAATGTCAAAACCTAAAGTAAGAATCATATTTCTCTTAATTTCTCTTTGTGTTACACTTGTATAGTTCTTTTCATCTTAGTTATTATTGTTTCTAATTTATGAGCATTTATAAAGTAACATTATTGTCTTATTGCGTCAAATTTGTTAAAGAAGTCATATATTTATTTTATAAGCATTTTCTTATTAGTCAAACCAAAAATCAAACTGTTAAAGACTAAAATGATAAACCAAAAACCTATAAAAAAATATCTTATTGATTTATCATATTTAAAAACTCAAAATCAACCTGAACCGATGCACACCCCTAGGATGGATTAATATATATTATGTGAAAAAATTATGTTAAAAACATACAATAAATCATTATAATTAACAATTTAAGATATTTTTTTTAAAAAAAAAAGCACATGATTTTTTTTATGGACTCTCGAAATTCATCTGTGGCACATAACTTGTTACAAACGAAGTAATACATATTCGGTGAAAATTACTTTAAAATAGTAAAAAAATCATAATAATTAACAACTTAAAATACTTTTAAAAAACATATAATTTTATTTTATTAAATCTAACCTTTATTGGTGTCACATAAATTAAAATAAAAAAATAATACTCCCTCCGCTTCAAAATAATTGATTGAATTATTGAGACTTTTCATATTTCAAATTAACTTAATTGTTGAATTTTCAAGGCTACTTTTAGAATATTTTATTTTTTTCTTTCTTTTGGATATTTTATGTGATGAGTTTAAGAAATTTTATTATTTTAAATTATTCTAAAGATAAATTTGACAATAACTATTAAGTGCAAAAAAGAAAAAATAATATTTAAATTATGTCTCATTTTTTATCTTAGAAAAAGACGCGGAACACTTTCAATAATTCAATTAATCTATGTCTTAAACTTTTTTTTTCTTAAAAATGTATGAAACAGTTTGAACAATTTAATTATTTTGAAATGAAAAGAACATATATTAAACAGGTGCCACACGAAGGGTGTACATAGTAGAGTATATATTTTTACCGTGGTCCATATTGATGAGCGAGGGGGAGGTAGATGATGCATTTATTGTGCGGCATGGTGTCCATTTTCTTTTTACCAAAGTATGTACACCAGACCCCACCAATCCATCACTCTCCTCAACTGACCCCACACTCTCTCTATCTAACAAAATACTAATCAAAATTAATAATTTTGAGACGAGAACAAAAACGAAAACAGTTGAGCAAAGAATTAATGGAAAATGAACGTACAAGAAAAAAAAAAGACACAAATTCATAGAAAAATGAGAAATTGAAAAAAACAGCAGCAACGCGTTTTCTCTCGTCTCTCTTTTAAGTCTTCTTCTCTCTCCTCTTCTTGACTCTCTCTCTCTGTGTTCACAACCAAGCAGCCCCAAAAACTAGGGTTAGGGCTAGGGTTTTTGAGTTTCAAAACCCCATTTCTGCTTCCTATAATCTTCACATACAAGGGGAATTTGGGTCTGTATTTTTTTTTTGCATTTTTGAGGACCCTTTTGGGGTTTTACTAATGGGTCGTTGTTGTTTTGTAATCAAATGGTACTATCATGACATACCCTTGAAGCTTTTTCTCATCCTTTGTGTTTTCTTCTTAGTTCATGGGTATGCACTTTCCTCGGATTCGGATAAATCAGCGCTCTTGGAGTTAAAGGCCTCACTTTTAGACTCCTCTGGAGTGATTTCTAGCTGGAGCTCGAGAAATACTGATCACTGTTCATGGTTTGGTGTCTCCTGTGATTCCGATTCACGTGTTGTGGCTTTGAACATCACTGGAGGTAATTTGGGTTCTTTATCTTGTGCTAAAATTGCTCAATTTCCTTTGTATGGCTTTGGAATTACAAGGGTTTGTGCTAATAATAGTGTCAAGCTTGCTGGTAAAGTACCTCTCGCAATATCAAAGTTAACTGAACTAAGGGTTTTATCCTTGCCTTTTAATGAATTGCGTGGTGAAATTCCACTGGGAATTTGGGATATGGAGAAACTTGAAGTGTTGGATCTGGAAGGGAATTTAATTACTGGGTCTTTGCCGTTGGAGTTTAAGGGGTTGAGGAAATTGAGGGTTTTAAACTTGGGTTTTAATGAGATTGTGGGTGCCATACCTAATTCCTTGTCGAACTGCCTTGCTCTACAAATCTTGAATCTTGCTGGAAATAGGGTAAATGGGACCATTCCAGCACTCATTGGTGGATTTGGAGATCTGAGGGGAATCTACCTGTCTTTTAATCAGCTTAGCGGGTCTATTCCTGGTGAGATTGGGCGTTCTTGTGAGAAACTTCAAAGTCTAGAGATGGCAGGTAATATCTTAGGTGGTGATATTCCAAAAAGTTTAGGGAACTGCACACGGTTGCAGTCACTTGTCTTATATTCAAATTTGTTGGAAGAGGGCATTCCAGCTGAATTTGGTCAACTAACTGAGCTCAAGATTCTTGATGTGTCTAGGAACAGCCTAAGTGGACGACTACCATCTGAGCTGGGAAACTGCTCGAAACTATCCATTCTTGTACTGTCAAGTTTGTGGGATCCTCTTCCAAATGCGTCTGATTCAGCTCGTACTACTGATGAGTTTAACTTTTTTGAAGGCACAATTCCATCAGAGATCACCAGGCTTCCTAGTTTGAGAATGATATGGGCTCCCAGGTCAACTCTTTCAGGAAAATTTCCTGGCAGTTGGGGTGCTTGTGACAATTTGGAGATTGTGAATTTGGCTCAAAATTATTATACTGGAGTGATTTCTGAGGAATTGGGTAGCTGCCAGAAGTTGCATTTTCTTGACTTGAGCTCAAATAGGCTGACTGGACAGCTTGTTGAGAAACTGCCAGTTCCTTGCATGTTTGTGTTCGATGTGAGTGGGAATTATCTGTCTGGTTCAATTCCCAGGTTTTCCAATTACAGTTGTGCTCATGTTGTTTCCAGCAGTGGAGATCCATTTGGGCCCTATGATACATCATCTGCATATCTAGCACATTTCACCAGTAGAAGTGTTCTAGACACTACTTCATTATTTGGAGGTGATGGTGACCATGCAGTATTTCATAATTTCGGTGGTAACAACTTCACAGGAAATTTACCGCCTTCCATGCTAATTGCACCTGAAATGTTGGGCAAACAAATTGTTTACGCATTTCTTGCTGGTAGTAACAGGTTTACTGGACCTTTTGCTGGTAACTTGTTCGAGAAATGTCATGAATTGAAAGGTTTGATTGTTAATGTAAGCAATAATGCATTGTCGGGTCAAATCCCAGAGGATATTGGTGCGATTTGTGGGTCTCTTAGGCTGTTGGATGGATCCAAAAATCAGATTGGTGGGACAGTCCCGCCGAGTATAGGGAGTTTGGTTTCTTTAGTTGCTCTCAATTTAAGTTGGAACCACCTGCGAGGTCAGATTCCTAGCAGTCTTGGCCAGATAAAGGATCTCAGTTACCTCTCTTTGGCTGGCAATAATCTGGTTGGCTCCATCCCCTCAAGTTTGGGGCAATTGCACTCTTTAGAAACGCTTGAACTTTCTTCAAATTCTCTGTCTGGTGAAATTCCAAATAATCTGGTAAATTTGAGGAATTTGACTTACCTTCTTCTTAACAACAACAATTTATCAGGGAAAATACCTTCAGGCTTGGCCAATGTGACCACACTGGCAGCATTTAATGTTTCTTTCAATAATCTGTCTGGGCCACTGCCTCTTAACAAAGATTTGATGAAATGCAATAGTGTTCAGGGAAATCCTTTTCTGCAATCGTGCCATGTGTTTTCTCTATCAACACCTTCTACAGATCAGCAGGGAAGAATAGGGGACTCACATGATTCTGCTGCGTCTCCTTCAGGTTCAACCCAAAAAGGAGGGAGCAGTGGTTTCAACTCCATAGAGATTGCATCGATAACATCTGCGGCAGCTATTGTGTCAGTTCTTCTTGCTCTGATAGTCCTGTTCTTTTACACCCGAAAATGGAATCCAAGATCTAGAGTTGCTGGATCTACCAGGAAAGAAGTTACAGTGTTTACAGAAGTTCCAGTTCCTTTGACATTTGAAAATGTCGTGCGGGCCACAGGGAGCTTCAATGCTAGCAATTGCATAGGCAGTGGAGGTTTTGGAGCAACATACAAAGCGGAGATTGCACCAGGGTTCCTAGTGGCAGTAAAGCGACTTGCTGTAGGACGTTTTCAGGGGATTCAACAGTTTGATGCAGAAATCAGAACTCTGGGGAGGCTTCGACATCCAAACCTCGTAACTCTGATAGGATATCATAACAGTGAAACAGAAATGTTTCTGATCTATAACTATTTGCCAGGTGGTAATTTGGAAAAGTTTATTCAGGAGAGGTCTACAAGGGCTGTGGACTGGAGGGTTCTTCACAAGATTGCTTTGGATGTTGCCCGTGCACTTGCTTACCTGCATGATCAGTGTGTACCACGTGTGCTTCATCGTGATGTGAAGCCAAGCAACATCTTATTGGATGAGGAGTATAATGCATATTTATCTGATTTTGGTTTGGCTAGATTACTGGGAACTTCAGAGACCCATGCCACTACTGGTGTGGCGGGAACTTTTGGATATGTTGCTCCTGAATATGCCATGACTTGCCGCGTCTCGGACAAGGCTGATGTTTACAGTTATGGGGTTGTGTTGCTTGAGTTAATATCAGATAAGAAAGCACTTGATCCGTCTTTCTCTTCTTATGGAAATGGATTCAATATTGTTGCTTGGGCATGCATGCTTTTACGGCAGGGCCGTGCCAAGGAGTTCTTTACTGCTGGTCTATGGGATTCAGGTCCACATGATGATTTGGTTGAGGTCCTACACTTGGCTGTGGTGTGCACGGTTGACTCTCTTTCTACTAGACCTACAATGAAGCAAGTAGTAAGACGGTTGAAGCAACTTCAACCACCGTCGTGTTAGCTGCAGGCTGCATGTCTTTGGATAGGATATGGGTTAGCCCAATTGTAATTTTAAAACTTGCACTTGATAGTAAGGTGTATTTGGGTGTCTCCTATTAGGTTCAGATTTGTATTTGTAGCGTGCTTGTGAATTGTAGTATATAGCCAGCCAGCCTTTGCCCCCATTTTTCCATGTCATGTCCCTAATTAGGGGGTGTGCAGATTCATCTGCAGAAGAGTGCAGATACTTGTCTTCAACATGTACCACATTTTTATTTGTTTGTTAAATAAGAGCAAAAAATAGGAAGCATTTCTACTACCCCTTTCCTTTAATTTTTCTTTCTATGGAGGGTTAGAGCAAATGGAAAGCTAAGGTTTTCTTTTGGTGATAGATAACTTAGAGTTCGTCTCGATTTATTTAAAAAAAAGTAGCTTTTAAGTCAAATTTAAATGATTTTTAAGTAAGAAAATAAGATTTAATTTTGATTTTTGACTTATTTTAAATCATTTTGACATCGTCAAATACTTCTTAACTTATTTTAAATTATTTTAAATTTATCTCAAATTATTTTTTATATTTGTCAAACACTTAAAAACCTACTTAAAGTCAATCCAAACACCCTACACCTTTATTTGGTACATACAGTGGCAAGAACAGAACAGAATGTGTGATGTATGTGCCTAATTTTTCTAGTGATGATAGTTGAATACACCTTTGACCCTCGGCGATAAGAGCACAACGTGTGGTGTGATGTGATGTATGTGCCACGGGTTTCAAGCACTGCTGCAAATAAAATTTTGCTATAAAAAAAGGAGTGAATTTATTAAAATCCTTTTATTAAAGTAGTCCTATTACCACCGTTTTATAAATTTTATATTTAAATTATAAGGCGCTTTTTGTTAGCCGGGATTATGATTTCTTAAGATTAAAAATCCACCGGTTGGTGCGCTCCAATACACTGAAAATGGGCCAAGTAGCACTGCACTCACGTCATTACAAAAGATACAAGTCCCTAATGGTTGCTTTATTACTAGCTATAGGCCATGTAATCTTGTTTTCATTTTCCTTTGTTTTCTAATTTTCTCCATTGTTCTCTCTTTTCTTTCTTTTTCCCACTTCCTCCTCTGTTTTATAATGTTGAAGTGAAACTCTGGTAATTCCATCGTATGACTTTTTTAATACTTATAGCAAAACAAGTAGAACTAAAAAGAATCAATTTTAAGCAAAAAAATCCATTTATGGTTCTTGTCTAGTGTCCTGAATATTAAATTTAACGTGAATGATTTCGAGTGAATAGTGTATCAAAAATTGAAATATTAAGAGAAGCAAATATCTAAAATTTGAATTGTTTAGAGGAAGATTTGAGGTGATATCCATCCATTGAAATTTGAAGAGCTTTTGAAGCTTTAATTAAAATTTGACCTGAATCATTTCGAATGAATAATATCAAAAGATTCAAAACATCAAGAGAAACTCATCTATAAGATTTGAGATTGTTCAGAGGAGATTTGAGCTGTCAGAATTGGAAAAAAATTCAATTCGTTGAGGAAGATGGACTCCTACAATATATAAATAGGAACTCATATAGTGATGTATATACAATATCGATACATTACATATACCTACGGTCATTTAGTTGAATTTTTCATTTTTGGCGGATAGTATATTTACGTAAGAAGCTCAAATTAAAATTCCTTTTTGATTAATATAAAATCAATCAAAATAATTAAAAGTATATCTTGCTATGAAACTATATAAAATAATGAGAAGAAAGAAGACTTATAATTTCTCTGGAGAGATATTTAGGGATTCACAGATCTAATTTACAATGAAGGAAACTCCTTTATTTAAGGGGAAACCTAACTTGGTCCCCAAGTAGAATTCCTAACTTTTCTCCAAAAAGTACTCCATATAATAGACATTCACTATAATACAAATATGTTTATAACACTCCCATTGAATGTCTATGTGATAGATTATATGCCTCATTAAAACATTATTAGATAAAACTTAATGGGAAAAAATTCTAGTGAAAAAAAAAGAGTACACATATCTAATAATACGCATTATAGATGCCTCATTAAAAACTTTACAAGGAAAATTCAATGGGATAAAATCTTGTGACAGGGAAAAAGAGTACATCGCGTATTAACTCCCCCTAATTTGAATATGAATCTTCACATTCCAAGCCTGTACACCATTTTCTAGAAATTTATAGTTGGTAGAGACTTGATGAATAAATCACTCATATCATTACTTGGACAAATCTACTGCATGTTGATATCATCATTCTTGAGAGCTCATGTGTGTAGAAAAATGTTGATGGAATGTGCCTTCTTCTTTCTCCTTTTATGAATCATTCTTTAGGATAAAAAATTCTACAAGTTCCTCACTTCAACTTCTTTAAGAAAATAATTTATTGCCTTTGGAAGCTCTTCAAGAGTTCCAATTCAAGTTATCAACTTGTATAACAATACAAAAGATTCTTGATTGATTTATTTCATGTGAGGATTATCAACAATTTTTCCAAAAACTTATATATGATTCATGCATTTTGAGTCCATCTGATATTTTCATATCAATTTTGTCAAGTGACAACATTCAATACTAAATGTATGATATCTTCAGTGTCTAGATTGCAAGTCAAATAAGCTTTACGCTTATCAAGAAGCATCATTTCACTTTTTACTTGATAATTATTTATACACCAACATACTTTAATAGACATAGAATTCGTATTATCATAATTTTTTACAATATTGTGCGCTATTGTATCAAATATATTGTCAACAAGATGTCACGTTGTATTGATTCACAATACGATATAACTTATTGAGATCTCATCACTTCATTGTTTTCAGGTACATACCCCTCTCTTGAGGTTTCATGAAGCACTATGTTATAGGCTATTTAAGAGCACATTGTCTCCTTATTATGATCATTTTGACTATTTGCTCCTCCCCTTTTTCAAGGATCATTTTATTAAAACCGATCAGTCTATCATGCTTCATGCATGTCATAGACTCTATCATCTACGGGCATTCTTTAGGACCACTTGCAACTATTGTGTTACTTCTTATCTCCCCTTATATTAGACAAACTAACATATATCTCAACCTATTTTGGAAAATCCATCTTTGTGCATCTCGTATATTCATTAATTATATACTACACATTAAAAATATCAGATGAAAAATATTTGGTTCCTGATCATAAATTAATTGAGACAAATATTGATCACAATTTATTGGTCTTGTCCATTCAATTACTTTAGTATGCAATACATTATATTTTAGACCATGAAACTTTTATAAGCAGTGATTGACTATTTATCTAAAGAATTTAATGTCATATCAACTTGAATATTCATCAATATTATATGAATTGTCTTGATTATATATTCTGAAAGTAGTGCTCTTGACTCAATTTTTTACGCAAATAATTTTGCAAATGCTAAACTGTAGGTTGACAACAAATGCAAATGTGGTTATCTAATAGATCCATTTATTTGTCATTCACATGATAAGTGAATGGGCTCATATTCATCTTTAATACTTTTCAAAATTTAGGAATTTAGTCCCAACATTAGTTTATCCAATCAACTTTCATGAGAACAAGCAACATAATGAATTCTTGAAGAACTTTTTTGTTCTTGGATATATGGCTATTACTCAGTATGCACATCTTCGGGATTGTCAAATCATTCATGTTAACTAATAATATTATTAGTACCAGTAACTCCAAGCTTACTATGACATGTACCTTTCGTTTTAGTAAATTTCTAATTTACTGTTATATGAACAAATTTCAGATTTGTTTCTTCTCATTTACTCTATCTCTTCTGAAGGTGAGTTGTGATCCCATCATGATAAAATGTATATCCGTATTGATAAGTTTTTTTTTCACTGTCACATTCACTCCAGTATTGAATTTGTTCAATTCCAATTGAAAGGAATTAATCATTAAATGATTGGGATGAAAACTCTAAATTGTAGCCAAGGCGGATAGACTTAATATGATTTTCAAAAAACTGTGCCAGTAATCATATTATTTGTGGCAAAAATTTTGTAGCGCCAAGTTTCGAGATTACAATAGGCACACGTGAGACCATCTAGAAGAAACATTTATTAGGACCATGAAGTATATAAACAACTCACTATGTTGTTGAATAGGTCGACAAATATACCCATGTATACATTCCTAGAATGTAGGGGATTCAATCTTAGTTTTCATTGATGATGGACTTAAAATTAACTTGCCATGATAACAAACAGTACAATAAAATCCACCATTTAAAAGAATCTTTAAGTTCTTTAATGGATGTCTATTTGAATTTTCTATAATTCTTCTCATCATTATAGACCCAAGATGTCCTAGACGATCTGAGTATTGGAATTAATAAACTTCTGATTTACTATAGAATATGCTTCAATTGCACCAATTCTTGTCCAATACAAGCTAGAAGATAAAACAAGGAAATTTTCTATAACACAATGTCTGCTGAGAGACATTCTTGGTGATACAAAGTCGACGACCAAAGATCGCAATCTTTTCCACGCCTAGCATGGCGGGCTACACCTCATTCACTTCATGAAATGGATCTATATTTTTAACATTTAGCAAAAATTCTCATTCTTCATGAATGCAACACAATCATCTAAGTACATCAAATTATGATAACTTAGTACCTCATTTCACATTCATGTGCATGATTCAATCACTTGTCCTTTTTAGACATATTTTGCACTGCTGCCACATTAACTTTAAGGGAATGGAGCGATTTCAGTGGACATGTTTCATGACTAATTTCACCCAAAATATATTATTTTGCCTTAGTCATTATTATATCATCAATATGGTGCATTAAGAATCAAAACCAACAACTTATCCATATAAAGGCTTGTCATGCCATATATAAATCAATGGGACTTAAATCCAACATCTTTGCATCATTGTGCACCTGAATTCAAATATGATGTCTTACCCTCTTGGTGAGATTGGACATAAATCCATCATCCTTTTAATACGATGAAACTTGAATCCACCATCTTACTCTAAATCAAAATCATAATAGACTAACAAAGTGCAATACAATAATTAAGGAATACATATACATATACATATACATATAATGTAGAAAAAATCACAAACATATCTTCCAAGGTATATGTAATGACCCATTAGGTCGTTTTGAGTACTAGAACTTCTTATTTCATAAAAGACTCTTTTGATAGATCCTAAATGGGTATTTTGAACTATTCGTAACTACAATTATATAATTGATGGGGTAAATTTAATAATTAATTTAGTTGGTGGTAAAGAAATTAACATTAAAATTAGTAGTGGACCACTTTCACCACTTTTATAATTAGTCATATATAATAATTAGGGTAATAAATAATTTGTAGAACAAGTAAAGAAAAGAGGGAAAGAAGAGATTATAGAAAGCTGCATTGAGTGAAGGAAAGTCGTGAGTTCTCATGATGAGGAGCTTCACTTATTCACAAGCAAAACCAAGTCTTATGTTGAAAAGCAAAAGCTTATGACACAGTATCCACGTCAGCACGAAGGATCGCCGGAAAATACCCCACCGAATACCACTAACTACATGTTAGAGGACACAGAATCGATCCAAAACTTTAAAGAGGTCCTCCTAAATAGAAATAAAGAGATAAATCTTAGCTACACCACCCTAGAGGAACCGGAGCAGCAGGACCTCACGAAGGACCTCGACATTGACTCAATCCAACTATCAACGGAGGACAAGCGAATAATCTATCAATCGTGGAGCCTCTCTATGATAGTCAAGGTATTTGGTAAAAAAATCACCTATACCTACTTGAAAAACAAGTTGGTAGATCTATGGAAGCCATCAGAGCCCCTAACACTGATAGACCTTGGCTGTGAATATTTTATTGCAAAATTCAGCAATCAAGCAAGCCTACATAAGGCGCTCCATGAAGGCCCCTGGTTCGTCGCGGGGAATTTCCTGTCAGTGAAAAAATGGGAGCAAAACTTTGTGCCAGACACATCAATACTCACTCATACAGCCATATGGGCGAGACTGCCACAACTCCCTACAGAATTCTACGACAGGCAAATTCTAGAAAAGGTAGGGGAAAAGCTCGGGTCTCTTCTCAAAATTGATACCTGCACCTCCGCTGCACTAAGAGGACATTATGCGCACATTTGCATCCAGGTTTCGCTAGAGAAACCAGTAAAGACGAGAGTCAGAATTGGAAATCATATTAAAAGAGTGGTATACGAAGGGGACAAAATCCTTTGCAATGATTGTGGGAGACTTGGTCACACCTTGCTCAAATGCCCACACAAACAAATGGCCAAACAACCCAATGACGACAATAACACCACCACCACCAAAACTAACGGTGAACCGACTAAACCAGCTACCAGTTGGCAGGTGGTTACCTTTCCTAGGAAAAAAGGAGCAGGGAAAATGCCAATGCAGAATGGACAACAGCATGGTCACAACCACCTAAAAGTACCACCAGGTAAGAGCATATGACCCACTCTCAGGTACGTTTCTCGAGACACCTTCTTCTCCCAAGTCACCCGGAGAAGAATGACCAAATATTACCCAAAAAATAATAAAAGATGGAAATGGAAAAGAAAAGTCCACCATTGGACCCACACATTAACTCCTCCCAATCCCCAACAACTTCTAATTAATGCTGGCCTAACCCAAGCGCCAAAATTAAATAGATAGATTCCAGTTCAGAAAAGGATTTACCAAATACTTTGGAAATCCCACAATTAATGAACATGAGGGACAAGTCTACACATCCACCCCTCCCTTCTCTCTCAAACGGTCAACAATAGAGGTCAAACCCATAGCCTCCCATCCTTTTGAATCCACTGGAAGAAACAGTCATCACACACCAATAGTTGAAGTGACTATGGACATCACTTCAAGCCGGCAAGCCTTAACTACTGGTAGAAATGAAGGAAAACTCAATTTTCTACACAGTCGGAACATAGTGGAACAAACGAAACAAAATAATGGAACACAATCTGGAATCCCCACAACCTGCACCAAACACCCCACTAACATTAACAACAGTGCTGCTATCTCCCAACCACATCCCAACTTCATGGCTGGAGCTGGCATTGTAGGACAAATGTCTCCCACTACATCTTGTTATAGGGGGATATAAGTAACACTCCTCCTCTAGGATCCTGCTTTTCTGGCGCAAATCATCAAGGAGGGGGGATCATGCGGTGGAGGGGTTGGGTACGCAAATATGGATGCAAACCCTGCTACAGGCCCAAATGATGGGGAACACAAACACGGTGACCATGCAAGACCTCAGCACACTCATGGGACAAACATTCCAGAGCTTACCCTTCATTCCCCTCACACCATACTTGAGCAGCTCCCAGACCCCCTCATTTGTGCCATGGATATCGCCAAAGCTCCAGGCACGAATGTACAATAAGCAGGGATGGGAAAAAGGAATGACAAGCGGCAAAAAGGGAGATCCCTCAATGTTAGACCTTTTAAGGGAAAACAACTGGGAACTAGAGAAAATTTTGGAAATGCTTAGGGACCAAAATACGGAGACGTATGTGCTGGAAGATATACTATTCAAGAAGTTCAAAGAAGAAATCAACACTGCCATGGTGTTCCAATGCCCCAAACAAGTGACCAAGTTCACCTTAAACTTGAGGAATGAACAAGAGACCATATTAGCAACAATACTTTTGAATCCATTGATTGTTGCGAAAGAGCAGCCCCAAGTGGGAAAGGGGAAGGGCTCAATAACACACCCATCAACTCATCCTTTATCGATGAAAGTCATCATCTGGAATGCAAAGGGGCCCAATAGCACCAAGTTCAGGCGTCAATGTGATGCCTGGTCCAGACCCACAAACCCTCCATACTGGTCCTCCTGGAAACCAAGATGACTGACCACATGCATCTTACTGAAGCACTAAAATTTGGCACACACATTCAGAACACTGCTAATGGGCTCTCTGGGGGCATTGTCATCATGTGGAAAGAGGACATAGTCAAGCTGGACAGTATAACCATTACCCAGCAAGGAGTTCATGTAATGGTCAAGGTACTCCCTAACTTAAACTCTTGGCTTTTCTATGCTATTTATGCTAGCCCTGACTTGAATACGAAAATGAATTTGTGGAATGAACTATGCCAAATTGCTGATACCTATAACAATGAATGGCTAATTGGGGGAGACTTAAATGAAGTCACGTAGACTTACGAAAAGTTGGAGGGGGCTTAGTGTAAATAATGCTAGAACTACTCAATTTAGGGATTGCCTCAATAAGTGTGGGATGGTAGACCTAGGCTACAAGGGTTGTAAATAAACCCGGACAAATAAATGTTATAAGAACAGAAATGGACTTATCTTGGAAAGGCTTGGCAGGTGCGTGGCAAATACCCTTTAGATAAACCAATATCTGGAAGCCTTGGTCACCCACCTACCCAGAACAAAATTTGACCCCTGCTCTTTACTCATTAATATCAAAGGCAGTGTCATTAATAATGCTAACAAGCCCTTTAGGATATAACCCATGTAGTGTGGACACCCATCCTTCCAAGGCGTTGTCAAACACTGCTTTGACAATACCAACACCCTCGGGTATGCCATTGACCTCTTTCAGGAAGAAGCAAGGAGGTGGAACAAGTCAACTTTTGGTAATATCTTTATCAAGATAAAGAGAATTCTTGCCAGACTTGACGGTATCCAAAAATCTGATGCATACCATAGCAATGCTTTCCTGCAAGATCTCAAAAATGATCTCCTTCTTGACTACAATAACCTCCTTAAAGCTGAGGAGGTCTTCTTGAAAACAAAATCCAAAATCAACTGGTTAAGTGAAGGGGATGCTAACATAGGTCTCTTCCACAATTCCATGCTAAACTGCAGAAGGAGAAACATAATCGTCTCCCTTAAAGATGAAGCTGGGACTGAGTACTTAGATAATAAGGAAATCAGTGACCACACAACCAACTACTTCACCAACCTCTACACCACCAGCCACTCCCAGCCCAGCAACCCCAAGAATATAGAGCAAGCCTACTCAAAGACCATAACGCAGGCCTCCAAGACCACGTTAGATCTACCCATCACAGACTTAGAGATTCTTCAAGCTTTCCAGTCCGTCAAGCCCCTAAAATCTCCTGGCCCCTAATGCTTTCATCCCATGTTTTATCAAAAATACTGGGATCTAGTAGGGGATAAAACCATCAATTTTTGTAAAAATGTCTTTCACAAATCAGTTATGCCGCCCAAGAAAAACCAAACTCTCTTGTGTCTTATTCCAAAGACTCACAATGCATCCATGTTCCAGAAATATAGACCAATCGGCCGTTCCAATACCAACTACAAGTTAGTCACCAAAATCATTGTGAATCACATCAAGCCTCACCTCCAAAAATCATTGGGCATAGTCAGGCCATCTTTCTCTCATCTAGACGAGCCTCAGATCACGCCATCATTATGCAAGAATACATTTCCCACTTCAAAAAAATGAAAGGGAAATTCCCAAACATGATTCTGAAGATCAACCTCGAGAAAGCTTTTGATAGGCTCAAGTGGTCCTTTATCCGGGAAACACTCCACTTCTTCAACTTCCCCTCTAAACTCTCATCCCTAATCATGAGTTATATGAACTCTAGCTCCATCTCAATTATAATCAATGGAGGAGAATCTAATACTTTAGGCCTTCTAGGGGCATACGCCAAGGGGATCCTATATCCCCTTACCTCTTCATCCTTGGTATGGAAAGGCTCTCCAAAGACATTGATAAAAGGATCCATGCAAGAGATTGGACCCCAACCAAGACCACCAACACCGGACCCAAGGTCTCCCACCTATTCTTCGCAGATGACCTAACCCTCTTCGCCCGAGCTGATGCCAAGAACTGCAATACCATCACTAAAACCTTGAACATCTTAAACAATCACTCAGGCCAAAAAATCAACCTAGGAAAATCCAAAGCGATCTTCTCTAGCAACTGCTCCCAAGAAGATGCTGACACTTGCTCAAACCTCCTCAAAATAAACCCTAGTGACACCTTTGGAAAATACCTCAGATTCCCTATTTTCCACACAAGGCCTATCAATAGAGATTTCCACTTCCTTATTGACAATATAAATAACAAGCTGGCAGGTTGGAAAGCCAAATTCCTTAACTTGGTAGGCATAACGGTTCTAGCAAAAGCTACCCTTAGCAGCATCCCCACACACGTCATGCAATACATAAGACTTCCCTCAAAAATCACCAATTCTATAAACAGAACAATTAGGGACTTCATTTGGGGTACCACGGCTGAGAAGAGAAAGATGCATCTCATTGGTTGGGAGACAACTGTTTTATTTAAAGATATAGACTGGTTTGGAGTCGCCACTTAATATTTAAAGAAAAATCAAGAAAACTATTTTTTCCAAAAGATTAAAACAGAAATCAATTAAATATATTTAAAGGGTTCAGGGTTCATATTAGCATTTCGGAAAGGATTTGAAAGTATCCAAAATGCCCGCTAACATGCGGTTATCCAATAATTAACTATTTGCCTAAACAATTTTAAGAAAATACACATACTTGAATAAGAGAAAGTAAAAATATTCATTTAACTTTAAATAGTTAATTCAACATGACTATCTTTTGGGGCCTTGATTAGGAAAACCTTAAAATTAAATAAACACATAATAGCAAATAAATAGAGGAGGAAGGAAGATTTGGGTCCAAGTCTGATTCTGTCCATCTAGGCCAGTACTTTGGCCTAATTTTGTTTTGGGTCTTTTAGCCCATTTATACCTGTCTTAGTCTAACATAAAGAAATGTTTCTCCTTTGGGCCTTAGGCCCAATTCTTCTACCTGTCCTAAATTCTAATAATATAGTGACAAATAAAATGACAATGGCTTAGGCCCAAAATAATAAAATATGATTGCTGGAATAGAGTCCTTTAGGCCCATTTCCCCATTTTCGTATACACTAGGTGTATACTAGTGTATACGATCCTATATATCCACTCCGAACACCTGTACACCAATTTCTCGGTGACCATTTCCTTGATTCCAATGGCTGGCCAACTCGAAAGGAAGTGATTTAAGCCTTTATGGCTCTCTCAAAATGCAAGAAAGGGAAATAGGAGTTCATGGTGAACTCGGGCAGATTTCACATGCAACAAAAAATGAAAATAAAAATTAGTACTCAATAATAAAATCTTCGAACCGTCGATAAATGAGAATTGATCGATCGCCAAATAATAAATGTATCAAAAGGAACACAACTTATCAACATAGAAAAGAGCTGGCAGTAACTATGAGTTTAGCAAATGCAAATAAATGAAAAGAAGAACTAAAAGCAAGCCATAGTGATCAGATTCTTATACTAATAACTCTCATTTTTTAGCAAATAGATAAGTAAAATGAAATAAACAAATTAGGGGGCACATAAAACCATAATTGAACTCCAAGTCATAAGTCAAAGAATATAAGATGAACAACAAGTCAGTAAAGTCATATATAACAACAACAACAACAAGATCACATCTACTATCAAGACAATTCATTGCCTAGTACTCTGGGTAACACAAAAATCAGCCAAGAAATACACCTCTAAATGATAATAATTACTGATTTTGAATATGAAATGTACAATTTTGAACCTTTGCCCAATGTCTGACTCAATAGTCCCCACTTTTAACTAAAGATCAACTAATTTAAATGAGGAAACTAATAACAAAACTTAGGCAGTCACTTGCCACATTCTTAAGTTACTATCACCTCGAACTTTCAGCATAACAAACAATATCAATTACAAATGGAGGGATCAAATTCCAAATAAATTGGGGAAGCAGTGATGAGACCATTAAGAGATAATGAACATGTTGTTTAGCCATCTTCCTAATGAATTCAATGACCAACTAAGGCGAGAAACAAAGACTACATTGATTATTCTGTTACAAACCTACTTTTAACAAATCCAAACATGAAAAGACTTACAAAGTAAAGAAATACCAAAATCTCACATTTTTTATCAACTCAGCTGTCAATGGCCAAATCTTCGACTAACATTGAACAAACGCAACGGAAACAAACTTTGTTTGAAACACAACATGCTGAACAACAAGATAATCACGAAATTGATAGTGGAGAAGACAAAATAGACGATACAACACATGATTTTCATATCAACTAACTTTGAGATTCTTTTGCGGAAACAACATTAACAATAATAAACCAAAATCTGGTCGACTCCAGAAATACCTTTTAGAAATGAGCCGAGTTATGGGTTAAAGGAGGATGGGTCGGGTTTGCTGGGTTATTATGGAATTGGGCGTGGGCTGGGATTTTTGTTGAAGGAATGGGAATTAGGTATTGAGCAGGATGGAAAGAAAATTGGGTTGGGAATCTGGTCAAATAGGCAAAAAATTGGCCTAAGAGGTATTGAAGAAATTGGTTGGATTGGAATTGAGAAATTCACCCACCGGATTAAGGACTTATTTCCCACTTCCAAAATTACCTCCTAACCGTTTCTAAACTCCCTAAATTTCTAATAGCCCTCCATATTACCACTCTTCCCCCATTGATTACTCCACATTCAACTCCCTAAATTTCTAATACCCCTCCATATTACCACTCTTCCCCCATTGATTACTCCACATTCATCCTCCCATATCCCCAATTCCCTTTTCTCTCTCAAATCCCTTCATCCCAAATTCCCCAAGAGGTTTCAGTGTCTGAGTTCAGTATGAAAGGTGAGTTAAAAGTGTTGGAAGTCTAGAGTAGTCACACAATCACCCATTCCTTTGCTTGTAAGGTAATCGACTTTCCCTTCACTTTGAATTTCCGATTCATTATTATTATAGAAAGTCAGGAATTGGGTCTTGACCTTGGTTAGTTGTTGTATGCATGATAAACTAAAATCGTAAACACCCTTGGGACAATAGATTGTGATTGTGTTGTCTTTATAATGTGTAAAATCAATGAAATAAGATTCTAAATGCAAGTTTCGACTTAGGGTTCCTATTCTCGTATGCAATACCTATTGAACATTGAGTAGTTGGAACCATTAGAATGACGAACTAGCATAAATTGTGTTGAAATATATAATTAGACTAGGATAAATTGTTGAAATTGGGTTTCAAATTGAAGCATGTATGATACCTGGCACAGACTTGACCCACGAGACCTAGTCTATGGACCGTAGATCTATCTACGGACTGTAGATCAGGTCCGTGGATCTGTACACCATAAAAATCTGCTAAGTGTTGAACTACGGCAGTGGACTATGGTCCGTAGTTCAATCTACAGACCATTCTGCACATCCATGGTTTACATTAGAGAGCCCTCTTTTGGGTTTTCTGATCTACGGAGGGGACCTACCGACCGTGGATCCATCCACGAACCGTAGGAACCCACCTGGGTCATGAGTTCAGTTACTGCCCAATTTTTTTTCAATTTTTCATTTTGGTTCTTTCTTGGTTCTAAAATTCTTTAGAGTGTGTTATTGGTTTATTTTGGTACTAATTATACATCCACAAGTACCATGGCTCCTAAGAAACAAGTGACCTACACAAAGAGGGGCAAAACAAATTCCGTGGTGCCAACTTTTCGGATGATTGATGAAGAGGTGAATGCAGAGAAGGATCCCGCATATGTTCCATGAGCCACAAGGACATCCCCTACTACACCTTGTGCTACCGTAATCAATCCTGACAGGTAGTTACCGACGTAGGCACTGTCTCCCAGTTTGATGGGGAGAACACACTGATCGGGTCACCAGCTGGTTCTGCTTCCTACTTTGAGGATGGTTCTACTTCCAACTTTGTCACTGGTTCCAGTTCGCATAATAAGGCTGCCTCGTCTGATGAGGCTACTAGTTCGGGGAATATTACAATTCCACCTAACACCAACCCTACTCCAATTACTAAGGAGCCTAATAGATGATGCGTGAAGAGTCAATGGAAGATATATAGAGATGCCTCGATGTTAAATGAGAAGAGAAAGAAGGCGGTGATCATTTGAGAGCCTGAGTTCCCACGGGGAGCCTACACACCATACCCGACATCCATCGGCTCTATCGGAAGCACAAATGAGAGTGGATGGATCAGTGCCCTGGGACCTATAGTGAGGAGATAGTGAGAGAATTCTATACTTTCGAGGGTCTATCTACAAACAGGCCAAGCCCATAACCTAGGCCCCACTCACTTCCACTATGGTCCGGGGTTTTAAGGTGGACATATTGCAGGTTACTATCATCCAATTCCTCTACGGTTCGGGCACCACTTGGGCACTTCACACCAGCGAATTTAACTACCGGTAGGACATCGTGAGGAGTGGAGCATTCCAGCGAAATACAGAGCAGAAGAGGCAGTACTACTTTAGCTGGATAGGCACATAGCTGTGGACGGAAAGTGCGCAGAGTGGGTCAGCACCATGTTTGGGTATTCGAAAAGCCACCCTAAATTTGGTGGCCAAATTCTTTTGGCTTTTGGTGCGGAACAGGGTATCGCCCACTAAGGCCGATAATACACTTACTTGGAATAGAGCGGTGATGGTTGCTGCTTTGGTAGCCAGGTTCGAGATCGACTTTGCCCGCATGCTGTTATCGGAGATTCATGAGAGGGCATTCAGGACCACCATCACTTTACCCTTCCTGTGTATGATCTTCCACCTGTGCAGGGATTATGGGGTGCCTATTTGGCATTATGAAACTTTAGTGCAGGCGACCGGGACTCTTGATATAGGCCTATTCAGGACAATGTAACTGCCCCGCGACGTGGTTCACAGATTGTGGTGTAGCCATTAGGAGCAGATTTAGTAGATGATATGGAGTAGATGCAGGGTTATGACTCTGCCCCTCCATCCAACACTAATGATGCCTTGACTTCCCTATCTCAAGCCGCTAGTCGGGCCCTTAGCTCATCCAGAGCCACCCCGCCTTTCAGAGCTACTGTTGTACCCTTGGGCCGAGTTCAGAAATTGGAGGCACAGATGGCCACACTGCTTCATCATGTGAAGCCATGGATGCAGAAGTCTATTGTAGAGTCCGAGGCTAAGATGGAGTGGAGGATGGAGACCATGATGGACTAGAAGGTCCAGGCCGTTCATAAGCACCTGGATGCCTTCGAGTTAAGAGTCCTCGAGCGACCAACCCCTTCTACCAATCTGTCCTCTTTCTGGACCAAGTTAGACAGTCTCTGAGCCGACCTTGATGCCATCATTGCCACACCAGTAGATGAGCCAGAGTCTGCACTTACTGCTTTGGCTGATGACATCGTGCTCGATGCCTTATTCAGCGATGAGTAGCACAACCCAAGCCCATCTATTCTAGGGGGAAGAGGCACTGCTCTAGTCATGTTTCTGACACCACTGAGGATGCTCGAGCTAAGAAGCGGGAACGCCAGCAGAATGAGCAGGCTAAGAGAGCCTCCATTGTAGATGATGAGTTGTGCCAGCATACGCTCGTGAGAGTATTATTGGAGCCTCAAGTTCAAGGTCTACCACAGAGGCCATGACTGCTGTGGGAGATAATGTTAGCACCACTGATGGTGCAGTTAGAGTGACTGATAACACTATTGATGGTGCAGTGATAAATGAGGTGGGCATTACTAAGGGTGACCCAAGTGTTGTTCCAGCGGGCCTAACGGTTGCTACATGTGCAAGGACGAACAACTGAATCTGTAGAAAACAGGTTGTGCAGAGGTCTACGGACCTCATCGACAGTTCGAGGATCCATCCATGGACCGTGAATGGTGTCCCTAGACCCCCAGGTAAGTCTTCAAACTTTCTAAGTGTAAGAGTGACCTACGGACTAGACCTATGGTCCGTAGGTCAACCCACAGCCCATAGACGGGGTTTCGTGGGTCCAAACCTAGGTTTCTGTTGACCCAACCTGGACCCCCCTTAATAAAAACCCATCATTTCAAATACATCCCCCACTACCCAAATCCCCTCCTAACTGTTTATAACCCCTCCAAATCCCAAAACTCCCTCATAAATACCCCATATCACTCCTATCTCCCATAATTATCCTCTCCTTTCCATATTTTCTTCCCCTCTCCTAAAATCTCCCCATTTTCCCTTCACAAAAGAGTTCAAGGTCTGGGTTCGGTGTCAAAAAGTTTGAAAAAGGTCTAAGGAGTCTATTGTATCACATACTCACCCATTTCACTTACTTGTAAGGTAATACGACTTCACTCTACCTCTGAATTTCATTATTCATTGTTAAATACATGAAGTCATGAAATGGATCTTGACCTTGGGTTGTTTTTATATGAAATTGCATGATAAATTATTGTTAGAAACACCTTTGGGATGATGCAATGTGAGTGTGTTGTTCATTTTGACCAAAGTATCGCAAGTAATAGGTCTAAATGGAAGTTTCGATTTAGGGTTCCTAGTTTCGTATGCTAAAAAGGTTAAATTATGAGTAATCGGAACCCTATGGATGACAAACTATCATAAATTATGTTGAAATGCATGATTAAACTTAGGTTAATTGTTTGAATTTCTAAAATATGGAGTACAAATTGAGGAATGTCTGAAACCTGGCAAAGGCATTAAAAGAAAAAGGTGAATTACATAGGGATTTTCCTAGGGATTAGTATGAAAATTTGCAGGAAAATAATTTTCATGCGGATTTTCATAATAATACCTAGGAAAATTCCCTTGTAATTCACAGTTTTCCTGTAGTGAGGCCCGACCCACAAGACCCCATCCACGGACCGTAGGTCAACCTATGGACCATAGGTCGGGTCCGTAGGTTTGCTGCACATAAAAAAATCACCAAGTGTCGAACCACGAACGTACACTACGGTCCGTCGTTCCATCGACAGACCGTTCTATACATCCGTTGTTCACATCAGAGACCCAACCTTTGGGTACTCTGACCTACGAAGGGGACCTATGGACCATAGGTCCAACCATGG
The DNA here is from genome assembly GCA_035578085.1 of Solanum pinnatisectum. Lineage (NCBI taxonomy): Eukaryota > Viridiplantae > Streptophyta > Magnoliopsida > Solanales > Solanaceae > Solanum > Solanum pinnatisectum. The sequence goes on from CM069078.1 coordinate 17,701,180, forward strand.
ACCGTAGGTACCCACGGTAGGTCACCAGTTCAACTACTGCCCAGAATTGTTTTGGTATTTCATTTTGATTCGTTTCTTGTTCTAAATTTTTTTCGAGTGTGTTATTGGTTTGTTTTGGTACTAACTAAGCCTCCACAGGTACCACAACTCCCATAAAAGCTCTGATATACACCGCAAAGGGCAAGTCGAAATCAGTGGCACCAACTCTTCGACTGATCGATGAGGATACTCATGCGGAGACTAACCCTGCATATGTACCACCTACTACTAGGACATCTCCCACTGCACCACGCACGGAATCAAACCCGGTAGGTGATTTCTGTGGTCGCTGCCTCAGTCTGATGAGGGGGATACATCGATCGATTTATCGGCTAGCTCTAAGTCCGCTTCTAGCTTCTGCTCCAGCTCTGGCTTCGCATCTGGATCCAGTTCTAATAGCACCAAAGCCTCATTCTCTGAGGCTGATAGTGCAAGTGATATCCCCGTCCCTCCTAGTTTTGAGCCTCCATAAATCCGATTGAGCCCAACCGATGGTGTGTGAGCAGCCAGCTCCAGATATATAGGAATGCCCGCATGCTGAATAAGAAGGAATGAATGGCTCGACTGGTCACCGAGGAGTGCCGAGTTCTTATAGGCAGCCTCTGCACTACACCCGTCATCTATGATCTCTTCATGAAGTACAGGTGCGAGTGGATGTCCTGTAGCCCAGGGTCTTTCATCGAGGAGATTATCAAGAAGTTTTATGCTTCCTACTCAGCTACCCTAAGAGGTTCGATTGACAGACAGGCCAAGACCGCCGCCCAGCCTCCACTTACGGCTACATTAATGTGCGGGGTTTCAGTTGACATATCTGAGATCACTCTACAAATTCCTCTATGGTCCGAGCCACACTCTGCCAATCAACACGGTCGAGTTCGATTATCGCTGGGACATCGTTAGGAGTGGAACATTACAAAGGAATGCAAATCGGAGGGAGACTCTATTGTGCTGGTTAGCCCGTCATCTTGCTACAGATGGAGAGTGCACCGAGTGGATCAGCACCCCGAGCGTGGGTATCAAGAAGGCCACCTTAACTTTTGTGGTCAAATTCTTTTGGTTGTTGGTACGAAACCGGGTTTCTCCTACTCAGGCAGACAATGTACTCATATGGGACTGCGCGGTTTTGGTTGCAGCCTTAGTTGCTGGGTTGGAGATGGACTTTGCCTGCATGCTGATTGCGGAGATACACGAGAGGGCATTCAAGGCCACCATCACCTTACCCTTCCCATACCTCATTTTCTAGTTGTGCAGGGATGCTAGAGTACCAGTTTGGCACTATAATAAGTTGCTTCAGGTGACCAAGACTCTAGATATCAGCCTGATTCGGGATGAGGCCAATGTAGTTGCACCTCGTAGAGAGCCGCAGATTAAGGTGCCACCATTGGGAGCGGACTTGGTAGCAGATGCAGGGTGAGGAGCCTGTCCCTCTAGCCACTACTGAGGATTCCCCAGCTTCCCCATCTCCGGCCACCAGTCAAGCCCCTAGCTCCGCCAAAGCCACTCCCTCCTCAGGGTTTGTTGTCGTGCCCTTAGCTCGTGTCCAGAAGCTAGAGGCCCAGATGGCTACCCTACTTCATCTTGTGCTGCCTTGGATGCAGCGTGAGATAGAGGAGTTCGAGGCTAGGATTCAGCAGCAGGTGGAGCACATGATGGACTAGAAGGTCCAGGCCGTTCATAAGCGCCTGGATGCCTTTGAGCTGAGCGTCCTAAAGTGGCCGACCCCGACTGCTGATGTGACCACTCTCCAGAAGGAGATAGAGAGCCTTCGTGCTGATATCACTAGACTTCTTGCTCCACTAGAGACTGCGACTGAGTTTGCCCCCACAGCACTGATTGATGATACGGTGGTGAATGCTTTATTCGGAGAACAGATGACACTGCCTACTTCTTCCCGTCATGATGGGAAGCGCCCCTGCTCTAGTCGGACTTCTGATGATACTGAGGTTAGGATAGCTAGCAAGACGGAGTTCCAACAGACTGAGGCAGTCCGGAGGGCATCTATAGTTAATAAAGAGTTACGCAAGCAGCGGGCTAGGGAGATTGGTGTTGGTGCCTCTAGCAGCGTGCGCACTACTGATGGTGCGGTGAGAGTTGATGTTAGCACTACTGAGGGTGCTGAGTTGATAGATATGGGCACTACTGATGGTGACCCAAGTGTTGATCCAGTGGGCTCCGGGAAACTAGACCCACCCACTTGTTGAGAGGTCTTCAGTGCTATACGCCACAGGTTTGCTTCACCCGATCCTTTATTCTTTACTTTTTGTGCATTGGGGACAATTGCACTCTATTTTGTTGGGAGTGGGGTAAATGGATTATGAGTGATAGGGTGAAGTCTGAGTAACCCAACTCATAATCCTCTCTTGGGGTTTCCTTGCCTGTGTTCTTTTCCCCCAAGAGACTGTTTTAATTTATGTTGAACTGCCATGTTTAGGATTGTATGTGTAGGAGTAAGTAGAATAATATGATGGCATTAAAAACATGAGAAAAAATGATCCTTGTCCAAAACATGTTGAATTGTGTTATAGTCTTGATGAGTTGAATGTGTGGGATCTCAATGTGTCATGATAAGAACCGATTTGAACTCATGACTTAAGCTAAGACTTGAACTGGGTAATTTGATAGTCTAATTATGAAACAATGTGCCAAGAGTGTGTGAGAAAAGTTGAATGTTCAGATAGTTGTGCCAATCTAGAACTTGCCCCGTTGGTCCTGTTAAGATGATCTAGGTTAGAAGTTGGGAAGTGATCATACGCCCTTGTTCAAATTAGCCCACTTAAGCCTAAAAGGATCCAACTAAATGAAATCAATGTTCCCTTTGATCCAAATATTTGAGTAAAAAATTGAACATTTCGTTTGATTCACCTAACCTACCTTCCCTAAAATAAGTGTTTTGGCCCCGGTCCCTCCTTGGACATGTGCACCTTGACTTAGGCCAAAAGCTTAAGTTGAGGGTGGCTAATGCAAAAAGTGACATCAATCTTAGCCCTGGTGCGACATCAAATATTGTGCACCTCAACTAATGGAAAATCTATAACTTGAGGGTGGCTATGAAAGAGGAAACCGAAAGAAAAAATGGGTATGAAAAGAGTTTTGTTTGAAAAGAGAAAAAGAAAATATAGAAGAGGATATGACTTTGTGCCAAAGAAGTAAAAAAAAAAGGATAAATAAAAGTGCTGAAAAAAAAAGAAAAAAAATAAAGTCAAGGAAAATGAAGAAAGTGAAAAATAAGAGTCACAAAGTCAAAAGTCACATCCATGGTTAAAAGTGGCAAGAGAAAGAAATTAAAAAAGGAAGGATGTCAAAAATAGGTTGAAAAGAGGTAAAAAGCCAATGTAATGTCAAGGAGGGCAAAAAGTCACTAAAAAGTACCCAAATGTACCACACCTGACCCTGAGCCTACGTTACAAGCTAAGAAAGTCCTATAGTGATCCTAACAACTAGTTTGGAGAGTCTAAGCAATGAAAATAAGGGTAAGCCTATGGTATTGAACACTAATTGTACTTGAAGTCACTTTTGAGCGTGACTGTTGAATGAATTGTAAAACTTAAAATTCTTATCTTCTGTGTGAAAAGGATTTCATTTGAAGTGAGGGCACTAGTTACATTGTTGGAGAATTGGCACCTTGGTGACTGTGAAAAAGTGTATGTTGTATGTCTATTGGTCAATCTTTGTCAAATCTTGATCCACATGAGTTGGCTTGTTGAGTCTAAGAGAAAAGATTTGCACTAGAAAAGGGAGTTGGGATAGAAAGCCATATGATTGCTTGAGTTTGAATGGCTGCTTCTATACAAATGTCGTTTAGAGTCTTAGTGCGTCGCTTGAGGACAAACAATGAATTTAAGTTAATGGTGTTGATATATCGTGAGTTTACGGTATTTTTAATACATTTCACTTAAGAGTTATGTGTGTCTAGGGCAATTTTGTATTAGAACTTATGTTTATTGTGTTATATTTGCAGGAAATAGGCTTGGACGAGGTCGAGAGAGATGACAGCTGAAATTCTGCAGAAGGAGCCACCCACGGAAGTGACCTATGGATCGTAGGTTCAGTCACGGTCCGTCATGGGTAGGCATGGAATGATCATCAGGGAAATCTGACAAAGTGTGGAACCACAGAGGCCAGTGACAGAGTGTAGGTCGACCCACGGGCTGTCCTGCACATCTGTCGATCGATCAGAGAGTTTTGGAGTTCCAATACCTGATGAAAAGTTCCAAGTGTGGAGCCACGAAAGAGGACCTACGGACCATAAGTCAACCTACGGTCCATACTGCATGTCCGTCGATTGTATCTGGGAGTTGAAGGTTCTAGCCTCTGTGGAAAAGTTCTAAGTATCAAGCTACGGTAGTCCGTAGGTTAGTCTCGTCGATCGAAGTCGCGTCCAGAAGTTTTATTTCCTTATTTCATTTCCTTTTTGTTTAGGACATGTTTTTATATAAATAGGGTATGTAAACCTCGTTTTTGGGGGTTAGACACCATTGTATACTTTAGTTCTTGGTATTTTCTTGGGAATTAATTTTGCAAACTTTGGAAATTTGATATCCTAATTTTGGTTTATAAGATTTTTGCTTTGAATTTCAATTGGAGATTACGGGTTTCTTCTACTCAATGTGTCAGTTCATGAATTGTTCTTCTACAATTATGAATTATGTTCTTTCAATAATGGGTAGCTAAATCCACAACTAGGGTTGTGGGAACCATGAGCAATTAACAACGTATGAATAATAACTAAGTAATTCTTGACTAGTGTTGATGCATGTATTGGTAATTCTTTCATTTAGAAGTCTTTTTAATGGTGACCAACGTTAGAACTCCCCTTGTTGCTACTTGTTGGACCAAAGAGGTAGTTAATAAGAAAAGAATTATCAACAGAGATTTAGCATGATACTATCTAATAGCCTAATGTCAATTGGTGCGAGGGTGAAAACTAAGCCATACATTGATGTGATGTCTAATCTGAGGTAAAGGTAAGGGTTAGTAAACTATACACACATAGTCGGACCAAGGTGCAGGGTGAAATTCCCTATTTGGCGGACGAAGCACTTAGGGATACATAACTTACCACTTTTCATGTGATACACTAGGAAAGGATTACTGTTATTTGGATTACTGCGTTAAGAGCTTATGGGGAACACATACACCCTAGTTTCTCTCTCTCATAGATAACAACAAAGTTTGAATCTTGCTCACTTGTTACTTAACAATCAATTAGTTATTTGTTTCATAATCCCCCCCCCCCCCCTTTTACTTACTTATCTCGAAAATAAGTTGACTAAATGAATATAATTGTGAGTTAAGTTTAAGTCTAAACCATATTCCTCGTGGGATCGACCCCAACCTACAAGTTGTGTTCTTTACTTGATAACGATCGCTTATACTTTTTTAGGGAAGTGTAATTTGAGCGTATCAATTGCCAACTCCCACAGTAGATATAACTGCATCGACAGATTAAAGGTTGTTGACAGCTTGACATAGTTATTGAGGATAGCTTGACATAGTTATTGAGGATAAATAGCTTCTCAAAGAATATTGGCCTTCTATCAGAACTTATACTCCGAGGATGAAAATTGGAAACCTACAAATTCTTTATCAATTGAAAAAAGGAAGGTCTGGAAGTTGCTTTCTCTAAGGAAGAAGTGAGAGATTCCATCAACTAATGTGCTCTTGACAAGAGTTCAAGTCCTGATTGATTCACAATAGCCTTCAATTAGAATGCTTGGGACACCATTAAGCATGCCATATTAGCTGTCCCCAATCATATTCACCATCATGGTCACATGGTCAAGTCCTTCAATGCATCCTTTATTCTCATTCCAAAAAAAAACGAGCTATTGAACTTAGAAAATACAAACCTATAAAGTTTTCAGGCCAATAGTTTCATTCATTAAGGGAAGACAAATTATTGATCCTACATTCATAGCAACTGAGCTTATGGATTGGAAGTTAGAAATAGTCCTACTCAAGCTTGATGTTGAAAAGCCTTTGACAAACTAAGCTGGCCCTATCTTATTACAATCATCAAGTAGTTGGGTTTTGGAGAAAAATGGATCAGGTAGTGCATCACGACAATGAAATATTCTATCCTTATTAGCAAAGGCTTAGAGGGACTTTCTCTCCTATGATAGGGGAAGCTTCTTTCCCCCTCCCTTTTCATACTGGCCATGGAAGGTCTTAGGCCTTATTTGTAGACTGAAGGAAAGTATTCCCAGATATGTTCCTTGTTGCAGGCAATTCAGATTTTATTATTTTTCATAATAGATAAGTCAACACATGGAACCCATCTTAGTGACTGGAAGATAGATGAGCTCATTGACATGCTGAAAATATTAGAGAAATACACAATAAACCCCAAATAAAGGACACACTGAAATTGGGAAACTCTAAGGAAGGTCTTTACACCGTTAGGTGTTAAGGTGTGCTGACCTGTGCTCAAACAATATTATAATTGACTTATGGCCCAAAACTTCCACCTAAAGTGTTGGTTGGCTCTAAAGGTTTTTTGCCTCACCCAAGACAACCTAACTAGAAAGAACTTTTCACTATCAAACAGATGCTTCATGTGCTAGTCAACCTGCTCCTTCACTGCCCCGTGGCCACGACATCTGGAAATCTGTTTCTAAACATTTTCAGATTGAAATAGGCAGTGCCTTTATCCGTAAGAGATGCCTATATGAGCAGGAGCTCAACGAAAGTTGACAAGACTAATACGCTCAAATTACACCTCCCTAAAGAAGTATAAGCGATCGTTATCAAGTAAAGAACCCAACTTGGAGGTTGGGGTCGATCCCACATGGAATATGTTTAGACTTAAACTTAACTTACAATTATATTATTTTAGTTAACGTACTTCCGAAAATAGTAATTAAAGTTGGGGGGAGGGGGAGATTTGTGAAACAAATTCTAGAAATTATGTGAACAATCAGTGAGCAAGATTCAAACTTCAGTTGTTATCAAGATGAGAGAGAAACTAGGGTGTACATGTTCCCCATAAGCTCATAACATAGTAATCCTAGTAATAGTAGCCCTTTCCTAGTGTATTACATGCAAAGTGATAAGTTAGGTATCTCTAATTCCTTGGTTCGACAACTAGAGAATTTCACCCCGTACCTTGGTCCGGCTACGTGTGTATATTTTACTAACCCTTACCATTACCTCATATTAGACATCACATCGATGTATGGCTTAGTTTTCACCCTCACCCCAATCGACATTAGACTATTCAATAGTATCACACTAAATTTATGTTGATAATTCTTTGCATATTAACTACCTCCTAGGTCCGGTAAGTAGCAACAAGGCGAGTTCTAACGTTTTCAACTGCTAAAAAGACTTCTAAACGAAAGAATTATCAATGCATGCAATAACATTATTCAAGAATTACTTAGTTACTCTTCATACTTTGTTAATCGCTCATGGTTCCCACAACCCCAGTTGTAGATTTAGTTACCCATAGTAGCAGGAACACAATTTATATTTGTAGAAGAAGAATTCATGAACTTACGTAATGAGAAGAAGAAATCCAAAAACCCAAATTGAATTGCAAAGTTAAAATCTTCAAAACGAACTTAGGAAATCAAGAATTGCTAGAATTGCAAGTTAATCTCCAATGCCAAAAACTAGAACTAAAATAATAAAGTCTAACCCCCAAAAATGAGGTTTAAATGCCCTATATATAGAAAAGCAAGTCCCAACTAAAAAGGAAATGAACTAAGGAAATAAAGTTTCTGGATGCAGTTGTTATTGACGAGACTGACCTACGAATCGTGGACTGACCTACGGTCCGTAGGTCCCTTCCATGATCTAGGACTTTGGAAATTTTCCTAACTTGAAAAGCATCAACTCTCAGAAGCATTTGATGGCTCAGCAGGATAGACCGTGACTCGATCCAAGATCCGTGAATCGCCCTCCGTGATCTCACACTTAGTTTCTTCAAATCAGGTACTGGAACACCTCCTCTGAATCATTTGACGGACATGCTGTACAGTCCATAAACCAAACTACTGTTCGTCAACCCTAGTCATGGTTCCACACTTAGTCAAGAATTCCCTGATTTCCTCTCCAAGCTTTGCCCGTTATCTAAGCCCTTCACCTATGGACCGTGAATGGACCTACGGTCTGTAGGTCACGTCCGTAGGTGGCTTTTTCTGCAACATTCCTTCAGTTGTCTCCTAACTCCCACGTCTAAACTTACTTCCTACAAATAAGATAAAAACACATTAATACCACTACAAAATGGCTCTAGACACACACAATCTTAAGTGAAATGTATTAAAAATACCGTAAACTCAAGGTATATCAACACCCTCAACTTAAATTTGTTGTTTATCCTCAAGCAACACACTAAGACTTGAAACGACACTTGTATAAAAGCAAGCATTCAAGCACAAGCAATCACATGGCTCTCTTTTTCAACTCTCTTTTCGAGTGCAAATCTTTTCTCTCAGACTCAAAAAGCTAACTCATGCAGATCAAAATATGAAAAAGATCGACAATCAACACACAACATCCACTATTTTGCTATCACCAAGGTACCAACTTTCCGACAATGTAACTAGTGCCCTTAATTCAAACGAAATCCCTTTTTCACACAATGAACATAATTTTGAATACAAGGATTCATTCAACACTCATGCTCAGAAGTAATTTCAAGTACGGTTAGTGCTCAATACCATAGGCTTGCCCTTATTTTCACTGCTTAGAATCTCCAAAGTAGTTGCTAGGATCACAATAGGACTTCCTTAGCTTGTAACGTAGGCCCAGGGTCATGTGTGGTACATTTGGGTACTTTTTAGTGACTTTCTGCCCTCCTTGACATTACATTGGCTATTTACCTCTTCCTTGACCTATTTTTGGCATCCTTCCATTTTAAGCTATTTCCCTTACTTCTTTGCAACAATGGATGTGACTTTTTGACTTTTTGACTCTTATTTTTCACTTTCTTCTTTTTTTTTCACTTTCTTTTTCTTTTATTTCTTTCAACACTTTTCTTTTGCTTCTTTTGCACAAAGTCACATCCTCTTTCATACTTTTTCTCTTTTCAACACTAAACTCATTTCATACCCTTTTTTCATTTGGTTTCCTTTTTCGTAGCCATCCTCAACTTATGCATTTTGGATTAGTTGAGTTGCACAATGTCCGATGTTGGACCAGGGTCAAGGTAACTTTTGGGCTTTTCCACCCTCAACTTAGGCTTTTGGCCTAAGTCAAGGTGCACATGTCCAAGGAGGGACCAGGGCCAAGACAATGTTTTAAAGGGAAGGTGGGTTAGGTGAACAAAAGAATTGGTCAATTTTAGGCTCAAATATTTGGATCAAAAGGGAATAATGCTACCATTTGGTTAGATCATTTTAGGCTTAAGTGGACTAATTTGAACAATAGCCTATGATCACTTCCTAACTTCTAGCCTAGATTATCCTAGTAGGACCAACGGGGCAAGTTCTAGATTGGCACAAAATTGTCTGAACAATCAACCATCTCACACACTCTGGGCATATAATTTCATTATCAGATTATTATATTACCCAGTTCAAGTTTTAGCTTAATTTATGAAATCAAGTTGGTTCTTTATCATGTCATACTCAGAGCCAACACATTCAACTCATTCTAGCCTACATATTCTAGCACATAACACAAATTTTGGATGGGTATCATTTTTTTCTTTCTTAATTATGCCATCATGCTTCATTCTTTCTCATGCTTCTACACATACAATCCTAACACATGCCGGTTCAACAGAAACTAAACAGTCTCTTGGGGAAAAAGTGCATAGGCAAGAAAAACCCAAGAGAGGATTATGAGTTAGGTTACTCAGACTTCACCCTATCACTCACAATCCATTTACCCCACCCCCAACAAAATAGAGTGCAATTGTCCCCAATGCACAAAAATAAGCAATAAAGAATAGGGTGAAGGTGAAGTAAACCTGTGGCGCAAATGTGTCGAAGACCTCAACAGGCGGGTGGGTCCGGTGTCCCGGAGCCAATTTGAGTTAATTAGTAAATTTTACTAATAATTAAATAGGACGAATTAATATAATTAATTAACGAGCTTCTTAATCTAAACGAAATAAAATAATTAACTTAATTGTAAACTTAATGAGTCAAAATTATAATCATAATTTAAACTAAACTAATTTACTAAAATACTTACTAAAATTAAATTCGTTTTGACGCAAATTTCAAATATTTATAAAATATACTAATTATATAAAAACATATTTAATATTTAAAAATTATAAAATGACTAAATTTACCTAAAAATAACTTGAAAAATATTTGAATATTTGTGAAATTAATTATTCCAAATCATTTGAAATTAAAGAATCTCAAAAATTAATTTTTATCGGGGAGGATCAAAATTGGGTGTCAACAACTGTCCCTCGTTTTACTCGGATTGTTGAAAGAAATTTGAGGAAAATGAAATTGATGAATCCAATTTTGACCAACTACATCCGTCTTTAGAAAAGGGACTTTGGTGCGGACTTAGGAATTATGGCCGAACCCCAAAAATAGGTTACCTACATATCTCAGGCTATATGAGAATTCATGCCACTATTAGTTTGATACGCTTGATTTGACGCACAATTTAAAAAGAATTCAGAAACCATCCTGATATCGAATTATGAAGAGACCGAAATGCTTGAGAATAAGATTTAAGAGCGAACGTTAGAGTACAACTAAGTTTTCTACATTGATCCCGCCTACATATCCTTTAACCCAAGAAATTAGGCTGTTTGTAGTTCAATTCGATTGGTTGAAAAGGAAATCTATTATGCTAGATAACCTTCGGTTCTGTGAGAGTGACAAATATGTCGAGTATGAGAAAAAGGTTTGCAACCTCTTAGTCATGAATGTGGGGGGCCTTCACACCCATAATTTAGAACTTACATGGACATAATTTCCAAAGCTCTTGGTGCATTGTCACTTAGATTAGAGAGTTGCTTCCGGTGAAAATCAAAAAATTTTGAATGCGAAACTGAAATCGATAAGCCTAAGAAAAACCCACATGCATTCTAATAGGGGTGTGGTTTCATTGTGGTGGAAGTCGCTCCTCAGCTAGTGTTCTAAGATTTTGATACTCCTCTTTGGACTATGTCTCAGTTCTCTGCTAAGAAAAAATCCACGTTGTGTTGCATTCTCTTTTATGTCATCCGCACCTGTGGTTTGTTTTGGAGAATTCATCCTTTCGGATGCTCTCGACAAAGACTGAGATAAAACTTATTAGCATAAAAAATGTAGTTCAAATGGGGAGATAATGTCTTTTACCGTATTGACACTTAATTGATCTTCTTGAACATTTGACTTCAATTTCATCGGACTTGACGTAAAGCAAATAAAGCTTGTGTCTCATATTTGTAATATAATCTTCAATGTACTCTTTCTTTAATGTCGAAGTAATAAAATAGACTGATGTAATATGTTGATAGTTCTCTTGATGTCGTTGTTGATGGTTCTCTTGATGTCGTTTTTGCAAAGAAACTGATGCAGCCGATGTTGATCTTCTTGTGATGGGTGAATCTTTCTCTTGTGATTCATGACTCCTTTCTCTTGTGATGCATGACTCCTTTCTCTTGCGATGCATGACTCTTTTCTCTTGCGAGGCATGACTCATTTCTCTTGCGATGCATGACTCTTTTATCTTGCGATGCATGACTCATTTATCTTGCGATGCACGACTCTTTTCTCTTGCGATGAATGAATCCTTTCTCTTGTGATGCATGACTCCTTCTATTGTGATGAATTACTCCTTTCTCTTGCGATGCATTACTCCTTTCTCTTGCGATGCACGACTCTTTTCTCTTGCGATGTATGGCTTCCTTGTCTTGCGATGCATGACTCTTTCTCTTGAGATGCATGACTCTTTTATCTTTTGATGTATGACTTCCTTCTCTTGTGATGCATGACTCCTTTCTCTTACGATGCATGCCTCTTTCTCTTGCGATGTATGACTTCTTTCTCTTGCGATGAATGACTCTTTCTCTTGCGATGCATGCCTCCTTTCTCTTGCGATGCATGACTCTTTCTCTTGTGATGCATGACTTCTTTCTCTTGCGATGCATGACTCCTTTCTCTTGATAATACCTCTTTGGTACCGAAATGAAGATAATGTTTCACCGACCAACATAGGTGATCTTCTAGGTATCTTCTGGGTGGTGGTATCGTCTCAATCGACAATACAAATAAAAATGACCCTCGGAGAAGTGGTATCATCTTATTTGACAATATGATATGAATGACTCTCCGAGTAGTGGTATCATCCCATTCAACAATACAATATTACTAACCTTCAGAGTGATGGTATCATCTCATTCGACAATACAATACGAATGACTCTTTGGATAGGAATATTATCATATCTTAAAATATGATGCAGATTACTTCCTCCAAGTATTTTTAGTTGTTGGAGAACAATAAAATTTCTCTCTTCGAGGTTCTCCTTTGTTCCATCTCCAAACATAATTGTATTTTCAATACGGATTTTGCCTTGCTGAGAATTGAATGAAATATTGCTATTTATATTCCCAATTCTTTGATATAAGAAGCATAAAATATTTCCTGCATCCACAAAATAATTGTTAGTTTAAAGTGAACTGATATTTGTCGATCTCTTTGGTTGTCTGGTCCCTGTCTTGCTATCTCCGATTGATTTCTCCTATCTCCCGCTTCTTGATAGATAAGATAAAACATTTTTTATGCAAAATAATTGAAACATGAAAAAAGAATTTTAAGAAAAATAGGTTTTCAAAAAGTAATATTTGGAAAAGGTCACTGCCAAGTGTCATGTCACGTCAAGCTTTAGCGAACGTCTTTAAAGTTGATGGCTCGAAGTTTATCCAATTATTTCCTGGTAAGTATTCAAAGTTAGTCTACATCGCTGATGAATTCTATCAAATTTTTTGAGGTTATCCACAAAATTTTTTGTCCCAGTTAACTGACTATTGGTGAGCAAATCACAGAATTATTGAGATCTTCTCAAAAATTCTGTTTCAGTTGCAAATCTCAAAGTAACTTCAGTCTTGACTTGTTAGAGAGATCCGCTTCTTGAGAATTTTTGAGTCCCTCTCAAAAACTCTGTCCCAGTTTCTATTGTAAAGGAAAAACAAAAATCTTACGGAAGATATAACCGAGCCGTTGTGGCGCCTACATATCCCGTTGAGGCAGGAATCAGGTCAAACGTAGTTCCCATTCTCGAGGATTAACAAAAATAAGAAAATAAAACAAGGAACCGACCGAGGCCAACATAGGCCGCCTACGTATCTCATTCTTGAGAATTCAGGTCAGACGTAGTTTATTACAAGAATAAATTTTCTAACTACAGAACATAAGATGATTAGAAACAAACGATGCGATTACATGGAAAGAAATAAAAGAAATTCTACATCTTCAAATATAACAACTCTTGATAGCATATCATTCGATTGGCAACTTGAGATGAATGTCTATGTTCAACCACGACATGTGATCAAATAAATATATCGATGTATCTTCTAAGTAAACTGTTGAGTTCTCTTTTCTAAGCTTTTCTCAGATGGACCCTGAATTTGACTTCTTTGACACAGTCATCCTTTTCTAGATTTATAGTTTCTGTCTCATCCAGATTCGACTTACCCTGAGTCTCGAACTGTTTCAAATCTTTGACAACGTGTTTGAATATCATGATCTCCTCGTCATACTATTCAAACTCATCTTCATCTACCTCATTTTTGTTCATTCAGCTTGAGACATGACATGATATTGATAGGTTTATTAAAAAAACTTTTATTGAAACAAAAGACAAAGATTGTTGATAGCATAATTAAAGCAAGTAAAACAAATTTTGCGATAAAAGAGGCTTTCATGAAAACGAGGAAATGAGAGCTTTAGCCATGACCATGAGTCATTTTCCTTTTTCAAAACATTACGAGGGAGATTAAAACCCACTTAATTAAAATGACATAAAAAGTGGGTTCCGGACCTCATTCGAACTGCAACCAATTTTAGAAATAGCATAAAATTCATCTTTGTCTATCAAGATGAGCGAGGAATCAAGAGCAGGGTGGAAGTCCAATTAAGAACTTGCTCCATTAGCTTAGTGTCTCGTATGACTAGTGTCTCGATTATCCTCTTGGGCGCAACATCACCTTCTTAAAAAAAATCCCCAGTTCCTTCTCCATAACCGTCATTATTGGCATATTCTTCTACTAGAAAGGAGTGGCATAAATAAGGCAAAGACTTTGGTGGAACATGATTAATCTCACCCTTGTTCTGACCCTCTCTTGACACTAAAGCAAAAGCTTGATGGGGTGTCATGCTTATAAAATTGAGTTTCTGACTTATGCTCAGAGAAGCTACAACTATCTCAAGGTTGTCAGCACCAGCCAGAACTATCACTTTTACCATGCACCACTCATCCTCCGTCTCTATCATATTGATAGTGGCGCCTCCATAGTTCGGAAGAGGGTTACTATTGACATTGGGTGCAGCAGTCCTGACCACTTTCTGGTCGATCAAGTCCTGGATCATGTACTTCAAATTAATACAGTCTTTAGTATCATGCCCAACACTCTTGGAATGATATGCACACCTTCGATCGGCTCGGTAAAATCTTGAGCTAGCATTGACTGGCTTGGGCTTGACTGGATGAATAATACCTGCTGCACTCAATCGCTCAAACAACTTCGTCCGTCTTTCAATAAGAGAAGTAAACTTTCGAGTAGGTTTATTCTCAAGACGTGGACGAGGAGGATCATAATGACCTTGTTGAGGCGAAGGCATTTGACGATAATTTAGGGCATTTTGACGGGGAGGTGCTTGAGACTTTGGGTCAATCATATTAATAGTGAATCCTCCACAATTCAACAGTGAATCACCATTGGCAATGGAAGTGACAGTTTGAAGAGTGACAATTCTTTCATCAATCATGTCTTGAATTTTATGCTTCAACTTGATGCAATCCTCAGTGGTATGCCCTACACTCCTGACTGGTAAGCATAATGAAGATCGAGCCTGTAAAGTCTGGAATTAACATTGACATTTTTTGCATCAATTGTTGTATCAGACCAACTGTTTTCAATCTCTCAAAAAGCTGGGTTTGACTTTCAACTAAAGATTCGAGAAGGTTTCTTCAAAAATTTCTGACAAGAAAGATTGTAATTATTTCGTGAAGATGGAGCAACTGGGTGATAACTTGGAGGATTTTAACGAGTAGGTGCTGGTGTTTGAAAATTTTAGTACTGTGGAGCTTGGTAGCTAGGAGGGGCATTTGGGTAATTTGGCAATATAGCTTGGTAACTTGATTGAATAGTTGGGTAATTTGGCAATGGAGCTTGGTAATTTGGTTGGATAGGGTAAGGATTTTGCAGAGCTAAATAGTAGGTTTTGAATGGTAAAGGCTTTCGAACATTGAGACCGGCACGCCTCTTTGATCTTTGTCTCGATTCAAATGGGATAGAGGAAACAACTTCCTCTTTCCTCCTAAATGGTCCCGAGGATTCATCTTGAGGAGTCATTTGGATGATTTTTCTAGTCTTGAGACCATCTTCAATAGCTTTACCAATTTTGACTATCTCACTGAACTTCCCTCCTAAAATGAGCAACATCCTATTATAGTACTCTGACTCTTGAATTCGCACGAAGACTTCAATAATTTGTTTCTTGGTCATGGGAGGCCTAATCCTTGCAGCCTCTCTTCTCCAACGGCGGTAGGCATACTCTCGATAACTTTCAGTAGAATTCTGTTTGATTCTCTCCAACTAGTATCGATCGTGAATGAATTCTACATTGTAACCGAACCTTTCAATCAAGTCTTTAGACAAAGTGCTTGATTTCTTTAGAAATAAACCATTCCAAAGCTTCTCCTTTTAGACTTCAACTAAAGAGTCGCATTAACAAAGCTTCATCTTTCCCTACTCCCACAAGTTGATCACAATAAGAGCTCAAATAAGTCAAAGGATTTTCAACTCCACTAAAAGTGTCAAATTTTGGTACTTTAAAACCTTCTGGAAGCTCCAAATGTGGATGACGACACAAATCTTCATAATTCAACCCCACAATGTCTGGGGTGTATTGAACGTCCTTCATTGCATTCATAACTTCCCCTCTAATGCTTTGCTTAACCTTTCCACTTATGACCTTCCACTCCTTCTCCTTCTTCTCAGAATGTTCAAGTTCAAACTGTGTAGTAGAGGAAGGGTATGATTCTGGCGATATCAGAAGATGAAATGCGGTTTTTAGAGGTATGGGTTGAGTGGTAGGTGGGTTTTGAGTAACATGTGAGGCAAATTCTAGGGATTATTGGTATTTGGCTTTTTAGGAATAAATAACTTTTGGTGTGAGGAGCTAGCACGATATGGATCAGGGGTGGTTAGGTCAATGATGGGAGGTCTTGAATTTGTAGCAGTGGACAAATTGTTTAGAGAATGTTCGGATGTAGTATTCGATGTAGGAAAATAGAGTGGAGGCCTTTCGTTGTCTGGAGTAGAAGTATTAGCAACAACAGCTAGATTCGTCAAATCTCATGTCTTATCCATTTCAGCCCTAATTTCAGCAATGTGTTGGAACAATTGAACAATCAGCTTGTTTTGCTCAGCAATGATATGGTCATTCACAGTAATTTCAGTCAAATATGTGTTTTCAACATTTTCAACCATTTTTTCTTTTCCTTTTGACAAACATTGGTCGGAGAAGGAATCTTTGGGGTCTTTGGACCTTGTGAAGTAAGGATGTTCAGTAATTTTTTCAACACAGATCAGTTTTGAGTACCTCATAAAGAAAAACAACTCAAAGACAAATGTGTTAGTCTGTGTCGATGATAAATAATACAAAATATCTCACACATTATCACAAAAACATAAGAGTTGCTGCAGTTGAAGATAAACTAGTCCACATATGTATAAAAATGACTAATAGACAAGAATTTGTCCATTCGATTTTGATCTTAGTAAATAAGAAAAGCCGACTCAAGTCGAGACAAAGTCAATTGTATCTTTTGTTCACATACTTCTGATTTTCGATTGAGATGAAATTCCAATATCATTGCAAGAGTTGGACAAGATTGGATTTCTCAAAAATGGGGACCGAACCTTGAAAGGCTGCCTACATATCTCACAAAAGAGAATTCAGGTCCTATGTAGTTCGACCTTGAATCTCTTTTCGATTTGAGATAGAAAGTAAGATTTGAAAAATGAAGTTCGAATTTTGTTGGGAAACTAAAGACTCAAAGAGTATTTGGACGCACCTTCGATAGTGACTTGATATGTGTGCTTAAGGGGTTCTAGAGAAATTTCCCAAAAGAGTGAGCTAGAACACCTTTAAATAAAGCAACATATTAACACAAGCAATTATAACACATAAACAATTATTGCGCGTTCTAAACAGATATGTGACCCTTTGTGCCAAGGGTAGGCCTAGCGATTTAAAGGATGCATAACATCATTTGAACATTCCACTGCCCCAAAATCCAAATTTATACAAATTTTATAAATAAACTGAATGAGGATACATCATTGGAAAAAAGGGATACAAATAATCAGTCCCACGCAGGGGTACAATCCTAAACTATTCTTCCATGGGAGGTCCTATTCTTTCTTGATTTCTTGTCATCTCTGGGTGCCAATGCCTTTGGATGGGTTAGTAGCTTGTAAAGCTCTTTCTTCAACTACAATAAGCTATAATCTAATCCTTACCTCAGGGGACAATGATTTTTCAAACAACGTATACATCATTCAAATTTAAACACGTAAGTATGATCGTCCGTGGGCTGTTTTGGACTCAATGTGGTCTCTCTAATGAGCCCAACACGCCTTGGGTGTTAGGTCATCTTAGTTCAATGTGCTAAAAAGGGATTTGGTTTCGCTCTACGCTAGTTGTCGAAGAGTTGGTTTAGACAAGACCTTGTTACCCGAGTTGGACAAACTGCGGGGTGAAGTATAATAAAGGACGTTGGATGACCACAAGTCAACTATTCGTTTATCTCTTCAAAACAATTCAAGGGTACTTTTCTGAAGGACAGTCGCCTTTTTTCCTAAAGCAAACTATTTGCCATTTGACGGAATCGATGCCATAAAATGTTACATTTTATAATATACAAGAATTGAAACAATTAAGCAATTTAAACAAATAGCCAAATAAGTTAATTTTAAGGTTAGAACCCATTCAATTCCCCAATGGAGTCGTCATTCTGTTTTATTTAAAAATATAGACTGGTTTAGAGTCGCCACTTAATTTTTAAAGAAAAATCAAGAAAACTATTTTTTCCAAAAGATTAAAACAAAAAACAATTGACAATACTTAAAGGGTCCAGGGTTTATATTATTATTTCGAGAAGGGTTTGAAAGCACCCGAAATGCCCGCAAACATGCGGTTATCTGATAATTAACTATTTGGCTAAACATTTTTAAGAAAATACACATACTTGAATAAGAGAAAGTAAAAATATTCATTCAACCTTAAATAGTTAATTAAAAATGGCTATCTTTTGGGGCCTTGATTAGGAAAGAAATTAAAAAAAACACATAAAACACATAGTAGCAAATAATAGAGGAGGAAGGAAGATTTGGGCCCAAGTCTGGTTCTGTCCGCCTGGGCCAGTACTTGGGCCTAATTTTGTTTTGGGCCTTTTAGCCCATTTGTACCTGTCTTAGTCTAACATAAAGAAATGTTTCACCATTGGGCCTTAGGCCCAATTCTTCTACCTGTCCTAAATTCTAACAATATAGTGACAAATAAAATGACAAGGGCTTAGGCCCAAAATAAAAAAAATACGATTGCAGGAATTGAGGCCTTTAGGCCCATTTCCCCATTTCCGTATACACTAGTTGTATACTAGTGTATAAGATCCTGTATATCCACTCCAAACACCTATACGCCAATTTCTCGATGACCGTTTCCTTGATTCCAATGGCTAGCCGACTCGAAAGGAAGTGATTTAAGCCTTTATGGATCTCTCGAAATGCGAGGACGGGAAATAGGAGTTCATGGTGAAATCGGGCAAATTTCACATGCTACAAAAAATAAAAATAAAAATTAGTACTCAATAATAAAATCTTCAAACCGTCGATAAATGAGAATTGACCGATCGCCAAATAATAAATACATTAAAAGGAACACAACTTATCAACATAGAAAAGAGTTGGCAGTAACTATGAGTTTAGCAAATGCAATAAATTACAAAAAGAACTAAAAGCATGCCATAGTGATCAGATGCTTAAGTCTAATTTTTTAGCAAATGGATAAGTAAATGAAATAAACAAATTAGGGGGCACATAAACTATAATCGAACTCCAAGTCATAAGTCAAAGAATATAAGATGAAAAATGAGTCAGTAAAGTCATACATAGCAGCAACAACAATAAGAAGATCACATCTAAGATCAAGACAATTAATTGCATAGTACTCTGGGTAACACAAAAATCAGCCAAGAAATACACCTCTAAATGATAATAATTACTGATTTTAAATATGAAATGAACAAGTTGGAACCTTTGCCCAATGTCTGACTCAATAGTCCCCACTTTTAACTAAAGATCAACTAATTTATATGAGGAAACTAATAACAAAACTTAGGCAGTCACTTGCCACATTCTTAAGTTACTATCACCCCGAACTTTCAGCATAACAAACAATATCAACTACAAATGGAGGGATCAAATTCCAAATAAATTGGGGAGGCAGTGATGAGACCATTAAGAGATAATGCACATGCTATTTAGCCATCTTCCTAACTAATTCAATGACCAACTAAGGCGAGAAACAAAGACTACATTGATTATTCTGATATGGACCTAATTTTAACAAATCCAAACATGAAAAGACTTAGAAAGTAACTTAAAGAAATACCAAAACCTCACATTTTTTATCAACTCAGCTGTCAATGGCCAAATCTTCGACTAACATTGAACAAACGCAACGGAAATAAACTTGGTTCAAAACACAACATGCTGAACAACAGGATAATCACGAAATTGATAGTGGAGAAGACAAAATAGACGATACAACACATGATTTTCATATCAACTAACTTTGAGATTCTTTTGCAGAAACAACATTAACAATAATAAACCAAAATCTAGTCAACTCCAGAAATACCCTTTAGACGAACAACAAGATGATGGACTAAAAAGATTTAAACGATTCAACATTTGAAGAATTACAACTGGTGAACAACAACCAAATAAAGGAAGCAAAACACTCTACACATATTTTCAGCGAGCAAACAAACAACATGATTTCAATCGAGATGAAGAAGCTTAGCTAAAGCGTTAATCAATTTTAACGAATTCCAACATAAAGAACACCAAGACATAGTTGAGAAGAAGGTGAAACAGTAAGTGTAACAACTAAGTGTGAAAAGAAACAGAATTTAAGGAATGATTTTTACCTCTTTTAGGGCAGCGAATGGGGAACCACGAGCTTGAAAGCACTTCCACCACTATGAGCCGGTTTCGATGAGGTTCGGAAAGCAAAAGCGTCTTCCAATCCGAGAAAAACTTAAAATATCCTCTATAGTCTCTATACTCGACACCTATGCTTAATACTTGTATGTAACTATATACTTAGTAATTTAGGGCATTTTTCACTTTAATACTAGTTGATTCCAACATTTCTTCCAACCTCTAAAAAAATAAAGAAAAAGATGCTATTTATAGATGAAAATTAGGGTAGATTTTGGGGGAAAAGGTGAGGGTAAAATCGGATAAGAGCTAGGAAAATTTGAATTCTAAGCCAATTCTTATCTCAAAACAGGGGAATATCCGATTGATTCCCAAAAATTTTAACAAATCCATAGGAAAGGTAGACGTTTAGGATGCATCCCATGTCCTTGAAGTGCCACGAGGCACCATCTCCAAGCTGCAAGGACAAATTTCGTGGATGTCTGCTCTGCTGAAAAGCTGAATGAGTGTATTGTTTGTCGAGGCAATGAAACAAGACGACAATTAATTTGCTGGGCACACGTTTTTGCTCTCGTCGTGTATCTTCCGTGAACTGCTGCTACTCGTGAATGTTAGTTTGAGAGAATTATTGATACCATTTTCACGCCGTTTGGAATGAAGAACGTTGGAGAATTTGTCGTTCTTAGCATTGTTGATGCCGTTTGAAATTGCTGTTACTTCTGTTGCACTTGAGCCGCTGTTAACGTTGGGGAGAATTTTGGGTTTCTCTTGTGAACTAGAAATGAGTCGGGTTATGGGTTAAAGGAGGATGGGTCGGGTATGTTGGGTTATTATGGAATTGGGAGTGGGCTGGGATTTATGCTAAAGGAATGGGAATTGGGTATTGGGCTGGATGGAATGAAAATTGGGTTGGGAATATGGTCAAATAGGCCTAAAATTGGCCTAAGAGGTATTGAAGAAATTGGTTGGATTGGAATTGAGAAATTGACCCACTAGATTAAGGACTTAGCTAAATTGAGTTAATTAGTAAATTTGACTAATAATTAAATAGGAAGAATTAATATAAATAATTAATGAGCTTCTTAATCTTAACGAAATAAAATAATTAACTTAATTTTAAACTTAATGATTCAAAATTATAACGATAATTTAAACTAAACTAATTTAATAAATACTTACTAAAATTTTAAAAAAAATTTACGCGATTTTCAAATATTTATAAAATATACTAATTTTATAAAAACATATTTAATATTGAAAAATTATAAAATGACTAAATTTACCTAAAAATAACGTGAAAAATATTTGAATTTTTATAAAATTAATTATTCCAAATTGTTTGAAATTAAAGAAGCTCGAAAATTTATTCTTATCGAGGAGGGTCAAAATTGGGTTTCAACAACTGTCCCTCGTTTTACTCGAATTGTTGAAAGAAATTCGAGGAAAATGAAATTGACGAATCCAATTTTGACCGACCACATCCATTTTTAGAAAGGGGACTTTGGTGCGGACTTAGGAATTATGGCCGAATCCCAGAAATGGGTTTCCTATATATCTCAGGCAATATGAGAATTCATGTCACTTATAGTTTGAATCGCTTGATTTGACGCATGATTTAAAAAGAATTCAAAAACCATCCTGATATGGAATTATGAAGAGGCCAAAATGCTCGAGAATAAGATTTAAGAGCGAATGTCAGAGTGCAGTCGAGTCTTCAACATTGATCCCGCCTACATAGCCTTTAACCGAAAGAATCATGCTGTTTGTAGTTCGACTCAATCGGTTGAAAAGAAAATCTATTATGCTAGATAACCTTCGGTTCTGGAAGAGTAACAAATAAGTCGAGTATGAAAAAGAGGCTTGCATCCTCTTAGCCATGAATGTGAGGGGACCTTCACACCCATAATTAAGAACTTACACAGACATAATTTCCAAAGCTCTTTGGTGCATTGTCACTTATATTAGAGAGTTGCTTCCGGTGAAAACCAAAATTTTTCAAATGCAAAACTGAAAATGATAACTCTAAGAAAAATCCACATGCCTTCTAATAGGGGTTTGGTTTGATTGTGGTGGAAGTCGCTCCTCAGCTCGCTTCCTAAGAGTTTGATAATCCTCTTTGGACTATGTCCCAATTCGCTGCTAAGAGAAGTTCCACGTTGTGCTGCATCCTTTTTTATGTCATCCCCACCTGTGGTTTGTTTAGGAGAATGAATCCTTTCAGATGCTCTCGACAAAGACTGAGATAAAAATCATTAGCATAAAAATGTAGTTCAAATGGGGAGATAGCGTCTTTTACCGCGTTGAAACTTAATTGCTCTCCTTGAACATTTGACTTCAACTTCATCGGACTTGACGTAAAGCAAATAAAGTTTGTGTCTCATATTTGCAATATAATCTTCAATGTACTCTTTCTTTGATGTCGAATTAATAAAATAGGCTGATGTAATATGTTGATAGTTCTCTTGATGTCATTTTTGCAAAGAAAATGATGCAGGCGATGTTGATCTTTTTGTGATGGGTGAATCTTTCTCTTGCGATGCACGAATCCTTTCTCTTGTGATGCATGACTCCTTTCTCTTGCAATGCATGACTCTTTTCTCTTGCGAGGCATGACTCATTTCTCTTGCGATGCATTACTCCTTTCTATTGCGATGCATGACTCCTTTCTATTGCGATGCACAACCCTTTTCTCTTGCGATGCATGATTCCTTTCTCTTGCGATGCATGACTACTTTTCTTGTGATGTATGACTCATTTCTTTTGTGATGCATGATTCCTTTCTCTTGCGATACACGACTTTTTCTCTTGCGATATATGACTTCCTTCTTTTGCAATGCATGACTCCTTTCTCTTGAGATGTATCACTCTTTCTCTTGCGATGCATGACTCTTTTCTCTTGTTATGTATGACTTCATTCTCTTGCAATGGATGACTCCTTTCTGTTGCAATGCATGACTCTTTCTCTTGCGATGCATGACTCTTTCTATTGCGATGCATGACTCTTTTCTCTTGCGAAGCATGACTCTTTATCTTACAATGCATGATTTCTTTCTCTTTCGATGCATGACTCCTTTCTCTTGATAATGCCTCCCTAGTACCGAACGAAGATAATGCTTCACCAAGCAACATAGGTGATCTTCTAGGTATTTTCTGGGTAGCGGTATCGTCTCAATCGACAATACAAATAAAAATAACCCTCGGAGAATTGGTATTATCTCATTTGACAATACGAAATGAATGACTCTTTGAGTAGTGGTATCATTCCATTTGACAATACAATATAACTGACCCTCAGAGTGATGGTATCATCTCATTCGACAATACAATACAAATGACTCTTTGGATAGGAATATTATCATATAT
Organism: Solanum pinnatisectum; assembly: GCA_035578085.1. NCBI lineage: Eukaryota > Viridiplantae > Streptophyta > Magnoliopsida > Solanales > Solanaceae > Solanum > Solanum pinnatisectum. Next base: position 17,724,947 of record CM069078.1, read on the forward strand.
GAAAAATATGATTCCTCCAAGTATTTTCAGTTGTTGGAGAACAATAAATTTTCTTGCTTTGAGGTTCTCCTTTGTTCCATCTCCGAACATAATTGTATGTTCATTATGGATTTTGCCTTGCTGAGAATTGAATGAAATAATACTATTTATATTCCCAATTCTTTGATATAAGAAGCATAAAATATTTCATGCATCCACAAAAAAATTGTTAGTTTAAAGTGAACTGATTTGTGTCGATCTCTCTGGTTGTCTGCTCCTTGTCTTGCTATCTCCGGTTGATTTCTCCGATCTCCCACTTCTTGATAGATAAGACAAAACATTTTTTATGCAAAATAATTGAAACACAAAAGAAGAGTTTTAAGAAAAATAGGTTTTCAAAAAGTAATATTTGGAAAAGGTCACTACCAAGTGTCATGTCACGTCAAGCTTTAGCGAACGTCTTTGAAGTTGATGCCTCGATGTTTATCCAATTATTTGCTAGGAAGTATTCAAAGTTGTTCTACACCGCCGATGAATCCTATCAAAAATTTTAAGGTCATCCTTAGAAATTTCTATCCCAGTTAACTGTCTTTGCGTTTCTTGAACTACTGGTGAGCAAATCACGAAATTTTTCAGTTCCTCTCAAAATTCTGTCCCAGTTGCAAATCTTAAATTAACTTCAGTTTTGACTTGTTGGAGAGATCCTCTTCTTGACAATTTTTATTCCCTCTCAAAAACTCTGTCCCAGTTTCTATTGTAAAGGAAAAATAGAAATCTTAAGGTAGATATGACCGAGCCGCTGTGGTGCCTACGTATCCCGTTGAGGCAGGAATCAGGTCAAACGTAGTTTCCCTTCTCGAGGATTAACAAAAATAAGAAAATAAAACAAGGAACCGACCGAGGCCGACATAGGCTGCCTACGTATCTCATTCTTGAGAATTCAGGTCAAGCTTAATTCATTACAAGAATAAATTTTCTAACTACAGAACATAAGACGATTACAAACAAACAATGCGATTACAGGGAAAGAAATAAAAGAAACTCTAAATCTTAAAATATAATAGCTCTCTATATCATATGAGTCGATTGGCAACTTGAGGTGAATGCCTATGTTCAACCACGACATGTGATCAAACAAATGCATCGATGTATCTTCTAAGTAAACTGTGGAGTTCTCTTTTCCAATCTTTTCTCAGATGGACCCTGAATCTGACTTCTTTGACACAGTCATCCTTTTCTAGATTTATAGTTTCTGTCTCATCCAAATTCAACTTACCCTGAGTCTCAAACTGTTTCAAATCTTTGACAAGGTGTTTGAATATCATGATCTCCTCGTCATACTATTGAAACTCATCTTCATCTACCTCATTTTTGTTCATTCAGCTTGTGACATGACATGATATTGACAGGTTTATTCAAAAAACTTTTACTGAAACAAAAAAACAAAGATTGTTAGATAGCATAATTAAAGCAAGTAAAACAAATTTTTGCGATAAAAGAGGCTTTCATTGAAACCGAGGAAATGCAAACTTTGGCCATGACCATGAGTAATTTTTCCATTTTCAAAACATTACGAGGGAAATTAAAACCTAATTAATTAAAATGACATAAAAAGTGGGTTCTGGGCCTCATTCGGACTACCACCGATTTAGAAATAGCATAAAATTCATCTTTGTCTATCAAGATGAGCGAGAAATCAAGAGCGGGGTGGAAGTCCAATTAAGAACTTGCTCCATTGGCTCAGCATCTCATATGACTGGTGTCTCGATTATCCTCTTGGGCGTAGCATCACCTTCTTAAAAAAGATCACCCATTCCTTCTCCATGACCGTCATTATTGGCATATTCTTCTACCAGAAAGGACTGGCATAAATGAGGCAAAGACTTTGGTGGAACATGATTAATCCCACCCTTGTTCTTACCCTCTCTTGACACTAAAGCAAAAGCTTGATGAGGTGTCATTCTCGTAAAATTGAGTTTCTCACTTATGCTCGGAGAAGCTACAACTTTCTGAAGGTTGTCAGTACCAGCCAAAACTATCACCTATACCATGCACCACTCATCCTCCGTCTCTATCATATTGATAGTAGCGCCTCCATAGTTCAATAGAAGGTTACTGTTGACATTAGGTGCAGCGGTCCTGACCACTTTCTAGTCGATCAAGTCATGGATCATATGCTTCAAATTAATATAGTCTTCAGTATCATGCCCAACACTTTTGGAATGACCCGCACACCTTCGATCGGCTCGGTAAAATCTTTAGGTAGTATCGACTGGCTTGGGCTTGACCAGATGAATAATACCTACTGCACTCAATCGCTCAAACAACTTCATCCGTCTTTTAATAAGAGGAGTAAACTTTCGAGAAGGTTTCTTCTCAAGACGTGAACGAGGAGGATGATAATGTCCTTGTTGAGGCGGAGGCATTTGACAATAATTTGGGGCGTTTTGACGGAGAGGTGCTTCAGACTTTGGATCAATCATATTAATAATGAATCCTCCACAATCCAACATTGAATCACCATTGTCATTGGAAATGACAGTTTGAAGAGTGACAATTCTTTCATCAATCAAGTCTTGAATTTTATGCTTCAAGGTGATGCAATCCTCAGTGGTATGTCCTACACCTCCTGAATGGTAATCACAATGAAGATCGGGCCTGTAAAGTCTGGAATTAACATTGACATTTTTTGTATCAATTGTTTGCATCAGACCAGCTGCTTTCAATCTCTCAAAACGTTGGGTTCGACTTTCAACTAATGATTCGAGAAGCTTTCTTCAAAATTTCTTATAAGAAAGATTGTAATTATTTCGTGAAGATAGAGGTTCTTGGCGGTAACTTGGAGGATTTTAACGAGTAGGTGCTGGTGTTTGAAAATTTTAGTTTTGTGGAGGTTGGTAGCTAGGAGGGGCATTTGGGTAATTTGGCAATACAGCTTGGTAACTTGATTGAATAGTTGGGTAATTTGGCAATGGAGCTTGATAATTTGGTTGGATGGGGTAAGGATTTTACGGAGCTAAATGGTAGGTTTTGAATGGTAAAGGCTTTCGAACATTGAGACCGGCACGCCTCTTTGATTTTTGTCTCGATTCAAATGGGATAGAGGAAACAACTTCCTTTTTCCTCCTAAATGGTCCCGAGGATTCATCTTGAGGAGTCATTTGGATGATTTTTCTGGTCTTGAGACCATCTTCAATAGCTTTACCAATTTTGACTATCTCACTGAACTTCCCTTCTAAAATGAGCAGCATCCTATTATAGTACTCCAACTCTTGAATGCGCACGAAGACTTCAATTAATTCTTTCTTGGTCATGGGAGGCCTAACCCTTGTAGCCTCTCTTCTCTAACGGTAGGCATACTTTCGATAACTTTCAGTAGAATTATGTTTGATTCTCTCCAAATAGTATCGATCGTGAATGAATTCTACATTGTAACCGAACCTTTCAATGAAGTCTTTAGCCAAAGCGTTCTAACTTGGGCACTGCTTGATTTCTTTAGAAATAAACCATTCCAAAGCTTCTCCTCTTAGACTTCGTCTAAAGAGTCGCATTAACAAAGCTTCATCTTTCCCTACTCCCACACGTTGATCACAATAAGAGCTCAAATGAGTCAAAGGATTTTCAACTCCACTAAAAGTGTCAAATTTTGGTACTTTAAAACCTTCTGGAAGCTCCAAATGTGGATGACGACACAAATCTTCATAATTCAACCCCACAATGTCTGGGGTGTATTGAACGTCCTTCATTGCAATTATAACTTCCTCTTTGATGCTTTTCTTAACCATTCCACTTATGATCTTCCACTCCTTCTCCTTCTTCTCAAAATGTTCGAGTTCAAAATATGTAGTAGAGGAAGGGTATGATTCTGGCAATATCGGAAGATGAAATACGATTTTTAGAGGTATGGGTTGAGTGGTAGGTAAATGTGAGGCAAATTCTGGGGATTATTGGTATTTGGATTTTGAGGAATAGGTAACTTTTGGTTTGAGGAGCTAGCATGATGTGGATCAGGGGTGGTTAGGTCAATGATGGGAGGTTTTGAATTCGTAGCGGTGGATAAATTGTTTGGAGAATGTTCGGATGTTGGATCCAAAGTAGGTAAATGGATTGGAGGCCTTTCGTTGTTTGGAGTAACAGTGTTAGCAACAATAGCTAGATTAGTCAAATCTCGTGTCTTATCCATTTCAGCCCTCATTTCAGCAATATGTTGGAACACTTGTTCTGTTTAACAATGATAGGGTCATTCACAGTAATTTCAATCAAATATGTGTTTTCAATATTTTCAGCCATTTCTTTTTTTTTTTTTTGCCTTTTGATAAACATTGGCCAGAGAAGGAATCTTTGGGGCCTTTGGACCTTGTGAAGTAAGGATGTTCAGCCATTTTTTCAACACAGATCAATTTTGAGTACCTGACAAAGAAAAACAACTCAAAGACAAAGGTGTTAGTCTGTGCCGATGATAAATAATACAAAATATCGCACACATTATCACAAACACATAAGAGTTGCTCCACTTTAAGATAAACTTGCCCACATATATAGAGAAATAACTAAATAGACAAGAATTTGTCCTTTCGATTTTGATCTCAGTGAATACGAAAAGTCGACTGGAGTCGAGACAAAGTCGATTGCATCTTTTGTTAACATACTTCTAATTTTCAATTGAGATGAAATTCCAATATCATTGCAAGGGTTGGACAAGATAGGATTTCTCAAAAATGGGGACCGAACCTTGAAAGGTTGCCAACGTATCTCACAAAAAAGAATTCAGGTCCTACGTAGTTCGACCTTGAATCTCTTTTCGATTTGAGATAAAGGGTTAGCCTTTTTTCTGAAATGAGAAAGTAAGATTTGAAAAATGAAGTTCAAATTTTGTTGGGAAACTAAAGACACAAAGAGTATTTGGACACACTTTCGATAGTGACTTGATATGTGTGCTTAAGGGGTTTTAGAGAAATTTCCCAAAAGAGTGAGCTAGAACACCTTTAACTAAAGTAACATATTCACACAAGCAGTTATAACACATAAACAGTTATTGCACGTTCTAAACAGATATGTGACCCTTTTGTGCCAAGGGTAGGCCTAGAGATTTGAAGGATGTATAAAATCATTTGAACATTTCATTGCTCCAAAATCCAAATTTATACAAATTTTATGAATAAACTGAATGAGGATACATCATAGGAAAAAAAGGATAAAAATAATCAGTCTCGCGCAGGGGTACAATCCTAAACTATTCTTCCATGGGATGTCCTTCTGCTTTCTTGATTTCTTGTCATCTCCGGGTGCCAATGCCTTTGGATGGACTAGTAGCTTGTAAAGCCCTTTCTTCAACTAGAATAAGTTATAATCTAGTCCTTACCTCAGGGGACAATGATTTTTCAAACAACGTATACGTCCTTAAAATTTAAACACATAAGTATGATCATCCGTTTAGGCCGTGGACCGTTTTGGACTCATGGTGGTCTCACTAATGGGCCCAACACGCCTTGGGTGTTGGGTCATCTTAGTTCAATGTGCTAAAAAGGGATTTGGCTTCACTCTACGCTAGTTGACAAAGAGTTGGTTTAGACAAGACCTGGTTACCCGAGTTGGACAAACTACGGGGTGAAGTATAATAAACAACGTTGGATGACCACAAGCCAACTATTCGTTTATCGCTTCAAAACAATTTAAGGGTGCTTTTCTGAAGGATAGTCGTGGAAAGCCACGTAACCGCCTTTTTTCCTAATACAAACTATTTGCCATTTGGCGGAATCAATGCCATGAAATGTCACAGTTTATAATATACAAGAATTGAAACAATTAAGCAATTTAAACAAATAGTCAAATAAGTTAATTTTAAGGTTATAACATATTCAATTCCCCCGCGGAATCGCCATTCTGTTTTATTTAAAAATATAGACTAGTTTAGAGTCGCCACTTAATTTTTAAAGAAATATCAAGAAAACTATTTTTTCCAAAAGATTAAAACAAAAATCAATTGAAATATTTAAAGGGTCCGGGGTTCATATTAGCATTTTGGAAAGGGTTTGAAGAACTCGAAATGCCCGCTAACATGCGGTTATCCGATAATTAACTATTTGGCTAAACAGTTTTAAGAAAATACATATACTTGAATAAGAGGAAGTAAAAATATTCATTTAACTTTAAATAGTTAATTCAAAATGGCTATCTTCTGGGGCCTTGATTAAGAAAACCTTAAAATTAAATAAACACATAAAACGCATAATAGCAAATAAATAGAGGAGGAAGGAAGATTTGGGCCCAAGTGCAGTTACATCCACACTGGCGATGATTGGCCTAATTTCGTTTTGGGCCTTTTAGCCCATTTGTACTTGTCTTAGTCTAACATAAAGAAATGTTTCTCTTTTGGGCCTTAGGCCTAATTCTTCTACCTGTCCTAAATTCTAACAATATAGTGACAAATAAAATGACAAGGGTTTAGGTCCAAAATAACAAAATACGATTGCTGGAATTGAGGACTTTAGGCCCATTTCCCATTTCCATATACACTAGGTGTCTACTAGTGTATACGATCCTGTATATCCATTCCGAACACCTGTACGCCAATTTTATAGTGACCATTTCCTTGATTCCAATGGCTAGCCGACTCGAAAGGAAGTGATTTAAGTCTTTATGGGTCTCTCGAAATGCGAAAAAGGGAAACAGGAGTTCATGGTGAACTCGGGCAGATTTCACATGTAACAAAAATGAAAATAAAAATTAGTACTCAATAATAAAATCTTCGAACCGTCGATAAATGAGAATTGACCGATCGCCAAATAATAAATAGATCAAAAGGAACACAACTTATCAACATAGAAAAGAGATGGCAGTAACTATGAGTTTAGCAAATGCAAATAAATGAAAAGAAGAACTAAAAGCAAGCCACATTGATCAGATTCTTATACTAATAAATCTCATTTTTTAGCTAATGGATAAGTAAATGAAATAAACAAATTAGGGGGCATGTAAAACCATAATCGAAATCCAAGTCATAAGTCAAAGAATATAAGATGAACAACAAGTCAGTATAGTCATATATAACAACAACAACAAGAAGATCACATCAAAGATCAAGACAATTAATTGCTTAGTACTCTGAGTAACACAGAAATCAGCCTAGAAATACACCTCTAGATGATAATAATTACTTATTTTAAATATGAAATGAACAAGTTGGAACCTTTGCCTAATGTCTGACTTAATAGTCCCCACTTTTAACTAAAGATCAACTCATTTAAATGAGGAAACTAATAACAAAACTTAGGCAGTAACTTGCCACATTCTTAAGTTACTATCACCCTGAACTTTCAGCATAACAAACAATATCAATTACAAATGGAGGGATCAAATTCCTAATAAATTGGGGAAGCAGTGATGAGACCATTTAGAGATAATGAACATGCTATTTAGCCATCTTCCTAATGAATTCAATGACCAACTAAGGCGAGAAACAAAGACTGCATTGATTATTCTGATACGAATCTACTTTAAACAAATGCGAACATCAAAAGACTTACAGAGTAACTTAAAGAAATACCAAAACCTCACATTTTTTATCAACTTAACTGTCAATGGCCAATACTTCGACTAACATTGAACAAACGCAAAGGAAACAAACTTGGTTCAAAACACAACATGCTGAACAATAGGATAATCACGAAATTGATAGTGGAGAAGGCAAAATAGACGATACAACACATGATTTTCATATCAACTAACTTTGAGATTCTTTTGTGGAATAATAAACCAAAATCTGGTCGACTCCAGGAATACCATTTAGACGAACAACAAGATGATGGACTAAAAAGATTTAAAGGATTCAACATTTAAAGAATCAAAACTGGTGAACAACAACCAAATAAAGGAAGTAAAACACTCTACACATATTTTTTGCGAGCAAACAACATGATTTCAACCCAGACGAAGAAAATTAGCTAAAGCGTTAATCAATTTTAACCAATTCCAACATAAATAATGCCAAGACATAGTTGAGAAGAAGCAGAAACAGTAAGTGTAACAACTAAGTGTCAAACGAAACAAAATTTAAGGAATGATTTTTACCTCTTTCCAGGCAGCGAATGGGGAAACACGAGCTTGGAAGCGCTTCCACCACTATGAGCCGGTTTTGATGAGGTTCGAAAAGCAAAAGAGTCTTCCAATCTGAGAAAAACTTAAAATATCCTCTCTAGTCTGTATACTCGACACTTATACTAAATACTTTTATGTAACTATATACTTAGTAATTTAGGGCATTTTTCTCTTTAATGCTAGTTGATTCCAATATTTCTTCCAACCTCCTAAAAAACTGAAGAAGAAGATGCTATTTATAGATGAAAATTAAGGCAGATTTTGCAAGGAAAAGGTGAGGGTAAAATCGGATAAGAGCGAGGAAAATTTTGAATTCCAAACCAATTCTTATCTCAAAACAGGGGAATATCTGATAGATTCCCAAAAATTTTAACAAATCCAACGGGTATAAGGAGAGGTGGACGTTTAGGATGCATCCCATGTCCTTGAAGTACCACGCAGTGCCATCTCCAAGATGCAAGGATGAATTTCATGGCTGCCTGCTTTGCTGAAAAGCTGAATGAGCGTACTGTTTGTCGAGGCAAAGGAACAAGACGACAATTAATTTGTTGGGTACGCATTTTTCCTCTCGCCGTGTAACGTTGGTTTGAGAGAATTGTTGATGACGTTTTCACCTCGTTTGGAATTAAGAATGTTGGAGAATTTGTCTTTCTTGGCATTGTTTATGCGTTTGAAATCGTTGTTGCTTCTATTGCACATGAGCTACTGTTAACGTTGGAGAGAATTCTGGGTTTCTCTTGTGAACTAGAAATGAGCAGGGTTTTGGGTTAAAGGAGGATGGGTCATGTATGCTGGGTTATTATGGAATTGGGAGTGGGCTAGGATTTATGCTGAAGGAAAGAGAATTGGGTATTGGGCCGGATGGAAAGAAAATTGGGTTGGGAATCTGGTCAAATAGGCCTAAAATTGGCCTAAGAGGTATTGAAGAAATTGGTTGGATTGGAATTGAGAAATTGACCCACTAGATTAAGGACTTAGCCAAATTGAGTTAATTAGTAAATTAGACTAAAAATTAAATAGGACGAATTAATATAATTAATTAATGAGCTTATTAATCTTAACGAAATAAAATAATTAACTTAATTTTAAACTTAATGATTCAAAATTATAACGATAATTTAAACTAAACTAATTTAATAAAATACTTACTAAAATTAAAATCATTTAGATGCGATTTTCAAATATTTATAAAATATACTAATTATATAAAAATATATTTAATAATTAGAAATTATTAAATGACTAAATTTACCTGAAAATAACTTGAAAAATATTTGATTTTTTATAAAATTAATTATTTCAAATCGTTTGAAATTAAAGAAACTCGAAAATCAATTCTTATTGGGGAGGGTCAAAATTGGGTGTCAGCAACAACCACTAGGAACAAGAAAGGTGGGGGGGGGGGGGCTGGGCTGGGCATCCAAAAATGTGAGCTGAGGAATAAAGCCCTACACATTGCTCTGTGGAGGGCCTTCAACAACCCAAATAGACTTTGGAGCAAAGTCCTGATCAGCAAATACTGTAGAAGCAACAACAAGAGCAGGATAGTATCGAGAACTTGGAGAACATCCAATTGGGATGGGAGATATGTCAAGAAGCCTCAATATGGGTGGTTCACAAAGGAGACAAGGTCTCATTCATCAAGGATGCATGGATTTCCCATATAAACCCAATTAACAAAATCATGTATGGACCATTCACAAAGAGGGACACAGAACTCAAAGTCAAGGACATCTATACGGATGGGAGTTGGAACTTTGACATCTTCTTGCTTACCCTTAGCAATAAACTCAAAGCCACAATCAGGGACTATCACATCCCCCAAAACAGCCCAAGAATGACTCCATTATCAAGGGCCTAACAAGTGACGGAGCCTTCTCCACTGGCAGTGCTTATAAGCTAATGTCCAATGCCAAGATGGACATCGACCAAACCCAATCAAGCGCTTTTGAATGGATCTGGTCCACCATGGCCCCTAATAAAATCAAAACTTTCTTTTGGCTTTTCCATCACCAAAGGCTTCCTACAATCCATTCGATCCATCAAAGAGGGCTTAATGTAAGCCCAACATGCCACTTTTGCAATGCTCCAAAAAAAGACATCAACCACATCTTATTTGAATGTCCGAATGCTACCTCATTCTGGAACAAAATTCTCGGAGGGATCAACAATAGCCAGACCCTTGGGCTAAACCTTACTAACTGGGACGCCTACTGGAAAAACACCAAGAACAAATCCTTCAATAGCATCATAAAATGGGGGATGCATATACCCTTCTGTTAATGGCATATATAGACCACCAAGATCAGGAACCTCTTCAACAAAAAGAGAGATGCTATTGATGAGGTCACTCCTGTCAACCAGGCCATGGAATATCAGCTTCTAGTGGCACAAAAGGAAAGAGGCAAACGCCAAAGATCCGTCATTGCAGTTAAATGGGAATCCCTTGATAGGGGAACCTATAATCTCAACATTGATGGAGCAGCTGCGAGCAATCCAAACGTGGGAGGGATTGGAGGAGTGTTTAGACACCATGGTGGGCACTAGATTCTAAGCTAAAGTGAAAGCACCCATAAAACAAATCCTGCAATGGCAGAACTCCAGGAGCTGTGAAGAGGGCTGCACATTGGTGTTGAGCATAGCTCACACCCTTGATAATCAACACTGACTCCTCGGATATTATAAACTGGGTAAAACATGATTATTTGCCTTATTCTAACCTAATTGTTGAGTGTAGGTAATTGATGATGAAGCTGGACATGTCATGGTGACACACGCATACCGGGAGCAGAATAGGGTAGCGGACAAGTTAGCGAAGGAGGGACTATGAAGACAAGTTTTTGATGCCCCCAACATATTCACAGTCCCACCAGATTATGCATACCATGAATGGGAGGCTGGCAACCTAGGAACTAAATATTCTAGGAAGGTTTCTTTTGCTAACACTATTATCCATGGCCGGGATGTGGCCCAAACTTAACAACCGTGGACCTTATGACAACGAGGACCACGAATCAAACTTAACTTGTCATGTTTTGTTGTTTAAGCTTATATAACATATAACTATCCTTTTAACCAAAAAAAAAAAGTCTCGAGTGCTCCAGGTAAATGCCTGCAACTAATAATTTCTAATTGACAAAAATATAATGAAACTCAATCATATATTAAATTAGTTATTGAAGAAGTGGAATTGGAATTTGTTGTTGACCACGGTACCATTATTGTTGATTTTGAGGCAGCATTGGGATTTGGGCCGTGTCATTGAGAGTATTATTTTATGAATTAAATATATGATGAATGATTTAATATAGGGGTTAGCTACTAGGTTAGTTACTATATATATATACATATATATATATATATATACGTATATATATATATACATATATATATGTATATGTATATATATATGTATATATGTCTATATACATATATGTATATACATATATATATATACATATATGTATATACATATATATATATACATATATGTATATAGACATACGTATATATATATATACGTATGTATATATAGGTATATATATATATACGTATGTATATATAGGTATATACATATATACGTATGTATATATAGGTATATACATATATACGCATGTATATATAGGTATATATATATATACGTATGTATATATAGGTATATATATATATACGTATGTATATATATGTATATATATATACGTATGTATATATATGTATATATATATATATATATATAAAATTCAGGTAAATATAGTCAACTTTTAAATATAATAAGGATGATATGGTTGAGAAATAAAGCGTTTTGTGAATTAGGTTGTAAAATCCTACTCAGTACTCCCTCCTCCGGTTCCCTCATCTTGTTTAGTGGTTTTTGGTTTACTAAATTTATGTAATTTCTCTCAAAATTACTTTCTTTTTTTTTTTAAATTTTTACTCTGTTCATCTCTTTTGCTTAGCCTATGTTCTTAGCAACTTCTTCTTTAACCAAACCCCGGGATACACAGTCCTTCGGTTCCCTGACCATGGCGGACTTTCAACTCCCCTAGGTATTTACAGGTTAATCCATCGTTGTTACTAAGAAGGGAAGGAACTAACCATTTACTAAGAGTAAGTAATAAATGAACCATAATTTAAACATTACATATATGAACATCATATTATATAATTATAATAACGGTACATAATATCAACAGGGAGAAACTACTAAAGATCTAGAAAGACATATAACTACTTACATCATAATGGTCGGAGAGAGGTTTCCCTTTCGGGAGTCCCCGAGTGACCTTGCAACTACTTGCGAAAATAAACACTTACACTCCTTTTTACAAACAAACTCACTTCACTCTTTTTTTTTTTTGGAAGGGAAGGGAAGGGACATATGTAAATCTTCAAACTCGTAAACTATTCTCTATTACGCTCTGTTTGTTCTTCTCTCTGCTCTCTACTCTTCTTCTTGCAAATGGTCTCATATGTATAGGTGAGGAAGGACTTCCACGGATTTGAAACTTCGGATTTCAAATATTGAATAATCTTTATTTACCTGTTGAGTGCTCTTTGGGCCCCATCGTCACATGTCCTTTGAAAGACTTTTTCAAAATAATTATCCGCTTTTGAGTAGTGGTGTCCTTTTTATTGTCTACTTTGGAGTAATGACTTATCACGTCATTGCTTACTTATCCTTTTTTGTCTTTTTCTCTTGATCATCATGGCTTACGTATTTCTTACGTGTCTAGATTGTGCAATGCGATGGAGTCAAAACTCATCCCTGAGTCGTCGTCCTCATTTGGGTCTTGAGCAAATTGTTCTAGCGACGGGTTGTATTCGTTACTTTTTGAATTTTCAGTGTCAGTGTCTGCAGTTTTCGGTTCTGGATTTGGGTATTCTTTTATAACTTCTTTAGTCTTTTCACTGAGTAACTTGTGGAGAGAACTTTGTATCATCTGTTCTATTTTTTTTTTTTTTGTCTTTTTTTCTTTTTAGAAGGAATCCTCTAGTCTTCTTTCCTTTTTTGGTAGTCTTGGTTGTATTGAAACTGGCTGGTAAAATTCTCACACTTTTTGGCAAAGCGTCAGCTATCAACGGATTTGATGAGTCTTTACCCGCTACCGTTTGAACGGGACTAGCTGTACCTTTAGCCGATACAGTGGCTCTTTCCATTCTTTGGGGAATGTACACCCGTCTTATCCATTTTACAATGAGATAGAGAACTCTTTTGCTCTTTTGGATAGTTTTCGATTTTTAGTGGTATAGTCTGAGTGATTTCAAAATATAAAATCTTTATTCTTTCTTGTAGGAGGTGAATATGTTGTGTCATTTTTTTCTTTTTCTTTTTCGAGTCTTTCAATGGTTTGATTTTGTCTTTTGAATCCTTTTGTAATTGAATAGCAGTGGTCACAAAATATTATTTTGTCTGTGTCTTTTCGGATGTTATATTGTAAGAAAGGGCTTGCAATTTGCCTCAAAGCTGGGCTTACGAAATAATTTGGCTCTAGATTTTCTCTTGCGTAGTCCAAAGCTTCATTTAGGTCGTTGAACCCTTTGAAGAGGAGAGTGGGAAAGTTTTTTATTGAATCTATTACCTTAGTCCATGTCTGAAAGATTCCGGCCAATCTTCCCTGAACTACCGCATAGAATTTGAATTTCTTATCTTCATTTTTCTCTGTGAAATAATGGCTTAATGAATTTAGTACAGAAATGAAGTAGCTATTGTCTCGTGGGATCTTATTGTATGCTATCCATAGATTATCTATCAAGCATCTTTGGGGTCTGTTTATCTTTGTCTCTCGCTTCACTCTAAAACTTAAGTTAGATGGGGGGGATAAAATATTAAGTTTTATCTTCCAAAATGCAGTCTTTCAATGCTTGGGGTATTTTATCTTGTTTCTTCTAATCTTGTCTGGGGTCGGAATAAGGTGTTCCCCAATAGAGTCTGTAGATATAAATCTTTGTTTCTTTGATCAGTAGTGCTGCTTGAGCTAAAGGCTCTGGCCTTGTCTTTGTCTGTAGTCATGCTGAAAATAAATAGTTTGTTTTCATCTGCTAAGCTGATCTGCTAAAGAATTATCTTTCCCTTTTATATGTTCTAGAGATATATTATATATTGACGTCACGTCTAAAAAATTTAACCATCTTCTTTTGCTACTACTTTTTCCATCTATTTTTTGATGGAATTTTACAATGTCTTCGCAATCAGTTCTTACTAAAATTTCTTTTTAATTGATAATATATAATTTAAAACTGTTTAGACCGTATATTACCGCTATATTTCTGCGTCTATACTACTCATGTTCCCTTTTTCTTTATATTTTCCGCTTTGGTAGGTGCAGATTTTTTCATCTTTTTTGTTTACATACTTATTTCTTTGTTTTTAATATTGTTCCCCATCCTTCTAGACTTCCGTTGGTTTCTAATGGGAGAGATAAGTCTGGTATGTTTTTAACCATTTGTTTAAGTTTTTGTACTAACTTTATGTCTTCTGTATTGAATGTTTTTTGTCCATGAGCTTCCGTTTTTTAATATAAAGGTCTTGCTACCTTTCCTAGGTCTTTTATAAAATTTATTGCATAATCTAAAATTCCTAGAATTTTTTTAAAATTCATTAGTTTTGTCTAGTTTGTCTGGCATGTCTAGGACTTTTTTAGCTATATGAGGTTGTAATTTTATTCTTCCATCTCCAATTTCTACTCCTTAGAAGTTTATGAGGCTTTTACATAAATCCATTTTTTTCTTACTAACTATGATTCCGTTGTCTACAAATAACTTAAACATTTTTTGTAAGTGTCCTAGATGTTCTTTAGTATTATTACTGAACACTAGAATATCATCTACATACAATAGAATAAAATTTTTATAGTCTCTAAAAATACTATCCATTTTTCTTTGGAAAATTGGGGGCCTGTTTAGTCCAAAGGGCATTACTAACCATTCAAAATGTCCCTCTGGGCAAGTAAAAGCAGTCCATTCTATACTGTCTTCATGCATTTTTACATGCCAGTATCCGGACTTGCAATCAAACTTACTAAAAACTTTTCTTCCATGTATTCTATTTATTAGTTCTGTTTAATCTGATAGCTTATACCCGTCTATTCGGGTGTTATCATTAAGTTTTTTGTAATTTATAACCATTCTGGCTTTTCCTCTTACTATTTCATTATGATTTCTTACCATGAATGTTGCTGACCTATGTCTTGTTGTTGATCTTCTGATTACTCCAAACCTTAGTAACTCTTTTATTTGGTTCTTTGAATTCTTTCATGTCTTCATTTGTTGATTCTATAGAGGTTGTTTTCACCGTGTATAATGGGTTAATTATGTCTAGTCTGCAACTTATGTGATTGGCGTCCCAATACCTTAGGGGTCTTTCTCCAATTATCTCTAGTTTATCTAGAATTCGAATTACTTCTTTCAGATCTTTTTGATTTTTTATTAT
Organism: Solanum pinnatisectum; assembly: GCA_035578085.1. Lineage (NCBI taxonomy): Eukaryota > Viridiplantae > Streptophyta > Magnoliopsida > Solanales > Solanaceae > Solanum > Solanum pinnatisectum. The sequence goes on from CM069078.1 coordinate 17,740,452, forward strand.
TCCTATATGCTGTAATCCTCTTTTAAAATTGTAAAGCCCTGTATTTATTTCTATTAAGTTGTAACCTTTTTCTATATCTTCTGTATCTAAAAGGCTAAGTTCTAATAATTCAATTTCTTCTCTCTCGTCTATAACATGTATTTTAGTGCAAGTGCATTCTTTTCCTTTATCGCATTTTGAAGTATTTGGTTTAGGCTCATCAGTGTCTATGAGATACCTAGATCTTGTTGGGATAGATTCTATTGTTATTGCTGTCTGAGTAGTATTTTTAAGGAGTATTACTCCATCTCTAGTAAGGAGACAGCTGCCATTATTATGTAGTAAAAAATCTAATCCTAAAACAAAGTCTACCCTAATATTTAGATCTCTTACCCAGATTTTTTTCTAACTTATATGTGGGTTTATAAAAGTCTACACACGTGTTTAAAAAACTTATTTTTGCAATACTGACGTAATGCTTATATATGTTAGAAGAACCATCCATTTGCATGGCGCTTTGTGGTTCTGGAAAGTCTTTTATTACTTCTAGAGGCAAGATGCATCTATTTATTATACTTTTTGAACATTCTGAGTCTACTAGAGCGTGAGTCTCTATCTCATAGTCCTGAATTTTTATTCTGGTTAGGATTTTTATGTTATTAATTTTTTTGTCTTCGTTACAAATTAATCCTTCAAATGACTTGTAGTCTTCCTTTTCATTTAGAAGTTCTATTTATGATTCTAACATTTTATGGTCAATTTGGCTAGTGTCTTCCACGCCTTTCCCCTTTTCTGATGCTACGCCTTTCCCTTTTCTATTTTACTTACTCTTTCTTCTAAACTATCTATTCTATCCTCTAATGCTTTTAGCATTTTTTCTTTTGTGATAACTTGCTCGTCTTTGATCTTAATATTAAATATATTTTCGATGCACCGAATGCATCCTTCTATATAACAGTTCATGTATTTTACTCTTCTGCCTTTACTTGGATATCCTGTGCAATTAAAGCATCATTGACTATCTAATCCTTTCCCTTTGCAGAATTGGTGGTCACATTATATATTAACAAAGGTGTAATCCTTTAAGTTGTTTAAATCTAGCTTCTCTAATCCTATCTCGTTTATTAATGTTTCTTCTTCTAAATCAGATGAATTTTGTCTTCCTCCTTCTAAGGCATCTATGCTTATTACTGAATATATACTTTAGTTATCTGACATATATTCGATTACATTTATCAGGGTTTCTTGGAAGTCTTCTATAAGCTGGCCATTTCTTGTCCTACTTTTGTTTCTTCTTGGACAAGTATTGGCTAGATGTTCTTCACTTCCGCATGTGAAACAAGCTAGTCTATTTTTGTAAATTTTGTTGTTATTATGTTTTCTTACATGTTTGTCTTTATTTATGTAAGGCTTTCTTGCCGTTGATTTTCTTAAATAATATTTTTTTCTTAGGTTTGTAATCTTGGGTATTTTGGTGTGTTTTTCTGTATTTTCTTTGTGGTTTACTTTGATCGTAACTTTGTGTTGTATATATATTTTTACAGAATTCAGGCTCATTTTGTTTCAACTGTTTTTGTATTTGTATATTTGTACATTTTTCTTGTAATACCTCCATTTGTATATTTGGGTTTTGCATTACTCATTCTCTTTTATTTCATCTTTCTTCTATCTCTCTTCCTAGGGCTCCAGGAAGCTTATTTAAAAGTTTATTTCCTAAACTTTGATCAAACGCGTTACCGCTTATAGCACAATAATAAAAGTAGTCATTTAGAAAGTTCTTTATATGACACCAATTATTTATGCTAAGTTGTTCTAATTTTATTAACGCATTCTTTTGTTATACTACTAATCCGCTATTTGGGTCTTCTCCTGTTATTAAATTATGTATTTTATTGGTAAAGTTATATGGGTTTGGTCCCATGTTTACTAATTCTTGGAATTCTTGAGGATAAGCTACTTTGTACGCTTCCCATACTCCTTTAAATGATTCTCCTAAAAAGGTCTCCATATAACTATACATGGTTTCTGCATCTGTTTCACTATAATGGTGTATATAGTCTGTTACTACTATTCCTTTCCATACGTCTATTACTGAATTCCATAATTGAGGGTCATGTGCTGCTATATTCAGTATTTTTCCGCTGTCTCCCCCGTCTTGTAGTTTGATAGGAGCTTCTATTGGCATTCTTATCCCTATTGGTCTAACCATTTCTGGTTCTGTAGCTGGGTCTTGTCTAAACACCCTATGTCTTGGTAAATTACCTATGGTATATTCTACTGATAGTACAGGTGTTGTTTTTTGGAAGAGACTTGAATTGGTTGAGGCGGTTTCCATAAATTCTTTTAAGCTGCGAGTTGTTTCATCATCACTTTCACTTTTATCTTCTTCTTGTCTACTTTCACTTTCGTCTTCTTTTTGTCTATATCCGTAATTTTCTGTTCTAACTCTGTATTTTTTAAAATGTTTTTCTACTAGAGAAAATTATATTCCTCTTAGTTTACAACCTTTACATCTAAAGATTGTTGTTTTATTTAATTTGTGTATTTTTTTGGCTTTTTCTATTGACTTATCTACTTCATAGTCATTTTCTTCTATGATTTAGACATTCCTTCCTTCCATGTTTATGGTTGTTTCGTTATCTTATTCATCTATTTCTTTTTTGTCGGAATATTTATAGTCAGTGAATCTGATTGAGGTTTGTCCTTTGTTATTAGTATATGTAAGGTGATCATTGAGTCTTAATACCTCCTTTTTACAGAATTTCTCTAAATTTCATTCCCTACCAGCATATTCTTCGGAACTTATTTTTGAAGGGTTTCATTAGTTTTATCCCCTTATTTCCCATTAAACCTATTGTATCATCTATTTTAATTTTAAACTTTGAAGTGCTGCTAGTGGCTAATTTTCCTATGAAACCTACACATATTAGCAAATTATTTCCGCAGTTCATTTCTTCGTAACCTTTAGTTTGAATTCCTATTTTATGTATTTACCAAATTCATTTGAATTTATCATAAAGTCTGGATTACAGTAAAATATTCCTACATTATTGGTCATATCTACTTCTGTTAAACTTATTATAGATCTTTTTTATTCTGACCATCTATCATCATATAAAGTAATTAATACTTTAGTTCCTAGATTTTCTCTAGTTAATCCTTTCAGTCCAATTACTACTAATCCCATATGCATGAGATTCATTCTTCTTTTTTGTATTTCTTTCATAGATTCTTTGCTAATTAGACTTATACTTTCACTATTATTTTTCGATATGCACATCTGCTCTTCTCTATAATGTCTATATAATTGTGCTGTTGAAGAAAATAAACCTATATTATAAAGTACTTGAGGATTTAGAAGTCTTAATTTATTTTGTTGGAAAATTTCTATATCTTTGTCTACATCTATTATTGCATCTAACTGGTGACTGCTATTGGGTCTGGATGAGTTCATTATTCTAGCTAACATATTGTTTCCTAGTCTATCTTAAGAGAAACTGGCCTTTTGTCTTTCTTGGGAGGCTCGATTCCTATTTGAAAAAAGGTCCATTCAATTTTATTACCTATGGTATATATATTTGTTCTTATTTGTTGGTTGAAATTCAAACACTTCTTTTAACTTGAATTTATCTTAGATTTTCCCATGTGGTATTACATTAAGATTGAAGTTTTACCAAATCGATATACTTAATTAAGCATTGATTTTAAACATTATAACTATTGCATCATTTTAAATTGTAATATGTCCACATGGTACATATATACCTTTAAAATACTCTATTAAATAGTGGAGGGGGTAAAATGTCCTCCATAAAAATTGGTATCGTAACAACAATTTTGGCTAAATAATTTAATTATTAATACTGAAAGTCAAGAATCTAAAATATTATTAAAACTCCACAATTCAAATTATTTCAAATTCAATCAAAATATAACAAAAAAATAATATAATAAAACTTCCAATTGAAATTTAACAAAAAAAGTAATACAATAAAAGCAACCAATTGACAGAAAATGTACAGACTTATTATGGAGGGTAAAAGAATTTATTAATAACTACCAATTAAAACTTTTATATATATATATATATAGCAATTATCCTTTTATTTAATGAGGTCGTGCGTTTTAAATTGCATAATTTCATTTCTGTAGAATTTTCGATTTACATTGCACCATTTTAGGTTGACAGTAATATTTATTAATTATAAAATTCAAAAAAAAATTAATTTTTAATTAAAAGGATTAATTCTGATACATTATTTAATGGAGAATTTTAAGGGGTGGTTTTAGTGCCCCGTAATAATTTCAAATTTAAAAATAAATATTAAGTCTAACATTTTTAATTTCAATTTATTAATTGTGAAGTGAGGGTAGTTATTAGTTTATTTTAAAACAATTCAAATATTGATCCCATGTAAGTGGAAAACTGTTTTTATTTTTAATTTTTTTTAAATTATTCGGAATTAAAGCTTAAATACGGTAACTTTTCTTTCCCACAAGTTTGATGATCTTTTTTAATGAACATTTAGTATAATAATCATAGCATCTAAAATCTATAATAATTAATATATATATATATATATATATATATATATATAGAAAAATTTGAAAGTAAAAATAAAATTGCAAAACATAGATGAAAAACACGGACACATTTTTAAAAAAAACACAGGCAATGTAGCGGAAGTTTACAAAGAAAAATTTAAATTAACCCACGTAAAAAAAAAAAATAAAAAAAAAAAAATGGCAAAGTGGTTCCTTTTTTATTTGAATTTAAAAGCGGTAACCTAAAATTGTTCAACTGCTCATGCACACTTTATTTTTACATATTCATAAATAATTAAATTCAATTACAAGGATTATTTCATTTTTCAAAAATATATGTCTTCATATTAACCACGCTCACACTGAACAGTTTAAGTTCTTTTAAAAAAAAATTCAAATTTTAATAAATCATATTTTTTTACTTCCCTTTTGATCAAATTATAATTTCAACAAAATCAAAAATTCATTTAAAAAAATTGTTACATAATTCAAACGTTTTATATCTATTACACTGTTAAAAAAATAATTTTAAAATTTTAAAAATAAATCCTAATATTATTTGCCACTGTTAACGTAAACGTATTACAAAAGAATAAAATGTACAACACATTTTAAAGGGTCAAACAAATCTAAAAATTCACAAAATAAAAGAAGAGACTTACGGTAAATCTAATGAATAAAAGATGATCCGTTTATTTCATCTTTCAATTTTTTCTTTGCACTGAAAATAATTTATTTTTATGTGATAAAATATTAATTTGAATATAGTAATTTTTACAAATATTTATCACTAAAATTCATCTTTTTTTTGCATCTTTATTTTATGAAATTATATTTGATTTAATGAAAATCATCTTATTTTAAATGATTGAACTTGCTTTGCAAATTATATTTAGATTTTAGCTACAATTAGAATCAATATTTTGAATACTAGGTTTTAAATTGATCTATGAATTTAAAATTAATCAATTAAAATAAATAAAAATTCAACACACACCACATATACTATTAATCTTCAACCCACTACTAAGGAATGAAGTGAAGTGCAATATTATACTAAAAGAAGGAAAAAATTAAGATTAATGTTTGGTGTCTTTGAAGAACATAACCTCATCACACAGATTATGGCAAAATTTTGTTAACATTAAGTGTATATATAAAATTAACTATTATATATGATTATACATGAACTTTGTGACTCAATCATAATTTGCATTAATTATTTTTATGTTTAAAAGTTACTATATTTTTAAACGCGGAAGCGTATTCATTTACTTACTTTACATGTCATCCACCACCTCCTCTTCAACTCCCCCTTTTTTCTTTTATTTTCTTGTTCTTTTTACTCTAAAGTATTCAACTCTTATATACATACTAGATAGGTGGCTCCCGTGCCAGCACGGGCTGATAGTTAACGTAGTGGTTATCGATACATGAAATGACAAAGAAGGAGCAAAGATGAAATATAAAGAAAATGTGTGTGAATAAGTGGATCCAGCAGGCAACTGTCACGTATCCCATCTTCCTCCGTGTCTCTTTCTGTGTAGATAATAGCCCTTGTGTGTTTTAATGAAAAGGAAAAGAGAGCTTGACACCTCAATCATATTTAGGATCACCAGGATTATGGCTTGCACTCATTATAAAGCTACCATTTTCCTGCGGATTTAACTTTGAAATATCTCATAAGAGCAATAAATCTATTTAAAGAAAATGTATGAGTGTCTCATAATCCCAAATTGACAATTCTTCCATCCATATCCACATTAGCATTAAAATTATCAAGCACGGTAGGAATATAATCCTGGGAAAAATGCCCAAATGGATCACTGCTACTACTACAATAACATAGTCAGTATCAAGTGAGCTCCGGAGAAAAAGTAGTTGGGAAAAAAGAAAAAGCATGCGAGAGCTCATATCTTCTTAAAATGTAACAATGACTACAACAATAAAAAACAATAATTGAAGTAACTACAAAGTAGTCGAAATAACACTCAACTACGTAACTAACCTTTTATCCTAATTCGAGTTCTCCATAACCTGTTATCTAAGTTCATATGCTCGGTCAGCTGAAATTACGACATGTTGTATCTAACCTGTGAAAAGCCAAAAAGAATACCAGCTATTGAATCAGAAAGTAAGAAATGGAAGCAAAAGGAAAGACGAAAAACACATTAAGATTCTCTTAGTATTACATGATTTAGATTCTAGCAAATGCAATTGTCATGATACATCAGGTAACATGGGAAACAACACAATCGCAACACCATTTTTGTTTTATATAGGAGACCATAGGTGAAACGCAAAGCTGCTATAAGCATTGCATTGATATAATGCTTTTTAAAGACATAAAACACCAAATCTATTTTTAAAAATAAAAACAAAAATCTAACTTGTTATAGATGAACCACTTGAGCATCGATTGGACTACTTATGTATAATTACTGTAAAAAATGAACAAACAAAACGTGGAGCCAGGATTAGGAATTTACGACATCAAATCAGTGATCACAGTTTAGAGTCCTTAACATTGGTCTCAATAGGATGTCAAAATTTGACATTAGAATGAACATTACTTCTGCCGCTTGAAGGGGCTGGAATACCCTCTCGGCTTCTGCATCACAAAGATGCCAAGCCTATTGAAGAATGACGAAAAGTACAATTATTGAGTGTCGTCTTATTAGATAAACCAATTTGCTGTAAGCATAAATGATAATTCAAAAGTCAGAGAACCTTTTCAATGGTATAATAGTTATACAATTTCTCAAAGTACCGAGAGTCAGAACAATTAGTCGAATTGAGATACATCAAAACCAAAAATCAATGAGGATGTAAGCATCAATACAATGTTATGCTATTTTACAAGTGATACATGTCTGGAGTACGAGTAGAGCAGAAATAAGAACTTATAACTTGAAATCTAAATTAAGTAATCTGTCTGTGAGATAGTGGATACGTAAATAAAACACAAGCTGCCAGAAATAGTGATTCGAAGATGCACAGGTGTAGTTAAATTATCATTCTATCTATTGTTTTTAAAGTGCACTGTATCATACAACATACAGGAGAAGTGAAAAAATGTTAGAAAGAAGCGGAAAAGAAGAAGCGATTAGATAGAGTTTCTATAGATACGAACAAGTACTTGAGCAGTAAAAGTGTGTGAATTTAATTGTGTAGACAAATTATACAGAGCAGCAAGTACTTTAAAGATAGCTAAAAGTATGTGATTTAATCCTGTAGACAAATTTGCTGAAGGCAATGCGGCTAAATAGGCAAAAGACAAAGACACAAATATAAGGTAAAGCGCAAAAGTTTCATGCGAAATCTTTTCTATAGTTTCCTTTTGATAAGGTCAAAACTATGCATCCAAAATACTTGTACACTCGGGAAAAATGAAAATTCCATCAAATACAAAAAAAAAAATAAAAATAAATAAATAAAAAATAAAATAGAGCAGAATTACTACTGATGAAATCCGCAGGAGAAGACATGATCATAGATCGTTATTTTGATTTTTGGTTCATAGGCGAATTACTGTTCTTTGACATCTCTATACCAACTTTGTTAGCCAGAACATTTTAATGCCCTAATTCGTCAACTAAAAGGTCAAAATAAGAAAGACCCGCAGTTTTCTCAGCGATAACTCACACAAAGAAGCATACTTCACACCCAATTACCTGGAATTCAACCCTAACAAATCACAAATCATGCCTAACAACGATGAAACATCAAAATTGAAGCACATAGACCAGAGGGAAAAAGTAAATTCAAGATGGGACGAAGATACTGTTAACAGAACTACTTTAATTGAAGAACAAGACGCAAGAGTTATATTACAATATAATAGAACTAGTCTAAATACAAAAAAGAATAGGACGACTATATATAAGCATCCATTAACTAAACCTAACCTAATAGGAATCAATTAACTAAACATAACCTAATAGGAACTAGACCCAATAACAAAAGCCCAAACATATGGGCTAGCATCCCCCCTCAAACTCACAATGCAACAGCAATAAGCATTGAGAGTTTGTCACACAAAACCCGAAATCGAGACGCCGACTGCACCTTCGTAAAAAGATCAGCAATCTGCAAGGATGACGGAACAAAAGGAAGCGATATGGTACCGAGCTATAAATGATGACGGGTGAAGTGACAATCAATCTCAATGTGCTTCGTCTGCTCATGAAAAACAGAATTCTTTGCAATTTGTACCGCACTTTTGTTATCACAATGCAGGGGAGTAGGCAGAGAAATGTGAACCCCCATATCTGCAAGAAGCCAACGTAACCAAACAATCTCACATGTAGTCACAACCATAGCACGATACTCAGCCTCCGTGGAAGATCTAGAGACAACATCCTGTTTCTTGCTCTTCCATGAGATTAAAGAGTCTCCAAGAAACACACAAAAACCAGTGGTGGATTTACGATCCCCATCCCAATCAGCATCACTATAGGCTTGCAACTCGAGAGATGACGTCGAGGGAAACAAGAGATTCTGAAACTGAGTGCCACGAAGATATCTCAAAATACAATCTGAAGTGAAAAGAAGTAGAGCAGAATAAATCAAGCTAACAACATGAATTGCATGAGCTATATCCAGGCGAGTAACAGTAAGATAAACCAAACTTCCTACAACAGTTTGATAAAGACTCGGATCTGATAACAGAACACCATCACTAGGAGAGTATCGTGCATTGGTTTCAAGGGGAGTATCTATCCCGTTGTCGAAGGCGCCCGTTTAAACAAGTCAGATATATATTTAGTCTGAGAAAGAAGATACCCTTTCTTAGACTGAGCCACCTCAATACCCAAAAAATAACGTAGCAAGCCCAAGTCCTTCATGGCAAATCGATGAGCCAAATCACGCTTCAATGACTCAATACCACCATAATCATCACCAGTAATAACCATATCATCTACATATAAGGACATAAGAATTCTCCCTGCACTCGTACACCTAACAAACAACGCCGAATCATGATTACTCGGGACAAATCCAAGAGAAGTAATCACAGTGGAAAATTTCTCAAACCAAGCACGAGGGGCTTGCTTGAGACCATATAAAGCTTTTCGAAGCCAACAAACTTCACCCGGCTGGTGGTCAATACCTGGGGAAGGAGTCATATAAACTTCCTCATAGAGATCACCATTCAGAAATGCATTCTTGACGTCCATTTGAAATATCTTCCACTGTCGAACGGATGCAACAACAATTATAGTGCGAACAGTCGTCATCTTTGCCACCGGGGCAAAAGTCTCCTCATAGTCCATACCATATTTTTGTGAGTACCCTTTTGCCACAAGTCTGGCCTTGTATCGCTCAACAGACCCATCAGACTTTGTTTTTATCTTATACACCCATCGACAGCCAATCGTATGTTTACCAGGGGGAAGGGTAACCAAATCCCGTGTATGTGTCTGATAAAGAGCAGTGAGTTCCTCAGCCATAGCATTCTGCCAAAGAGGATCAATCACAGCCTCTCGATACGACTCAGGTTCAGACAAATTATGTATGTTTGTAATAAAGGAAGCAAATGAGGCTGAGTATGTAGAGTAAGCGAAATCTGGTAGTTTGGTGGACTTAGAAGGACGAGTAGACCTCCTCAGAGGTGGTGGGTCTCCAGTATCAATAGGCAAAGGAGCAGACTCAGGCACAGGTGGGGCTGAAGCACTATCATCAGGTGGCATGGATGAATCTGAAACTGGAACCTCTATGTCAACGCCAAAAGGATCAATATGCTGAAGATCTGATTTCGTTACATCATGGGATTTAGCTGGAATCGAATAAAAAAGAATATGTTCCAAAAAGGTGACATTCCGTGAAACATATAATTTCTGACTTACAGGATCATAGCAACGATATCCTTTCTGTCCAACACCATACCCCAAAAACACACATATAGCTGATTTTGGCCCCAGCTTATTTCGTTCAACATGAGGACGAAGAACAAAGCAAGTACATCCAAAAATACGTAATGCAGAATAATTCGGTAGGTGACCATATAATTTCTCAAACGGAGACATCCCTGAAGTCAATGCAGTAGGAATACGATTAATCACATATACAACAGTTAGGACTGCTTCTCCCCAAAAAATACTAGGAACCTCTGCAGATAAGAGTAAAGAGCGTGTTGTCTCAACAATATGACAGTGTTTTCTTTCTGCAACACCGCTCGCTTTCGTGAGTGTCGGTACAAGATGACTGGTGTATGGTACCATCAGAGGCGAGTAACTGAGTGAAATCATTAGAGGTATATTCACCCCCTAAGTCACACCTGAAGCATTTTATCACAGCCGAATGTTGCGTTTTAACAAGGGCTCTAAAGTTGATATAAATGCCAAAGAAATCAGATCTACATTTCATAAGATAAACCCAGGTATAACGAGTAAAGTCATCTATAAACGAAACATAATAGGTCGAGCCACCCTTAGTGGATATTGGCGATAGGCCCCACACATCAGAATGAATAATATCAAAAGGAGCAACAGAATAAGAGACACTTTTACTAAATGGTAAAATCGAGAATTTTGCCAGTTTACAACCACTACAATCAGAAATATCACAAGTGTTCAAATGACCCAAAGCACCAGTAGAGGCTAAGAAACGTAAACGTGACACTGACACATGTCCCAAACGGGAATGCCAAAGATAAAACTGAGAAGACAAGGGACTCAAACGAAAAGACGACAAATCAATACTAGAGGCAGCAACAGCAACAGAAGACACTTTGAGAATCTCCAAGACATAGAGTTTCCCCAACCTACGGCCAATCCCAATCACCTTCTGAGTGTGTTGGTCCTGTACAACACAAATAGAATCAGAAAAGAACACCCAATTACCAGCTTTACACAATTGACTGACCGAAGCAAGATTCAAAGCAAGTTTGGGAATGTAATAAACATCAGAGAGAGCAATGTTAGATGTAGTAACAGAACCAACACCCTCGACTGTCATAGATGCAGCACTAGCGGACATAACAGAGATAGGTGAAATAGGGGACAAAGAATCAAACGATGACAAATAAGGTGACATATGATGAGACGCACCAGAATCCAAAATCCACAGGGAGGACGGAATACCTGAGGGACTAGAAAAAGTTGGACCTGAATGAGACATAGATGCTGACATGGCAGTAGGATTAGAAGCCATAAACTGTCTGAACTGTTCGAAAACCTGGGGATCCAACGCAGAAGGTGGCATAGTGCTAACAGACTCAGTATCTACAGATGGTGCAGCGGCAGCAGCAGCAGTGAACTGTGGAGGACGAGCATCAAAGGAGCGTGACCCAGACTTCTGCTGCCCATACTTCTGCTGCTGTCCAGATTGAGGCTGTTTTGCCTTGTTAAGTAACAATGGACACTGAGCCTTCCAATGATTTTTCTGTTTGCAAAATGTACACTTATCAAATGCAACTTTAGAAGATTGTCGAGAACGTGGTGGTCTAGACTGATCAGCTGAAACAGCAAACACAACAAGAGTATTAGTTGCTTTAGACCCTTTATCCACTTGAGACTTGATACGGGTCTCTTCTGCAATCAGTTCATGAACAACGGAATCAACTGTGGGGAGAGGAGATCGATGAAGGATTGTTCCACGCAGTCCTTCAAAATCAGAACGTAATGCCATCAAAAATTGAACCAAACGTTGTTCTTCCCTCCTAGCAATGTATGTCCCAAAAGCTTTTAACTCTACAGATTCAGTAAGAGCAAATTGATCCCATAAATCGGACATTGCAGCATAGAAATCTTGAATGCTCATAGCATTCTGTTGAAGAGCACGAATATCATACTCCAATTGGTACTGCTTAGCAAAATTAGACTGAGTATACAGTCTCTCTAAATGATCCCAAACTTCCTTTGCTGTGTCATACTTAGCCAATTGCATACCAATTGACTGAGTTACAGAATTGTTGATCCAAGTGATAACCTTGGAGTTAGCAGTTTCCCATGAGTCTACCAACAATGCAAAATCCGCAGCCTTATCATCTTTAGGTTTGACTTTAACCCAAGTGACATAACCCCACAAATTCTTCCCACGAAGAAAATTCTTCATGATATAACTCCAATATGCATAATTTTTACCATCTATTTGAGCATTAATGGACTGGAGGGAATCATCTTTTCCAGTCATATTGTCAAAAGAGAAGTAAACACAGCAAAACACGAACAATTCCAAAACAAAAATTAAATCACCTTAGGTCGAACCGATCTAAACAAACAGCAGCAACATCAATCGAGAACTCAGCGGAAGCAGCAAATCAAAAAACCCTAGTTCGAAAACCCTAGCAAATCAAGGAGCATGGATCGATTTAGCTCTTGATACCATGTTACCAGAACTACTTTAATTGAAGAACAAGACGCAAGAGTTGTATTACAATATAATAGAACTAGTCTAAATACAAAAAAGAATAGGATGACTATATATAAGCATCCATTAACTAAACCTAACCTAATAGGAATCAATTAACTAAACATAACCTAATAGGAAATAGACCCAATAACAAAAGCCCAAACATATGGGCTAACAGATACCTACCGGAGCGAGCACCACCCAAAAAATATGATAAACTTGTGTCAACTTCCACCTGTAGCTATTGTTTGGCGATGGAGCTGTAAGCATGTGTTATTGTATAGTTAGGACACATGTGGAGAGTTGCACAAGATACACAATATCAGTACTTGAAAAGAACAATTTAACCCTCTACGGAAGCAGACATGACGACCACCACCAGTTTCCCGGGCCAGTGAATTAAGGGTGAAAAAAGAGTTTTAAAATGAAGAAAAAGTGACACAAAGTATTAATTATTGAGTAGAAGTGACAATTTTAAGGTTAGTGCTAATAACGCTAATTTTAAAAGCCTCAAGTTTTTTTATTTACATAAAAGCCCTATTTCCCCCATTCCACACCTTCCCTTTTCTCCACCCTTCTGTCGCTGCCATCCCCTCCCCTTTTGCCATCGTAATCGTCGCCGTCACCACTTCCTCCTCTACCACAACTATCAGTTCTTCCTCCATTGCTACCTCCTTCTTCTCTATCTCTGCCTCCACAACAACCATCACCTCTACCTTTGTTGTTATCACCAACATCTCATTTGCCACTCTACCACCCTCTCTTTTACCTCACTTTCTACAACAATTATTGTAGTTGTTGCAGCAATTTCAGGATTCTTGAGAAAACTTGAGCGATTCTTTGAAAACTTCAATTGCTTGTACAAGAACTTCAAAGATTGCTACGACAACTTCAACAGTTATTGTGACAACTTCAGTTGTTGCTTGATTTTCTACAAAAAACAATTCAATGACTTCAACTTTAAAATTTTTAAAATTAAAGCAAATTAGTTTGTGAAATAGGACCAACAAGAGAAAAAGAAAAAACGTGATAAAAAATAATGAACGACAATGATAGTGATAGCAACAACAAAGAAGAACAAGTAAATGGAAGAAGAGAAAAAGAAATGAAGAAGAAGAAGAAAAGGGAAGAAGAAATCTGGAAAGAGAAAGAAAGAAGGAAGAAGAGGGAGAAAGAAATCTTGAAAGAGATTTTAAATTTTGAAATTTAAGAAGAGAGGGAAAACTTTTCAAACATTTTGAAATTAAAAATTGAGTTTATTTTGAATATTTTTAAAAGTTTAAAAGTTTTAAATATTATATTTTAGACCCCAATTATCTTAATCACTAATTTAAAAGAAGTTTGACTTGGTCAGTCCTTTTTTGTCGCCAATTTTAATTTCAACACTTTTTTGTCACCTCCTTCTCAATTTACTCTAGCTTCCCCTTAACGACCAAGAAATTGTTTAGATAGAAAATTAAAAACCGCCTTAGTACAATACCATTACTTTAAAATTATGGGCTAAAATCATCGTTTAATAAAATATCCGTGTATGAAATTTTATCCATATTTGAATGAATTTCTATACTGTGCAAAATATCAAAATGAATATTAACAAATATAACCAATAAAATGAATATGAAAAGAAATGTAACAAACGTAACCAATGACTTGTAAAAAATGTAATTTAACAAGAATAATGATTTAATAAAAAATGAACAAATATTTGAACGTATTCAATCTACTGTGACAAAAAAATATAAATAGGATTAACTGATAAAAATCCTAATATTTGAAAGTGGAATGACGACTCTATTGAGGATTTAGATGTTCTAACCATTATGAGTTCATTTTTTCAAATTGAGGGGATTATTCTTTTATTGTGTTATTCATTATATCTTGTATATTGTCTTGATTATTTGTATGTTGTACTTGTTATTTATTCATTATTTATTTAATTTTATGTAATGTTTGCATTGCATCATGACATAATTTCCGCCAACCGGCATTTTTTATTTCTTACTTAAATGACAATTATGCGGGCCGTTGATGTTCGCTATCCAAATTGTTAATCGGGGTACCTGGCGAATGTAGTTGGCCACTGGATGGTCAACAGTCGCTATCTTCCCCACCCCGAGTAGGCCGCTTGGGTCACAATTCCACTTTCAAATAAAGCCTACTCTTAGTCACCTCTAATTAGAGCATTCATTATTTGAGTTCAATAGTCATTCAAGTCCTAATCTGTTGGAACTACGTTTGACCTAATTCCTGTTTCAACGGGATACAAAGGTGCCACAATGGCTCGGTCATGTTCTCTGTAAGCTTTTCATTATTTCAAAACGGAAATTCTTTATTCAAAAGTTCTGTTATTTTTTATTCTTTTAAAATGTTTATATTTTTTAAAATCAATTCTTGACTTGGTTTGTGCCAACACCGTTTAGGTGTGCATATGAAAATAATTTGTACTATAAAGAAGATTGACTTTTTGTTAAACCAAAGATTATTTTGGTACCTCTCATTAATACTTTTGTTACACTTGAAAATATTCTCTTGCATACATTCAAGATTAGAATAAAACCAAATTAATTGTTTCATGTGCATTGTGTGGTGAGTTTTGATCAAATTCGCTTGTGTTGCTTTGTCGATCTAGAATTTGGCCTAAATGTTTGTTGATGCAAAATCTTGAGTAATGTTTGATTTGAGATATGATTGTAGGCCTTCTTTGACCCGTTTGAGCTTTTCAAAGCCTACAAAATGATATTAATCCTTAGTAGATAACCATCTTAGCTTATAGCCTTTCTGATTGCTTAAGCGCACTATCCCTCTTTTGGCCTAACTTTCTTGAGTACACTAAAGATGTGCAAGTTAGAAAAGAAGATTCAAAGTTTAAATTTGTCAAAGACAGAAGTTGCAAAGTCCATGAAAGTCACGAATACAAAAATGAATTCAAAAGAAAGAAGAAAGAGTTTAAAATTCCCATAAGTTCAAGCAAGCAAAATTTTAACAAAGAAAAAATAACTCCAAACAAATAGAGACTTCAAAAGAATATGAGAAGGGGAAAAGCTCAAACAAGCAAAGTTTGAAAAGAAGTCAAAAAGTACGAATGAAAAGGATAACAAAGAGGATTAAAAGCTAAAAACGTAGCAAACATTGAAAACACAAATTTAGTGTAATGCTCAATAAGGGATTAAGTCACTTTTTTCCCAAATAAATATCCTACCCATTCTTAAGCCTACGTTATGAGCTATTAACAAGCCCTACATGATTTCATTTCAAATGTTCTAATATTAGTGGAGATTTACATGAAAGTCAAACCTATGTTATCACAATTGCATTGTTGAACATTTTTCTGAGTGTGAGTGAATTTAGTAAAATGTCCTCAAATCAAGACACCTTAACAATGTGCAAATAGGAACTTTCTTTATGGCGAGGGCACTTGAAACATGATGTTATGTCTAGTTCGAAGCATTTGATTGTAGCAAGATGAACAAATCTTGTCGTCCCTGAAGTACGTTTGAGGTACCCATGGAATCCATAGGAATTACCTCGAAATCAATCTCAGTTGAAAGAGAAATAATTGTGAGAAATTTCTGTACATTATTAATTGTTGGCGTCAATAAAGTTAAACTATGTTTCATTGTTCGAAAAATAAAAATGGGTTGACACCCACTTTTAAGTAGTTGTCCAAACCAACTTTGTGGACCGTTTCATTGTTGATACTTGTCCAAACCAACTTTGTGGACCTTTTCATGGTTGATACTTGTCCAAAGTAACTTTGTGGACCTTTTCATTGTTGAGACTTGTTGAAAATAACTTTGTGAACCGTTTCATTGTTAAATTATATTTTTGGGTCTCATACCCTTCAAAATGACATCATTTTAAATATAGATCGTCATAGCTTTCAAAATAGCATCTTTTGAAAATGAACTTGTTATTTCAAATAAAGTGATATTTTTTAAAATCTGGTTTGTCATTCCATTCCAAATGACACTTTTTAATTTGTTATTCCATTCAGATTGACATTTTTTTTCATATTTATGATATTATTAAGTTCGAATTGTTGCATTAGTTAATTTCCTTGTTCATAAGAGGCCATGTTTGCCTAATTTATGTTCCTTTATGCTACATTTGTTACTAACATTGTTCTTGTAGATTTTGTAGTACACTATTCATGTTATTTTCAAGTTGGGTCGCCCACCTTTAAAGAGACATGTTGGGTTGTCATCTCGTTCAAAGTGACATGTTATGTTCAAGTTGGGCATCCGCCTTCAAAGAGACACGTTGGGTCATCACCTCCCTCTAAGTGAAACATTAAGTTCAAAATTGGGTCGTCCTCCTTTAAAGAGACACGTTGGGTTGTCACTTCCCTCTAAGTGGCACATTAAGTTTAAGATTGAGTCATCTGCCTTTAAATAAACACATTGGGTTGTCACCTCCCTCTAAATGACACGTTAAGTTCAAGATTGTGTCATCCGCCTTTAAAGAGACACGCTTGGTTGTCACCTCCCTCTAAGTGGAACGTTAAGTTAAAGTTGGGTCATCTGCCTTTAAAGAGACACGTTGGGTTGTCACCTTATTCAAAGTGACATGTCATATTCAAGTTGGGTAGTCCACCTTTAAAGAGACACGTTGGGTTGTCACCTCGTTCAAAGACACGTTGGGTTGTCACCTCCTTTAAAGTGGCAAGTTAAGTTAAAGTTGGATCGTCCGCCTTTAAAGAGACACGTTGGGTTGTCACCTCATCTAGGGTGACATGTTAGGATTGGGTTTTCCACCTTTAAAGAGACACGCTGGGTTATCACCTCCATCTAAGTGGAACGTTAAAGTTCAAATTGGGTTGTCCGCCTTTAAAGAGATGTGTTGGGTTGTCATCTCCCTCTAAGTGGCATGTTAAGTTCAAGTTGGGTCATCCGCCTTTAAAGGGACATGTTGGGTTGTCACCTCGTTCAAAGTTACATGTTAAGATTGGGTTATCCGCCTTAATATAGACACATTGGGTTGTCACCTCCATCTAAGTGGCACATTAAAGTCCACGTTGGGTCGTCTTGCCTTTAAAGAGACACGTTGAGTTGTTGCCTTGTTCAAAGTAACATGTTCAGTTTGGGTCGTCCTCATTTAAAGATGCATGTTTGGTTGTCACCTCGTTCAAAGTGACATGTTAAGTTTAAGATAGGATCGTCCGGCTTTAAAGAGACACGTTGGGTTGTCACCTCCCACTAAGAGGCACATCAAAATTCAAGTTAGGTCGTCCGCCTTTAATGAGACACGTAGGGTTGTCACCTCCCTCTAAGTGACACGTTGAAGTTCAAGTTGGATCGTCCGGCTTTAAAGAGACACGTTGGGTTGTCACCTCACTTCAAGTGGCACGTTAAGTTTGAGTTGGGTCATCTGCCTTTCAAGAGACAAGTTAAGTTGTCACCGCGTTCAAAGTGGCATGTCATTCACATCATCCTCCTTTCAAAGAGATATACTACCTTCATTGTGCAATTTTGAAAGTAACGTCGAACCTATGTGAATGTTTGATTAATCCTTGTCTTTTAAATATTATTTTTAGTCTTGTTGACGGATGTAGAGTGTTCTTCAAAATCTCTACTAACGTCTCATATTTATTTTCCAAAGTTTATCAAACCAAATTTGGGTTCGTCAACTTTCTTTTGATGAAGATCTCTTTCATCAATCCTAATAGAACAAAGGGGAAAACTGTTGACACCAAATTTTGGTTTGATATGTTTCAAAGTTAATACTTTTAAGTATTTTATTTATTAATAGTTCAAAATACATGTTGTAACACCTCATAAATCTAGTAGTCTAAGCTAGGGGTAAAGTGAGAGGTCAAGAGCCAAGGAATTAAGCTTAGGCACCTTCATAAGGACCCAAACGGGCCGTGAAGGGCACCATGAGTCGTGGTGTTACCCATGGTGGCTTCTAGTAGCCAACCAACCTTTGCTCACCTCCCACGACCACCTTGATGCCTCGTGGTGGGGACCACGGGTCGTGGTGAGCTAGGCAGTAACTAGTCCAAGGCTACCCAAAAAGAGACCCTCCCACGAGCTACTAGACGGCTCGTGAAGGCCACTACGGGCCATGGAGAGGGTCGTGGTCAAGAGTTAGGTTTAGGAGGGTTAAGGGGTGGCAAGCTAGGCTACTAGTCAAGGGCCATGGGCATCAAAACAGCCCGTGAAGATTTACATGGACCGTGAAGTCGTTCGTGAAGGGTTTTTCTTAGGCTTAGAGTTTAGGTTGAACTTCAAACAATCATACCATTTAGCTCAAACCAAATTAGGTGGCCTATGACCTGTCAAATTAAAGGTCCCTGAGTCCTCTTTCCAACGCCACCGAGTTTTCCCAATTCCCATCTTGGAGTAAAAAGTTATGCCCGAAATAATGAAACATGTAGAAATTCTTCACGACTCGTTTGACAGGCTGTGGTGATGGTGACGACCCATTTTGGCTTCCATCATGCCAATTCGGCAGTTTCTAGTCATGTACTTTTGGGTATTTTCCCCCAATCATTTTAACTCAATACTAAGTCGCTTTTCCTTCTACCCAAAGCCGTACATAATGATTATAAACCCCCAAATCACCCAAACTAAATTCATTCTCTTAAATTTCCAAAAGTTGATCAAGCTCTTCCTTTTCAAATATTTCTCTCTCTAGAAACTTGAAGAAGAAATGATTCAAGCTAGGATCAAGGTCAAGCCTTAATTCGTCCATTGAAGTTAAGCATTGGGCTTTGAAGTATGATAGTTTTCATCCATGAATTCCTTCCACTCATGGAGTTTCCAAATTCTCCTATTTTCAAAGTTAGAATTCCCCAATTGAGTTAGGGTTTTCTTAAATTACCATGGGTCTCTTGAATATTAATTTAAATGATTGAATTATGATCTCTTATGTATGAATTGATGAAATACTATGATTTTATGATGATTTCCCCATGAACCCATGTAAATCCCATTTTTTCGAATTATGATGATATGTTGTGGGTCTTTGTTTATGAAAGATGAGTTTTATGAAATAAAGCATGAATTGATAGAATCCTATGAATTTATGATGAAATCCATATCTAATCCTTGATTTCTAGATATGGTGATTGAAAGTAGGTTTTAAAATATGGAAGATGAGTTTATTAAAATATGAATGTCTTCTCTTTATAAAATTGATGTGAATGAATTTGAAGATGCATTGACTTTGAAACTATGATGAAGCTTGTGAATTGTTGAAAAAAATGCATGTTCATGAAAGTATGTTTATGAGTCAAGAAAGCTTATAGATGAGAGTGTCTATATGTTCTATGGAGCTTGGCCACGTGACATGAATGACATATAGATTTGCTTTCAATGCTTTTCTGGCTATTTTCCTAAATTAGGTCTTGATTAGTATGGTATCCGGAATGCCATCAATGATCATAGGTCATGATTTCAAAACTATTTCCATTAGTAGTAGGACATCTCTAGCATGAAGTGAATGAATATGGGCCTTAAAAGATATTATAAAAAGATCATGGACGGTGAAAGATTTTCTCACGCATAGTGTAAGGAGCTATCCTATGATGTCTTTAGCTTGGATTGGTTATCCAAGGATACTTTTCCTTGGAACATGAGATAAGTCAAGACTTACTTAAATACTCCGTGGGATTTATTCTTAACACTGTGTGGATATCAATGTGAGATGAAAGCTCTCTCGTAGTAGAGGCCGGGTTTTTAGAAGCAATCTATTGAGATGGAAGCTCTCACGTAGTAGAGTCGAGTTTCTAGTAACAATCTTCTTATCCCATAAACTACGTTCCCCCATAGGATATTTAGCTAGTGGATCCACTTAAGCTAGAATTTCATGGCTATACCTTCGGCAAGTAGGACAACCCTTTTTGGTGTGGGAGACACCGGGTGATCATGTTATAGTTCACATGGTCTCAATGTCGGTTAAGGCTTATTCCCACAAGAAAAAGATGAATAATGAACTAAGGTTTCTTCAAGAAGTATCTCATATGAGTTCAAAGGTTTTAAAAATGATGTTAGCTTGCATTGACCATGGTTTTATGACTTATGATTTCTAACCCTCTTATATCATGTTTTAGTTTGGTCGATTGCATGTCATGAAATGAAATGTCCCTTTCAGCATGTTTTAAATGTTTTTGCACAACTATCATACTTGGTACATTATTTTGTACTAACACATACTCTTGCCTATATTTCCCCAAATGTAGGGTCCGACAGTCAGGGTCATCAATTTCGTGGATAGTGTTGGATTTGATTGATTTTCGAGGTTTGGTGAGTCCTCATGGCTTCGAGGACGGAGTTTTATTGTATTTCAGTTTCTTTCATGTATTTATCTTTTTGACATGATGTATGGGCTAGGCCCAATTTCATTCTATTGTAATAGATGACTATGATGAGATAAAGTGTCTAGACTTCCGCTTTTCTTTATAAAATGTTTTGGACTTGAATATTGTTTTACTCTTATTGTTCTATTTCTTATATATTGAGAGCTAAGTGGCTTGTATGGAGTCCTTCGGGGTTCTATACGCCATGTTACATCTAGGAGGTACCCCTGAGCCGTGATACATGTTTTGCAATTTTAATACAATTTGTTGATAATTATCCTTATTTCTCAAGATATTAAAATTTTTATTAGTTAATTCTGTTTATATTATATTTTTTGTTGCAATCGATTGAATATGTTCAAATATTTGTTCATCTTATAATTAAATCATTACTTTTTTAAATTGCATTTTACATGACATTGGTTACCTTCATTACATTTCTTTTAATATTCGTTTTATTCGTTTCAAATTGGTTATTTTTTGAGTCACCGCGATGTTGCACCCTTTAGGGATGTCAACAGGGGTCAGTACAGGGCAACATGTATTGAATAGATATAATCGGTCAACTCAAAATAGGAACTAATATGCAATAAGTAATAGTATAAAATCAACTATGACACTTAGCAGGTGGAAAACAACAAACAACATGAACAAGTGATAGCAACACTAAAGTAAGTACATAATCACTCAACAATATCAAGATCACACATGAGGACTCATGTCTCCACACCAAGCTCTTTTGGTGGATAGGGTTCCTTGTGATTAAGTACATTACGTTGTTTTAATATGTTTTCCTTTAATGTTATCATATCAGAGTGTGACACCCAATCCAGTAATATCATGCCGACTCGTGGTACCCGATCCAAAAACATAGTTAATTCATCATTAATTTTCATCACTTTCAACTCCATTAACAATATTTCACCAAGCCTTCTTTATTCAAGACAACACTTTAATAGAACAAGTTGAAGATTAAGGATTTCGAGGTCTTGGGATTTCAGACCAATCACAAACATCACATGAATTACCCAAACCAAAAAAACAAGTACATAGAACATTTCACAATATCACTTAATGACTATCAATCATTATTAAAAGTCTCTGTATCACATAAAATAAACCATAACCTACCTCCACCGAAGAATCGAAGTCAAGCAAGCTACTTTTCTGATGCTTTACTTTCCTCAATCACTCAAAACATTTCCAATATTCTGTCAAGTATACAATATTCATAAACAAAAAAGTCCATAGACATCCATATTGATATACTTCTAGCCTTAAACCCAAAAATCATCAAGCACAAATCTATATTCATGTCCCTAATCTTGAGATCAATTAATATGTCAACTCTCATATTTCTTAAATTCAAGGCTATGATTAACTCCTAATTCCTCCAATTGACATAACCTTAATAATATTCAAATAATATAATACACATAATATTTAATTACCTATCTCAATATATCAAAAACTTGATTCATAACGAGATAACTATAGAAATATCAGAAAATTTAACTTAAATTCTACCAGTAGTAGCCTCAACTACGAAAAAGAAGACAAAATATAAAACAATTAAAACCCCCATAATCCAATCCCAATTTTAACATATAGATATTAAATTTTATTAACCTATCATTACTCTCTTACTGGTCAGCAATGTTTGGCCTCAATTTTTCATCAGCATTCACATGGAAAAAATTACTATACATATGACCATTGAGGCTTCCACCTCATAATATAATAATAATTTAACTCCTCAGTCAACCATTAAGCTAATTACAATGCTGACAACAATCATAGCTCAATTCATTTTCAACATTTTAATATAACGATTTCCACACTAACATGTTTTAGCTTTCTTACATTATCATCTATTCAACTTTATTGGAAAGTAAGGAAATTTTCATGGAATACCTGAAACCGTCGTTTCAACCTTTCTCTACAATCGCGTGGCTCTTTTGTTTTCCTTTCTTCTATAGATTATTAACTACCTTAATTATTATACATTGATTAATTATAAAAGTGGTGAAACTGGCCCACTACTAATTTTAATATTTTCTTTAACCACCAACTAAAGTAATTATTAAAATTACCCCCTTAATTATGTAATTGTAGTTACGAATAGTCCAAAATATCCATTTAAAATCTATCGTAAGAGTCTTTTATGAAATAAAAAACTTTAGCACTCAAAACGACCTAAGTTACATCAGATATCAATTTACCCATTGTTCATCCTCGAACGATCAAAAGAAGGCGAGATATGAAAGGGTACCTGAAGTGACAAAAAGATGTGGATATCTTTCGTGCATACCTGCTCATTCTCCCAAATGAAATCTTCAACCAACCGGTTCTTCCACTGAACCTTGATAGATCCAATCTCCTTTGACCTCAACTTAGGGACCTCCCTATCTAGAATAGCTACAGGCTCCTCCTCATAAGATAAATTATCATCAAGCAGGACTAAATCCCAACAAATAATCAGTACTAGAAAAGAGTGAATTGCATGGGGATTTTTCTGGGAATTAGTTTGAAAATTTGCAAGAATTTTTCTTGCGGATTTTCATACTAATCCTAGGAAAATACCCATGTAATTCATACTTTTTCTGTAGTGAATGTAGTTACCATCACCATGATATTTTTTCAGCATAGACACATGAAATACTGGGTGCACTCCTAACAACCCTGGTGACAAGGCCAATTCATAGGCCACCTCCCCACACACTTAAGAACTTCAAATGACCCAATATACCTTAGACTAAGCTTACCTCGCTTACCAAACCGCATCACACCCTTCGTGGGTGAAACTTTCAGCAAGACTTGCTCTCCCTCTGTAAACTCCAAGTCCCTGACCTTCCGATCTGCATACTCCTTCTGCCTACCTGAGATGCTAGAAGCTTCTCTTAAATGAATTTAACCTTCTTTAATAACCCCCTTAAAAGATCAATACCTAAGGTCTCACCTCAAATGCATCAAACTAGCTAATGGGAGACCTACATCTCCTCATATACAATGACATAAATGAGGCCATATCAATACTTGAGTGATAGCTATTATTGTATGAAAACTCTACCAAGGGAAAAAACTTATCCCAATGACCACTAAAATCTATCACGCATGCACGAAGCATATCCTCCAGCACTTGAATTGTTCATTCAGGCTGCCCATTAGTCTGAGGGTGAAATGCGGTACTAAGATCCAATCTAGTACCTAAATCAGCTTGCAAGGTCCTCTAAAAGTTAGAAGTAAATTGCATACCTCTATCTGATATAATGGAGATCAAAACTCCATGCAATCAAACAATCTTACGGATATAGAGTTTGGCTAAATTCTCTACATTATAAGTTACCTTGTCCTGAATAAAGTGCATAGACTTAGTCAACCTGTCAACAATTATTCATGTAGAATCAAACTTACCAAATGTCTTTGGAAGATGAACCACAAAGTCCATTGCAACAATTTTCCACTTCCATTGAGGAATGGGTATTCTCTAAAGTGTCTCTCCAGGCCTCTAGTGCTCATACTTTACCTGCTAATGATTCATGCATTGGGAAACAAAATCAATAGTGTCTCACTTTAGTCTACTCCACTAATAATGTTGTATCAGATCACAATACCTCTTGGTTGCACCCAGATTTATAGAATACCTCAAACTATAAGCCTACCTCAAACTATGAGCCTCTACAAGGATAGTATGAGTCAAATCATCAACATGGAGCACACATACCCATCCCTTAATTCTCTAGACGCCTTCCTCATCAATCACAATCTCTTTAGCATCTCCTCCAATACCACATCCAAAATTCGGCTCAGCTTCTCATCATCAAACTATTTTCCTTTAATCTTGTCAAGAAAAAAAAAATATTGCCTCCACACATGCCAAATATCCTCCTTTATCAATTTTTGAGCCTTATAAAGTCACTAGAAAGAGTTTTAACCTCTTTAGCCAATGAGCGTCTACCTGTAAGTGCGCTAAACTCCCCATACTTCTGTTTTTCTACTTAGGGCATCATCCATAACATTAGATTTTCCTGGGTGATATAGAATAGTAATATCATAGTCTTTCAATAACTCCATCCACCTCCTCTACCTCAAATTAAAGTCCTTCAGAGGGAACACATATTGTAAACTGCGATGATCTTTATACACTTCACATTTTGACCCCATATAGATAATGCCTCCATTAGTTCAATGCAAATACAATTCTGCCAACTCCAAGTCATGGGTCAGATAGTTACTTCATGCACTTTCAATTTCCTTGAAGGACATGCAATTACATTCCTCTCCAGCATTAGAACTACACCTAAACCAAAATAAGATGCATCATGATGAGTCAGGAATTTAGACTCATTTAGGGCTTATTATTCAATGATTTAGTGTCCTCAATGCGTACTTTATGATTATAACTTATGTTAATATGTTGATATGCAACAATGAAGCTTAAGAGTGAGGCAAGGACATTACAATGCAAAGAGGAGCGAAAAAGTTTAAAAAATTGAAGAAAAGAGAAGCTGGAGCTCGCAAAAGCCACTCGCCAAGTGAGCCTCTAGCTCGCCTAAAGTTCCAGCAAAGTAGTCCATGGACCACTCCAACTTGGTGAGAAAAGAGGTGATTTAGCGACGCTCCGAATGGATCGGCGACAACGACCAAGCACACCAAAAGTTATAGAACAATTTGATGGAGGAGCCAAGCCAAAAGGCGAGAAGAAGAGCAACTTGGTGGATCACCGAATGGGTCGGCGATCCCGACTAACTTCACCAAGTTGATTCCTTGCTTAGTTTTTGGAAACGTATAAATTCAGTTTTTGAAATAAGAAAAGCAGTTCCCATAGCACGTATTCCTGGGTTTTTGAGAGTTTTTACATTTTTTACATTGTTTAACATTCTTAGAAAAATTTGGGATTTAGATTTGGAGATTTTAAGATTTTAGTTTCGATTTCAACATTTGGGTATTGTAGATCGTTAGCATTTTAGATGAAAAACTTTATTGGTAACGGTTTCTTGCTTTCTGCTATGCTTAGCTAAAACCCCTTACCTTAGGGTTGTGATCATGTAGTCGAATGCATTAATTAGCTAATGGGTGTTATTAATTGTTGATTTAGATGTTGTTTTGAAGTGGGTTCAATTAGTTGTTCATGTTTATGAGTAATTGAAGCTGCAAATTTCTGTTCTAGCCACTACAACATTTTAGGCCTACGACCACACTAAATCTGGACAATGCTTGTATAGTGTTGCCTAAAATACTTTTGGGGACGCTTTTAAAGCGTAGCCCAAGTTTTTAACTTTTGGCTTCAATAATATTGGCAACACTTGTAAACCATACTCTTTAATGGTATATGCTACACTTTATAAGCGTTGTTACAGTATGATATAATTGACAACAACTATTTACATATATGGCCACACTTTTAAAGTGTCATATATTAATAATTGTAAAAACAACACATTACAAGTGTGGCCTTAAATTTTTCACTAAAATATTATATTGCCTCCAATATTTTTAGCTCTCCCTCCCATTATTATTGGCGAAAAAAATAATAATTAATAAAACATTAATAATTCATAAAACATTAATCAGAAAAACACGTTTTTGTCTTTCTCCGAAGAACACACTTTTCTCTGAAGAACTAAAGAGCTGAAGCTAAAGAACTGAAGATCGAAGAACTGATGAGTGGAAGCTAAAGAACTGAAGAGCTGAGCTGAAGATTTCTCCGATACCTCTGATTCGCTTCTCCATGATACCGATTTTGTAAAGCATAAGTATTGATTTCGTCAAGCGTAAGATTCAACAGCTGAGATTCTTTCTTATTTTCTACTAATAATCTAGTACAAATAATAGTCTTTTTGTCATTTGATTGAATTTTTGTTTTGTGTTTAGAAGGAATTGGTTACTTTGGGGTTGATACAACTACAATTCCAAAGTAGGGGAAGAAAGTGCTGAAAATCATGAACGTCAAAGTGAGCCCTAGGCATATTCAGTAGGCGAGAAAGAGGGAATTACTACTCAGAAGCATTTGAGTCAGTTAGTATCTATCTTGTTTTAACTTTCATTGAACCTCTTTGAGGTTCATTTTTAGCATCAAAACTTTGTAAATTGCTTTTCTAATAAATGCTAGCACAGAAAAAATATACATAAGATTTAATTGATCTGTTGAGATTTAGAATGTGGAAGTACTTTAGAAAATTAATAAAAACAAGACAAGTATTAATATGATGATATTGTTTAGAAGAATAAAATTTCTAAGTCTCTCCGTCACGCTTTTGGCAAGATGAACTGAAGCTAAGTCTCTCTGTCATGATTTTCTCTCAGATTTCTCGCTGAAGAACACGATTTCAGACAAATTTCTCACTAAAGAGCTGAAGAGCTTCTCCCTGAAGAACACGATTTTTTTGGAATTGCGTTTATCAGGTAAGTAATTCTATCTTTGAAAGTCTAAATTTTAGCTTTAGGATTTTGATATTCTTGTGTATCTTTGAAAGTTTAAATTTTAGCTTCAGGTTTTGATATTCTTGTGTTGTTAATACGATTTTTGTTGATTTTTGGGAGTCTCAATTTATTTATATTATGCTATTGTGCTCTAGTTTTGGTATTAGGGATTTGTGTATAGTACTTTTGTTAGAGGAAATGTCAAGGGGTCCGTTTCTTGATAGTCGTGGAGTCCGGGCTAGCTAGTGTGTATCTCGACTAATTCTAAAGGGTAGTGGGTAACTCTTATCACCAAGGCTTCTACAGAGATCATATAGTGTTAATGTTTTGGCAGATCTTGATTTTAGCTATGTGGTTCTTTTTTGCTTTGTTGAGCAATGCAGTTGAAGTTGATTACTTATTTATCAAATTAATTGCGTTTTAATTATTTTCAATGGAGTGATGTTGATTTGAACAAGGATGAACTCAAAATTAGGAAAATAAAAATGGGGTGCAGGTCAGTTAGGATAAACTGAAGGAGAAAGAAGTTAGGAAGTGTCTCCTAGAAGTTTAGACTTTGTTGATTATGAAACAACCTCTTATGGAACTCGATTACTCCTAAGTTCTGTTTCCATTTTACTACTCTTATTTGCTAAAACATTTATGCTTAAAAGTTAGGATGATGGATATATGTATGT
Source organism: Solanum pinnatisectum (assembly GCA_035578085.1). Classification (NCBI taxonomy): domain Eukaryota; kingdom Viridiplantae; phylum Streptophyta; class Magnoliopsida; order Solanales; family Solanaceae; genus Solanum; species Solanum pinnatisectum. The sequence goes on from CM069078.1 coordinate 17,768,730, forward strand.
AGCATTAATGACTAAATAAGTATAAATGGGATGATTATCACAGGAGCTTCAGTTGACAATTTCTTGCAGTGTTCTGTGAAGTATAATAATATACTGTGCGACTTGCAACTGTGTTGTGGTATCTGTAGTGGAAAAGATGTCATATAATTTAGGATTTATTGACTATTCTGGTGGATATGTCATTCATTTGGTGCATCTACTATTTGGTCTTCTAATGGTTGGTTGTTTGTTAATGGTATTATTGACTATTCTGGTGGATATGTCATTCATTTGTCTTCTGGTGTAGCTGGTTTTACTGCTGCTTATTGGGTAAGGACACAACATTTTTCCTATCTTATCCTTACTAACATGTTCTTATAGCTATACAATTGTTCGGATATGTTTAAGACCACAAGTTTTAAGAATACTTTTGGTGTACTAATTACCTAACCAGATGAACTTGTACATTATATTTATCAAATGTGGTGAGAGTTCTAAAAAGATAACGTAACATAGTGAGAGTTTCTAAAATTAGCCATGTATCACTGATACAATAGTTTTGAAATTCTCCATGTATTAGTGATACAAAAGTTTCTGAAGTTCATTCTGTATCACTGATACAACAATTCGCTTTGTATCTGTTGTTGTATCAATTATATAGAGAAAATTTCAAAAATCGTTGTGTCACTAATACGGTGTGAAATTTGGAAACTATTGTATTACTAAGATAAAAAATTTCAAAAATTGTTGTATTACTAATACAAAGCCAGTTTCATAAGCTGTTGATACATTGGTAATTGTCCAAACTAATGCAATGTTTAATAATTAGACCTCAAACTATTGCTATTTCTTAAAAAAAAAATAATCCTTTTTTAAATGTTTGCCGAACCAACACCATATAAAATGAAATAGACAGAAGGAATAAATGAACAAAGCGAAAGAAGAAAACAATGAGAAGGAAAAAATTATAGCTCTCACTATGATGCTCTTGAAGTAAAATCAATGAACTCTTTTTAAAATCAGGTTTCTAGTAAACCTTATCACAGGACCATGTCAAGCCTTGAACACTTCTAGAGTCTTGAAAAATTTCACAACTTCTTCTTATTCACAGTCTTTCTATAAGTAATATTTCACCCTTTAGGATCCAAGATTATAGCTAATCTTGCTTCAGGTCAGGGATAACTTAGAATGAATAAAATCTACAAAGCTTTAAGCTTGTTGGTGTGATCGACTATCTATTGTAGGATCATTGTAATGTTTTCTTGAATGTTTAAACATGGTAGTGGATGTTGATACTTCTTTGATTGGGTGTGCACAAGAATGAGATTTTAAAATTTTGGACTTAGTTTTAAAAAGCTCTAAAAGATTTTCACACTATATTGTACTTTTGGTCTTCTAAATAAAGTGTTTGAACTTCTTTAAATGTTGTTTTCAACTTGAACCTTGCTTCTAGATAGAATTTCTTAATCTTGATTAGTTCCTTTAAATTCCTTAGTGTTAGAGAGACGGTGAAACTCAGCTAAAGCTTGACCATTCGTAGGACCATATTCTGTTTTTCTTAAATATGTTGAATTCCCTATGATTCTTACTATTCTTAGGATGGTTTGATTGTCAACAACTTCTATTTGACTAAGATTGTTAATTTTATGTGGTTAGATAACACTTGGAAGTAAATTAAATAAAGAAAAGTAGCATGAGCTACAAAATTAAGGAGATTGAATCAAGTTTTGAGCATTCATTTCACTAAAGTGTATAACTGATGAGTTTTCTATGTAAACAGTGCAAAACGAATTTGGTGATGAGTTTTTAAATTCACTCACAAAACTTTAACTATTAATCATTTGAATTCCATTCATTTAATTTCTTTCTTAATTGTGTCTATCCTATTAATTTTACTTATTTTTCCTTGGTAGTATAATCAACATTCAAAAACATTTGTGGAGGATTCAAGGTTTGATTTGGCATAGCACAAGTGTCATGACTAGGTAAGAAACTTTTATCATCTCATAACACATGATTCTGATAACTTACTCATGCCTTTTAAAACTTATTTGTGAAGTAGTTAATGATTTAATGATTGTTACTGAAAGATTAAATATTGATATCTTCATCTAGGAATTCAAATATCCCATCCAAGGATTGGATGAATTTAGCAAGGTATAGCAAAGAGTATATTGATGGTGTTGAATCATTCCTAGATTTTGCTTACTCTTATGGAGATCCTCAAGGAGAGGAAATTCAGTGTCCATGAGCAAAAGGTTGTAATATTCGTTGGACTCAAAGGAATGTAATGTATGATCATCTAATATGCTATACTAGATTTGTTAAAGGCTATACTAGATGGATCAATCATAGGGAATGGGATATCAAGTTGAATGTTGATGTTGATATGGATTACTCATGTGATGATATTGATGGGTTGTTGAATGATCAATTTAGAGATGTTGCACAGGCTGAAGGAGTTTATGATGGTCTAAATGAAGATGCCAAGAAATTCTATAACTTAGTTGAAGAGGCAAGCCATGAATTATATCCTGGTTGTACAAGATTCTCTAAATTATCATTCACACTTCATTTATATTTGTTGAATTGTCTACATGGATGGAGCAATGAATCATTCACTTATCTTTTAGAGTTATTAAAAGAGGCGATGTTCGAGTTGAACATTCCTCCGTTTACAATAAAACCAAGTCTATGGTTAAGAATATCAGTCTTGATTATGATAAAATTGATGCATGTCCCAATGATTGCATATTATTCAGGAATGATCATAAGGATGATGAATTTTGTCATACTTTTGGAGCTTCACGATATATTAAATCTCTTGAAGTTGATAGTGAGCTTGAGCCTTCAAAAAAACAACATCGAGTTTCAACAAAGACTTTTAGACACTTTCCATTAATTCCTAGACTCAAAAGGCTATTTATGTACTTAAAGATGGCAGATTCTTTGAGGTGGCATGACGAGGAGCATTCTAAAGATGGAAAGTTAAGGCATCCCGCTGATGGTCTATCATGGAAAGATTTTGATAGGTTGCATCCAGAATTTACACTAGATTGTCGCAATGTGAGACTTGGCTTGTCAAGTGATGGGTTCAATCTATTTCGAACCATGAATATATCACATAGCACATGGCTAGTTATGTTGATGGTGTATAATCTGTCACCTTGGATATGCATGAAATCTAAATATTCTACACTTTCTTTACTTATACCTGGGCCACGATCACCTAGAAATGACATTGATATTTACTTACAACCATCGATAGATGAGTTAAAATTATTGTGGTATTCTGGGGTTGAAACATATGATGCTTAAAGAAATCAAACTTTTCAAATACAGGCAGCTCTTATGTGGATAATCAATGATTTTCCTGCATATGCTATGTTATCTGGTTGGAGTACAAAAGGAAAGTTTGCTTGCCCTTGTTGTAACTATGACACTAATTCTCGCTATTTTAAACATAGTCGGAAAATGTGTTATATGGATCATCCATAGAGATCTAACAAAAGATCTTTAAATGGAAAAACTGAATTTAGGCCTCCTCCGCCTTTCTTAAAGGGAACTGATGTGCTTAATAGCTTACAGGATTTTGAAAATGTGTTTGGAAAGAAGAGAGAGAGATCACATGATTGCCCATGGAAAAAAAAGGTCAATCTTTTGTGAATTACCTTATTGGCAGCACAACTTCTTATGCCACAACCTTGATGTAATGCATATAGAGAAGAACATAGTTGATAGCTTACTTGGAACTCTTTTGGATTTTTCTGGCAAAACAAAGGATCATGCAAAAGCCCGATATGATTTGAAAGATCTGGGAATCAGAAAGAACCTTCATCCAAATGATACAGAAGATAGTAAGAGAACAAAATTTGCAAAAGCGTGCTGCTCAATGAAAAATGGAGAGAAATCAATTTTTTGTGGAGTTTTGAAGACAATCAAGCTACCTGATGGTAGTTCCTCCAATATATCGAAGAGTATGCACTTGGATGAAAGAAAATTGTCTAATTATAAAACGCATGATGCTCATTTCATGTTATATTACTTGCTTCCAATACCAATTAAAAGCATTCTTCCTGATCATGTGGCTATTACTTTGATTCGTCTTAGTTCCTTCTTCCGTCGTTTATGTCAAAAGTAATCACATTGGAGGAACTGGATTGCTTAGAAGTAGAGATCATAGAAACAATAAATCAGTTGGAGCGAATTTTTTCTCCTTCATTTTTTGATATAATGATTCATTTGCCTATTCATTTGGCGAATGAAGTGGAGGTCCAGTTCAAAATTGATGGATGTATTTCACTTAAAATGAAATGGATACATTCAAATCATACATCTGCAATAGACGTTATCCAGAAGATTGCATAGCAGAGACACGAATGGGAATAGATTGTATGAATTTATTCTCCAAATATCTGCATGGGGGTGTGCATACCAGATTTAACAAAAGAGCCCAAAATAATGATGAATGTGACCCAAGTGATGCAGAAACTGTGAGTTTGTTTCCTAACAAAGGAGTTCCTTTAGGAGCAAAGAAAATCGATCCATTCATTTTAGATAACAAGTCACTAAGTTAGGCAGATGAATACTTACTGGGAAATTGTGATGAGGTTCAAGAATATATTAGGTACCTTAATTTGAATATAGTATTCTTTTTGTATAATTAATTTTTAACTTATTTTATTTATTGTTTTAACAAAAAAAAGTACATGTTGTGTAGAGAGCATGAGCAAGAGGTTAATAATCAGCCACAAAGATCTAAATGGAGCAAGGCCAAGAATCATTGTCAAAACTTCTCTCAATGGTTTGAAACTCGTGCTTTGCAAGAGGATGTACCTGATTTGATAAAACAATTGTCTAGAGGACCAAATTCTGTTGCAAAAAGATATTCTGAGTATCTTATCAATGGATATAGATTCCATGTTAGGCAGTGTGATGCAAGGGGTAAAACACAAAATAGTGGTGTTACACTAGTTGCCTCAACTACAAGCTTTGCAAGCTCAAAGGATAAAAATCCGATTGCTGCAGATTTGACTTATTATGGCAGAATAGTTGATATTGTTGAGTTAGACTATTACTGTCATTTTAAGGTTGTTCTATTTAAGTGAGATTGGTATGTGGTTGAAAATGATACTTATGGCCTTACTTATGTCTATTTTAACAAGAGATTCTCTGAGGAAGAGTCTTTTCTGCTTGGATCTCAAATACACCAATGCTTCTATGTGCAAGATCCTTATGATCAAGATAGACATTATGCTATGAAGACTGTTCCGAGAAACTTGTTTAACATTGCTGATAAAGTTGAATCTAATATCCCACAAAGTTATGAAAATGAGCCATCTGAACATTTGATGGGACCATCTAAACTGAAAGATAATGGTGAAGTACTCTTAACAAGGACTGATGTACCAGAAACAATTATTGATGTGCCTTCGGAGGAATTTGTTACTCAACAACTTGAAGTCGAGTATGAAGAGGAGTTTGAAGATAAGTCTGCAAATGAGTTTGAAGATAAGTATTAAGATGAGTCTGAAAATGAGTATGAAGATGAGTCTGAAGATGAGCTTGAAGATGAGTCTTAAGAAGAGTTTGAAGATGACGCACCATGAGTTTCATTATTTTTGTGATGACTATATAGTGCTCACTTACTGGTTTTGTTATTTAATTATTTTTTTTTTGGTATAAACACATTAAGATATCTAATATGTGGAATTGAAGGTTAGATTGCTACAATGTTTAAGTATTCTGTTGGCTATTTTCATGCGCCCAATTGTTGTTTGGTTAAGTAATTTATGTTGGCTTCTTATCTAATTGTTATTTTATTGAGGAACCTGTACTTCTAGCTGAGTATTGTTTTATTTGGCTGTTTGTTATTTATATACTTATTTGTTTCCTATTATTATCAGGCAGTGGACATTAGAGGTAGAACAGTGAGCTCTGCAGTTTTAAGTTGCTCCTAGTTTCGTCGTTGTCCTAAGTTCGTCACTTTGAGAGAGATACAAATCTTTACCTTTAAATTTTCCTTGTTTGTTTCAGACCAAAAGTGTTATGCGTTGTTGTGACTGAAGTAGTAAACTGCTAGTTTGTATCAGTTTCTTAGTTGATATGATTTGATCTGTTTTCTTAAAGTTAACTGAGTCTTCTTTTAGTTTGTTTAAGATGGTCTGTATTTCATTCAATCGTGATTTTAAGTGTGCCTGCTATGTGTTCCGGGTTCTCAAAATGGGGATGTAAAATCTGGCTATTTACCTTTCTCTCAAAGTGTGGCTCAGTTCTGTTTTGAGCATCTTTTAACTTAGTCGTTGTATATCTCCGTCTGATTGTTCTCAAATGCTATCTGATGCTATGAGGCTTCAAGTTCTAATGTTCAATTTGATCAAAAATAGTTTGTCTAGCTCCTGATTTTGTTTGAATTTATTTTAGTACAGTTTGGATAGGTAAAGCCCAAACATTATCAGAAGTCTTCCAAGTATCCTGCATTTAAAAGTTCATTAGTTTGAGATCAATTTATATGGACTACATATTGTGATCAAGTGAGATAGTATACTCAGAAACTATTTTGTCGCATTAAAGTAACTGAACTTTACACACTATATATGTTACTTTTAAAAAGTTAGTTTTTGACTTACCATCCAGAGTACAACTGATCAACAAGAATTAGAAAAGCAATGACAACAACTAATATGCACAGGGTGGAATGAGGCAACATAAACTGGTCCACCTTTCTGACTGCACCAAGTCTGGAGAGAATGACTATTCCAGAAGAGATAATACCCTGAATGCAATTACAGTTCAAAATTATTAGCCATTACTGTTGATTAAGATTATGTGAAATAGGGTGAATTTATTGATTTTTTTAAAAAAATTATTATAAGGGTCTTATAGCATATAAAATTAGATAAACTTCCTCTCCAGACTGAATCTTCCAATGTGTTGGATCCCTTTCTGTAAAAGCTGCTATAGCTAGGAACTGGATCAATCCAAAGAAGCATGTAAATGATGTAAGTGATAGCTTGGCTAGGTAGTTCTTCAGCATTGGGGCCTGCATAATTTACCAGGTTCCATTAGACACTAATTAGAACAAGTAAATAACAAGTTGTCAACAATGTTAAAGAATAATAATTGTGGCTCATCCAACACTTACTATGGTTCCCAGAACTTTAGTCATGCCATCTCTCCTCATAAAATGAACTCTTACTAGCCTGAGAGTATACAAAAATGTATTTTAGTCTTAATAGTCATTTCAATGGCAGGCCTAGTGGTCAAGGTTAGTGATGTATAGTACAACCCTAAGATATAAAATCCTTGGTTTGCTGTGATTCTGAAAAGTAAGAATCTACATATGATTAGCGAAATACATTCACAAAATGATTTATAACATAGCCCAAACATTATCAGAAGTCCTGCCACTGCTCATCTGATATCTCATTTGCCTTCTACTGATTTGATTGTTGATTTGTGTGTGTAGTTGTGTCTCTAGCTTCCCTTCTAGGATCTTGTGTCTGTAGGTTATAGAATGGTTGTTCATGTTATATAATCAGTTTACAGTATATACAGTAGGTTATAGCATGCACTAATCTCAGATGCTGCAATCTGCTATTATCAATTACTCTTATATAGCTGTTGCAATCTGCTATTATACAGTGCTGGAAATTCTGGAAAAGTTGAGCTCTTCTATAACTACATGTACTCAGAATTTGTGGACAATCCAGTGGTAACACTAGTAATCATCCCAGTGGTAATTTTCATGGTAGTTATGGTGGAAATCGAATATTCAAAAAGAACTTCAATGTGGTGTGTGAGTTCTGCAGATGCAAAGGACATAGGAAAGACAATGTTTCAAACTAATAGGCTATCACCTGACTTCAAGTCTAACAAAAAAACTTATAGTGAGGAATCTGGGTTGTATATGATGTGATAGATGTGCAAACGTATGCAGGCACTGAAATTCAAGCTTAAGGAACCTTCACAAATGGCTTGAACTCTAATGTACCACCATCTACTAGGAGTCATCAGAATGGATCTTGGAGTACTGATGACTATGCTAAACAGTTGCTCTAAATCAGTATAGGTAGTAAAGTCATATAATTGGACTGAGTTTGTGAATTCCTATAAAGTTCTGGTATCAGTGTGTTTTAGCATTTTTTACTTCATTAATAGAATTCCATTGCCTATAGTCATCTATCAACCTTATATCAAAATTATATTGCTGTTACTTCTTTCACTTAAAGAAACTTATTATTTTGTAGGTTTACTTACTACAGGAAAAGAAATCAAATAGATTAAAACAAAGCGAGAAGAATGAATCAATCAGCAATACTAAAGAAAAATGGTTTGAATCCAAACAAAACTCAAAGTCCATTCAAGAATCTGGATGCTGATATGCAATACTGATCAAGTGCTAAATTGGTCAACACATCTAAGATTAAGAGAGAACATGTTGCAAACGAACACAATAATAAAGCTAAGAAAGAGCATGCACCAATAGCATATAAAAGAAAGAATTTCGAGGATTTCATTCCATAACAAGGAAAGATTAATTTATTTGGGCACAAATCAGTGATTCATTCATCTTCTAGGAAAGAACATAGTACTTCACATATGATTACAGGGAAAGGACGGAATAAACTGAGGTTATTTCAATCTGGAGAGTCCATTCAAGAGAAAGAAATTAAATTTCCTATGCACAACTTCCAGTTCCAAACGTCGTCCATGGAAGGTGTTACTACTTTTGTATGTGTGACTGGAACAACACTAGGTATTGGAGAGGAACACTATGATATTCAGGATCTACTAAGCTTCAAACAGGTGAAGAGGAAGTTGGTCCTGCCGGCCACTAGTGTTGATCAATTTCTGAAAATACAATAGATACACAAAGAACATGATATTGATCATGATCTACCAAACAAAAATTAGGTAAAGAAGAAGTAAGTCATACCAGCTACTAGTCTTAATCAGTTTCAGATAGTGTCGGAATTAACCAATTTTATCAGAACAATGGCAAGGAATCCTAGATTCATCAACTTGATGTACACTAGTTGGCATGCGAAGCCAAAAGATACTAAAAAGCGCATGTGGGAATATATCAATGTAAGAACAATCAATTTTGAGATTGCATATTTTATTGTTTGTTTTTACTAATGAAGTTAAATATATTTTATTTTGCATAGTCCAAATTCCTAATTCCAGTAGAAGGAAAGAAGTGGGTGATGACTAGTTTTCGTGATGCTTGGGGGCGACACAAACAAAATATTAAAGAGAGATTTTTTGATAAAATAGTATTGTTAAGGATATGCTAGTGAAACGTCCTGATGACATTCCAGAAGTTCAATTCCACCAGTTGATCGAGTATTGGAAACACCCAACTGTTCAAGTAAAGCTAAAATAATGCATTTCTACTCTTTGACATATTTTGCATCATATCTGTTCTTTTCTTCTTGATTTATTAAATCAAACAACTTTTTTATTTAATTACAGGCAATATATGAGGTGAATTATAAAAATAGGAAACAACAATAGTGGAGGCATTGAATGGGACCGATTAATTTTTCAAGAGTACTCGTGGCATTGGTAATACTTAGCAGACATATTAATTTATTTTTTTCATATTTATTCGAACATGTTGATTTTTTAAATTTCTTTTGATATAATTTGTAGCGTGCAACAAAAGAAAACAACGAGGAACCATCATAGTCTGAAATGTTTATTGCAACTCGTACAAAGACGGAAAAAGAAATTCAGATCGATACTTAAGTTGCAATAGTAAGTTTTTTAAAGAGGATTATTGGTGAATTTAATTTAGACTTAAAATTTATATATTGTGCAAGTACGAGGAGATATTAAATATGTTTTATTTTGAATTCTTTGCTGGGAAAAGTTGTTAGATTTTTTTAGTTCTTGATCGCTATCACATGAACAGTTTGCTCAGAAGCAAGGCAAATTAAAGTTAACAAATGAATCATAAACTGCTTTTAACCATAAAGTAAATAGTTCTTATAGTTAACTATGGATGTCAATTTTATTCAATAGGTTGAACTTCAGAATCGTCAAAATTTCAAGGAAACAACTAATGATGCCTTTAGGGCAGTTTTTGGAAAGGAGCAGCCTGGCCAACTTAGGTGCTATGGCAGACAGTGACAACAAGTTCTCTGAAAGAAGATGAGGAAACTAACAAGCTAAAACAAAAGCATGCTAATGAAATTAGTTCTCTGAAGGAAGAAATGCGACATTTTTAGTCAATTGCTACAAAACAACCCTTGATTGAATGTTCAAGATATACCAGGGGCTGTTGGATCTAATGTTGTTTCACTTGTTGATGCAAGTAGCACACAAGCTGTAAGAGGTAAGAATATTCCACAATCTTCAGGGTCAACTCATGATTCGGTTATTCAAAATGTATTTTGTTGGTTCCTTAAGGCTTTTCTATCTCTTTCTCCCTTCTGGAACCTCTCAATTGTATTTTCCTCAACTTTTTCTTGTTGTTCTTGTTGTCTGTTGGTTTGATCTTGCACAACAAGATCATTATAGTTGTTGATTTGTGTGTGTAGTTGTGGCTCTAGTCGACCGTCCTTTCTTGGTAGTTATAATAGGAGTCGTAAGATCAATAGGGATATCATTTTTAGCCTGATTTTGTCTTAGTCGAGCAACAAATGATTGGATAATAGTGTAGGGAGCTGGTTCAGGGACTATGTCCTTATTAGCCTTTTTCTGGGGATTTGGAGTAGTTTGATCAATGTGAGTAGGCACCTCATCTATCAGGTTTCTAGCTTTTTGTAAATTTGGAACATATTTACTAAAGTTATTAGAGTGTCTTTGGATTTTTCTCCTGCTGCACCTATTCTTTGGCCTGAAGTGTACTTTGAGTTGGGATTGATCTTGTGTGATTGTGACTCTGTTTTGTGAGAATTAGGTGTGTCATCTTCCCCTTTTTACACCTTGAGAATTGGAATTCAGGCAGTATCAGAAGGCTTAAACACGATCACTGCTTGCATTCAAAGTCAGCTTTAAAGAGAATTTGACTCAGTTTTGCGAGAATTAGGTGTGTCATTTACGAGAATTAGGTGTGTCATTTGTGAGAATGCAAGCATTGATCGTGTTTAAACCTTTGTAAGAGTTGATTTTGTGTATGAGGAATCAGAAGATGAAAACATCAATGGTTCTTAGCTCTTATATATAAGTACTATATTGACTTAGAATGCATGAATGGTTCTTAGCTCAAGATTTGTTATGTGTTTGAATTGATTATATATGTATGTGTTTGTTTATATGCATGTGTGTATATATCTGAATTTTGTAGAGTACGAAATTTTGAAAGTTTTTTGGCTGTTAAATTTTGATTTATAATGTGATGGTAAAATGACATATGTGATTTCCATGTTTTAGTCAAAACTGAAAGCACATCCATGTGATTTCCATGTTTTAGTCAAAACTGAAAGCACATCCATGTGATTTCCATGTTTTAGTCCTTAGAATATGTGATTTCCATATCCTTAGAATATGTGATTTCTAGTCGTTCACTGACCTACAACTTGGTGTGAGCTTGTAATCCTGAGAACAGATGGATGGATCAAACATCAGTTTATTAGTTTAATACACTGAATCTGCAATCTACTAGAATACACAATGCTGCCTGAACTCAAAATTAATCTATACACAGTGCTGCAATCTGAACTTAATTAATCTATACAAGTGCTGCAATCTGAACTCAAAAAATCTACAATATGCTAAAATACACTGAATTTGCAATCTGCTAGAATACACAGTGTTGCCTGAACTCAAAAAATCTGTAATTTGCAATTTGGAACTGCACGCTGCAATTTGGAATCTGCAATATGCAGATTTGTTGTTCTCTATAACCGCTGCAATCTACAATTTGATTTGTTGTTCTATAACTGCTACAATCTGGAACTTCTTGCCTCTTCTATAACTGCTGCAATCTGATTTGTGTAAGGAAATGGATGTGATCAAATTTGAAGGGTCGCCGCAAGTCAATTTGATCCCATTGAAGTGGATGATGAAGAGTTTTTGAACTATTGTAAAAGTTTGAATACATTATGTTTGATTTTATGAAATATATTCATTGCTAAAACATATTGAACTATTGTAAGAGTACTTTTTGAATTATTGTGTACACATATTTAGAATATTGCTTTATAAGTATGATTATGTAAACAAGACATACTATCTTTTGAAGTTTATGGCAAATATATATATTTGAATTACTTATTAGCTAATTTAGTGCTTGAAATTATTTATTGCAAAACAATATTGGTGTTTTTTAATTAGAAATTATGGCATATAAATATTTTATAGCCAAAATAATATTACCACACTTAAAAGTATAGCCATAGGACTGTAAATTGTGGTATGGACATGTGCAATGGCTACACTTCAAAATGTTGTCATACATTAGATAGAAAAGGCAACACTTTAAAATCGTAGCCAATAAGGAAGCAAAGGCCACGTTTGAGAGTGTAGTTGTATGAGATAGAAATGTTGCTATATGAGGTACATCAAAGCGTGGACTTTTGGCCTTTTAGGCTACGCTTTTAAGCGTAGCTGATAAGGCAAAACTTGAAAAGTATTGCCTAAAATCTAAGGTTGCACTTCTTTTGGCCACCCTTGGAAAGCGTGGGTTAAAGTCAGAAAGTGCAGCCTTTTATCAAAGGCAACACTTTTTCATAGTTTAGATCACACTTTTCGAGGGTGGTTAGACAAAAAATGTTGTAGTGAGCTTAGTTCTCTATGCTTTCTTGTGAAAGAGGTAATAGAGTAGAATGATTGATTGATAATTGTATTGTTGCGTCTTTAAAATGAAGCTTGAGAAAGTGAGTTTGATTGCATCTTTACAAACCCAACTTGGAGGAGTGGGTTAAATAAGGAATTGGGTTGTTTAGTAATGATAAACTTTTCAATTTTTATAGAACTCACGAGAGATGAATATTGTATTCAAAACCTAGCCTACCCATTGAGATTCAACAAGTTTAAGCAACTAGTAATTACCCATTACATGAATTTAGTATTCGACAGATCACATTCCTAAGGTCCGATCTCTAATTGTTTACTTCCTGTGTTAAGTATTCTTTGTCATAAATTGGTTACTAACTCCCCCCATTTGATATTAATAGTTGAAACTTCGTGATTTATTTTCATGTTATGAAGCCTTTACTTCTACGAATGATTAGGACACATTTTTAATTCCTATTCTTAGTTGGGTTTATACTTGTTAGCGATCGCCTACACTTAGAATTTGATGAAGTGTAATTGAGCGTTATAAAAAATTGCGCCATTTCGGGGAGTTACACTTAGAATTTGATGAAGTGTAATTGAGCATTATAAAAAATGGCGCCGTTTCAGGGAGTGGTGCTTAGAATTCTTTCATTGAAATGTTTTCATGAACTAATTTTATTGTAGCTGAATTATGTTCTTTTTGTTCTTTGTGATTGCTCCAAAGCAGGTGAAGAAATAAGTGTGAACGGAAGCAATGCAAGTCAATTACGGAACAATGATGACATCGAAAACTTGCATGATGTCAATGAAGGTCAGCTGGGAAGTGCGAGTGCTATTTGATTGCCTCCAGCTATAGGCAATGCGGTATTTCATGTGACCAACACGATGTTGCAATTGTTGCAAATGAAGGGTGTCTTTGGAGGGCTTGCTCACGAGGACCCTCATGTCCACATCCAAAATTTTGTAGATGTGTGTGGACCATTCTCTTTCAAGAACATCACCCAAGAGTCTGTTCGACTCCATTTATTTCCCTTTTCTCTAATGGGAGAAGCAATGAAGTGGTTCACTGAACTAACAAGGGAATCAATTACTTCTTGGGAGGAGCCCACGAAAGTGTTTCCTGAAAGTTTTTACCCTCCATCGAAGATGGTTAAGTTGAGGGATAATGCTCAAAACTTCAAGCGAATTGATGACGAGCCTATCCATGAAACATGGTTAAGGTTCCAAAAGCTGTTGCTCTAATGTCCAACTCATGGGTTACCTGATAATGTGTTATTGCAATATTTTTATCAGAGTCTCGACACGGTCAAAAAAGGTTTCGTTGATCAATTCATTTGGGGTGGAACCATGAGATAGACGTTAGAAGTAGCATAAGTATTACTTGATGAGATGACCAAAATAAAGCGTGCATGGTATATAAGGAAAGATCAGATGTCACCTCTAAATTTTGGGTCGACTAAAGAACAAATGCAAAAGAACCGAGAGCGAGATGAAAATATGGCAAAGATGATATCCCAAATGGACTTATTAACGAAACAGGTCATGGGAAGTGGTCATAAAGTTGTGCATGCGGTTGATACCAATATCAGAGTGAGCCCAGGTGATGCAAGATTCGAATATAAGCACAATGAAGAGGTGAAATTCTTGTCAAGCCATGTGGGGGGTTCTCGTCTAAGCTATCTATGGCTGGGCGGGAATCAAGGTTGGAAAGATCAGGATCAAGACTGGGGCAATTTGGGTACAAATTGGAGAGGTAGAGACGATGATCATGATCTTTATATGCACTCTTATGACTACCCTAAACCAAAGGATTTCGGACCGAGGACATGCTCACCCGCATTCTAAACAAAGTAGAAGGATAGGAAAACATGCTCAAAGAAATGAAGGTGGATTTCGTATCTTTAAATCAAAAAGTGACCTATCATTTGGCTTCCATAAATCAACTTGAGACTCATAGTTCAGCCCAATAAATCCAAGACGAGAAGAAAGCTTTTCTAGTGATGCTCTAGTCATTCCAGAGAACGAAAACAACTAATGCATGGCCATTTTAATTCAGAGTGGTAAGGTTGTGGGTAGTGATGGGCTGAATGATGTTAAACAAGTGCAAATGAACGGAAAAAGGTTGTTATTGATGGTGATGAGCTTACCCAAGAATTGAGCAGCAAAGTGCTCAAGGAGGTTTAGTATGCACCAAAAGTTGTTATCTCTGGTGATGATTATAATTCAAATTTAGGGGCTGCTCCTACCTCGGCACTTACAAAGGTGTTACCTAAAATCAATCCACCGTTTCCTCAAAGGTTGAAGAAGAAGGATGAAGACGCGAAGTTTCAAAAATTTCTCTCCGTTTTGAAAACTATATCTATCAACCTCCCTTTAGTGGAAGCATTGTTAGAGATGCCAGGGTATGTGAAATTTATGAAAGAGTTGGTTACCAAAAAAAGGAGCATGGATTTTGAAACAATTGAAGTATCTCATAGTTGTAGTGCCATCATGAAAAACAATGTAGTAGTCAAGAAAAATCATCCGGGGGCTTTTACTATTCCATGCACTATAGGGATCATTCTATTTGCCAAAGAATTGTGTGATTTGGCGGCAAGTATCAACTTAAAGCCCTATGCCATTTTCAAACAACTTGAACTACGTGAGCCTAAGTCAACAACGATGTTTCTTCTCATGGCGGACCAATCTATCAAGTGACCTATTGGTATTCTTTATGATATTTTGGTGAAGGTGGATAGGTTTATATTTCTGGTCGACTTTGTTATTCTTGATTGTGAGATTGATGCCGAGGTTCCTATTGTTCTAGATAGGCCATTCTTGGTTACCGAAGATCTCTTGTTGATTTGGAAAGTGGTGAGCCAAAATTTTGTGTGAATGATCAGAAAATTACTTTCAATGTATGTAAATCGATAAAACAACCGAGTGACATCTAGGTGGTGCCAGTTATTGATGGATTGATAAAGTTGCTGCTAGCGTGGGTGAAGTTTCTTGTGTGGGTGAGTCTTTAGCTTTCGTCCTTTTGAATTACGATGGTGAAGAAATTCAAGATTATGATGAGGTCATGGCTGCTCTATCGGGTTTGGGTTCCTTTTCTAAGAACTCTGTGAGGCTTGATATTGATTAGAAAAATTAGGAGAGTCCTCCTACCAATCTATCCATTGAAAAATCGCCAAAGCTTGAGTTGAAGGTACTCCCACCTCACCTTAGGTATGTATTCATGGGAGAAAACAACACCTTGCCCGTAAATATCACCGCAGATTTGCTTGAATGGCAACTGCAATCACTTATGAATCTGTTGAAAAATATGTTAAGGCCATTGGATGGACGATTACCGATAATGTGGGAATTCGTCTCGGTATTTGTACCTATAAAATCCAATTGGATAGTGATACACTCAAATTACACCTCCGTAAAGAAGTATAAGCGATCATTGTCAAATAAAGAACCTAACTTGTAGGTTGGGGTCGATATCACGAGGAATATGGTTTAGACTTCAACTTGACTCACTATTATCTCCGTTTAGTCAAACTATTTCCGAGAAAAGTAAATAGGGGGGTGGATATTGTAAGTAAGTAACATATTTGAATGCTTAAGTGACAAGTACACAAGATTCAAACTTTGGTTTATCAATATAAGAAAAAAACTAGGGCATATGTGTTATCCACAAGCTTTTAACACAGTAATCCTAATAATAATATCCTTTCCTAATGTTTTACATGCAAAGTTGGTAACTTAGGTATCCCTAAGTGATTGTTCCTCGAAGTAAGGAATTTCACCACGCACCTTGGTCTGGCTACGGGTGTATGCTTTACTAACCCTTACCTTTACCTCATATTAGTTATCATATCAATGTATGGTTTAGTTTTCACCCTCAAGCCAATTGACACTAGACTATTAGATAGCATCTACTAAATCTCTGTTGTTTAATCCCTTTCTCATTCATTACCTCCTTGGTCCGGCAAGTAGGAACGAGACAAGTTCTAATGTTTTCAACCGTTAAAAAGACTTCTAAGCGAAAGGATTAACAATACATGCATAAACACTATTCAAGAATTACATAATTATTATTCATACTTTGTTAATTGCTCATAGTTTCCACAACCCTAGTTGTGGATTTAGTTACTCATGGTTGATAGTTCACAATTCATATTAGGTTAAAAGAATTCATGAACTTACAATTAGAATAGATGAAAACCCAAATCTTGAATTCAAATTCCAAGTGAAAATTGTATCAAACGAGTTCCGGAAATCAAATTGCTAAGAGTTTGCAAATAAATTCCCAAAAACCAAAAACTATAAGTTTACAATAATGTCTAACCCCCAAAAATGAGGATTACAACTCCTAAATAAAACATGAAACAAAATAACGAAATAAACTTTTGGAACGCAGCTTTTGTCGACGACACGACCTATGGACCATGGGTCGACCTACGGTCTGTAGGTCACCCTGCATGGCTCAATACTTATAAACTTCATCACGTACTGGAACCTCAACTTCTCTGATCTTATTGACGGTTGTATAGGATGAATCGTGGGTCGACCTATGGCTGTCGTCTGCTCCCGTGATTCCACACTTGGTCAAACTTCCCTGATTTTCCACCTACGATCCATGGATTGGATTACGGTCCACCCTGGCACTCTGTGGTTTTTAGTTCTAAAACTCAACTTTCAGACAAGGACCTATGACTGCCCATCCACGGCCCGTCGTTGGACCTACGGTCCGTGGGTGGCTACTTCTGCACTTTTCAGCTTGCATCTTCATCAACCGCATCCAAGCCTATTTCCAGCAAAAATTACACATAAAACATTATTCCTTGTAACAAAATAGCCCAAGACACATACAAAGTCTAAGTGAAACGTATAAAAATTACCGTAAACTCATGGTATATCAGATAGTGAAATCAAGCCAAGCGTTGAGCACCCAAAGAGGTTAAATCCCCGAATGCAAGAAGTTCTGAAGAAAGAGATCATCAAGTGGCTCAATGCTGGAGTCGTCTACCCTATTGTGGATAACAAGTGGGTGAGCCCCGTTCAATGTGTTCCAAAGAAAAGAGGTATAACCGTGGTCCCAAATGACAAAGGTGAACTTGTGCCAATGCGACCCGATTACCGATTGGCGTGTATGCATGGATTATAGGAAGTTGAATGTGTGGACCCAAAAAAGATCATTTCCAATTCCCTTTTTGGATCAAATGCTTGATTGTCTTGTGGGGCGTGGATAGTATTGCTTCTTGGACGGTTACTCCAAGTACAGCCAAATATCTGTTGCACCAAAATATCAAGAAAGGTCAACTTTTACATGCCCTTATGGAACATTTGTCTTCAAAGAATGCCTTTTGGATTGTGCAATGCGTTGACGACATTTCAAAGATGTATGCTATCTATTTTTGTTGGTATGGTAGAGGAGTCGATTGAGGTATTCATAGATGATTTTTCAGTTGTGGGGGACACATTTGAAGCATGTCTTGAACACCTTGCTAAAGTTTTGCAAAGGTGTGCTGAAACAAACCTTGTGCTAAATTTGAAGAAAAGTCACTTCATGGTCAAACAAGGTATTGTGTTGGGGCACAAAATCTCGGGAAGTGGTCTATAAATTGATCAGGAAAAAGTTGAAGTTATTGCCAAACTACCTCCCCCCATCTCTGTATAAGGTGTTCGGAGCTTCCTAGGTTATGCAGGGTTATACCGGAGATTCATAAAAGATTTTTGTAAGGTAGCTTATCCTTTTTGTTAGCTACTTGAAAATGAATGTGTCTTCAAGTTTGATGAAGCTTGTATTAGAGCATTTTTGTGTCTATAAGAAAAACTCATGTCAGCTCCGATCATTGCTGCTCCAGATTGGAGCATTCCATTCGAGTATGCATGATGCAAGTGGTATTGGTTCACCTCTTTTCTCAACCAATTATTGACATCTTTTCATTTTTTGCTCTTTCCCTTGACTCTCGTCAACACAGATGTGATTTTTGACTTTATCGCTCTTATTTTTTTTCACTTTATTCTTTTTCTTTTACTTTATCTTTCTTTGTTTCTTTCAACACCTTTGTCATTCATCTTTTCACTTCTTTTGACTTTAATCACATCTTTTTCTTTTCGTTTTCTTTCTTCTACACAACTCTTTTCATACCCGTTCGTTCGGTTTCCTTTATCATAACTACCCTCAACTTTTGTATTTTGCATGAGTTGAGGTGCACATTAACCGATATCGGACCACGGCCAAGATTAAGGTAACTTTTTGAATTAGCCACCCTCAACTTAGGTTTTTGGCCTAAGTTAAGGTGCACATGTCCAAGGAGGGACTGGGGCCAAGACAATTTTTTGAAGGAAGGTGAATTAGGTGTATTGAAAGAAGTGGTCTACATTAGGCTCAAACATTTGGATCAAAGGGAACATTTATATCTTTTGGTTTGAATCATTTTAGGTTTGAGTGGACTTATTTGAACAAGGGCCCATGATCATTTCCCAACTTTTATCCAAGATTATCTTAGCAGGATCAAAGGGCGAGTTCTAGATTGACACATACTATATGAACATTCAAACTTTTCTCACACACACTTGGCACATTGTTTCATTATTGGATTATTAAATTACCCAGTTCAAGTTTTAGATTAAGTTATGCTATCATACCGGTTCCTTATCATGTCATATGAAGATCAAACACATTCAACTCATTCAGATTATAGATCTAGCACATTTCAAAATTTGGATGGGTATAAATTTCATGCTCTTTATGCCATCATGCTTTCATTCTTCCACTTACTTCTACACATACAATCCCAAGCATGCCAGTTCAACAAAAAGTAAACAGTCTCTTAGGGGGAAAAGAACACAGGTAAGAAAACCCCAAGAGAGGATAATGAGTTGGGTTACTCAGACTTCACCCTATCACCCCCAAAAAAATAAGGTGCAATTGCCCTTAATGCACAAAAATAAAAAATAAAACATAGGGTGAAGCAAACCTGTGGCGCAAATGCGCCAAAGAACATTAAGAAGAGGGTGGATCCAGTTTCCCAGAACCTACTGGATCAACACAAATGGTAGGACCAACATCAACCTCATGGGCTCGCTGCTGTAGCACCTCCTCATCAATGATGGACTGCCTCTAGGCTACCTCTAACTACTGGCACTCTTTCTTCCTCAATCATTGAGCCTCCTTAGTATCGAAATAATGGTCGGAGCGGGGGCACTTCCCAGCAGCATGGGAAGAGTCTGGTGGTGGCATAGTATCACCAAATAGAGTAGTCATCACCACCTCATCCTCCGGTACCGTAGGGTCAGACTCTGGCACATTATCAATGGGGCCAAGTGGGCATCAACATCGGTACGAAGGCTAGACAACTCCGTATGGAAGGTGGTCACATCTATGGTAGGGGCTGGCCTCTCCAAAACTCTCAACTCGAAAGCATCCAGGCGCTTATGAATGGCCTTAATCTTCCGATCCATTATCTCCTCCATCCTCGCCTCAGACTCCCTAATAGAGCGATGTATCCATGGCTTCATATGTTACAACAAAGTGGCCATCTATGTCTCCAGCTTTTGACTCGGGCAAGAGGAACGGTAGTGGACCCTGAAGAGGGGGTGACTCGGGAGGAGCTTGGGGCCTAAGTAGTGGCCGAATAAGGCAAAGCTGGGGAATCTATTGTAGGGGCTGGAATGGTAGTTTCATCAACCTACATATGCTCCACAACCGTAGCGAGATCAGAATCCAAAGGCGGTACATCAACCTGTGTCTCCCTCCGTGGTGCAGCAAGGTTGGCGTCATCCTGAATGAGGCCGATGTCTTGTGTCTTGGTCGCATTAAGCAACCTATCACAATGACAAATACGCACTAAAGTCTCTCTGCAGAGATGGAATATCATACACGGGAAAGGTAGGGTTGTGGTGGTTTTGAAGGCCTTCTCGTAGATCTTTGCTATCAGGATGCGGGAAAAATCAATCTGTAGACCCGCCATAATGGCTGCTATCATCATGGCCCGGTCCCATGTAACAACATTGTCCGCCTGAGTAGGGGACAGTCGATTCTGAACTAATAACCAGAAGAACTTCGCAGCGAAGCTTAAAGTCGCCTTCCTAATGCACAGTGTAGGAATCTGTACCCTCTTAATGCGCTCCTCATCCTCGGTAATATGACATGCCATCCACCTCAAAAGTGTCTCCCTCTAGTCCACATCCCTCTGAAATGCCCTGCTCTGAATTATACCCATCCTATAGTCATACTCTGCTGTTTTAATCGTAAAAGTTTGGGCTGGGCCATAGATGATTTAGCGGATACTGGTCTCAGAGATGTCTCTGAGGATGTTACGCACCAAGGTAAATGCAGGTGGGGTTGAGCTATGGGCTTGGTCCGTTTAGAGATAGAATTTTGGACGGTGGCAGCATAAGACACATAGAGCTCTCTGGTCATCTCCTCGCTATAGGTCCCAGGGCTCCGTGCAATCCACTCGCATCTATGCCTCCTGAAGAGCTCCGCAATAGCTGGTGCAGTGTGGATGCTGCCTGTAAGCACCCTACACTCCTCAGTAACGATCCGAGCCATTCTCTTGTGTTCATTCAACATGGTGCCATTCTCATATAACTGGTACTGGCCCACAACGCACCATCTGTTCGACTCATCAGCATTGGGAGCAGGCTCAACTGTGATAGGTACTGGGATGTCTCTTGAGATATCGATATTAGATGAAGAAGGGGGATTGCTGCTAGAACTAGAGCCAGACTGCGAGTTAGAGCTGGAATGTGTGGCCCCCTCCTCAGACTGGAGGGAAGTTACCTCGACCTCATCACTCATAGAAATAACCTATTGGGGTAGCCTAGTAGTGCGGGGTACAGTGGGGGAGACCCTGGTGGTAGGTGGTACATATTCTTATTAGTGTCCATATCTATCATACGTCAGGAAGTGGCGACTGATTTGGACTTTCCCCCTCGTGCGTAGGTAGGAGCATGTTTTGGATCCATGGTACTTGTGGAAGACTTCTTAGTTCCAAAACAAGGCAATAAGACTCATGGAATAATTTTAGACCAAGACTCAGACCCAGACAAAAACTAAAAAAACTCAAACAATAGCTTACTGGGTACCCATGGTGGGTACCTATGGTCTGTCGATGGAATGACGACCTGTGGGTCCCCTTCGTAGGTAAGGGGTCACATAGTTGGGTTGTAGATAGGGAACTACAGATGTGAAGAATGGTCCATCAATCAAACGATGGATCGTAGTCTACACCGTGGTTCTAGACTTGGCCTAATTTGTGTGTGCTCCTGATTTACGGTCTCGAACCTACAGTCCGTAACTGGACCTACAGTACGTGGGTGGGGTTGGTTAATCAGTTCTGTGCTAGGCTTACCATTCAACTTTTGTAAACACCACAATTTCAACAGACATTCCATCAAACTAAGTCTGATTCATGCATTTCAACACAATATATGGTAGTTCATCATCCTTAGGGTTACAATTACACATAATTCAATCTTTTTAAAACACTGAAACCACGAACCCTAAGTCAGAACTTCCAATTAGACCTATTACTCCATTAGCTGATTTTAATTAACTACACACTCACATATCATCATTCCAAGGGCATTTTTAACTTACAATTTCCACATTTTCACAAGTAATTCAACAACCCAAGGTCAAGTTCATCGTTGTAATTTCAATATGAATCAATGAAGTAATAAAAGTTTGGGAGAATCAACTTACCTTACAAGTAATCAACAATGGTGAGTGTGTGATCAAATGCAAAAGCTCCTAGAACAACAATGACACCGAACCCGGACCTCGAGAACTTTGATGGAAAGGAAATGGAGAAGAAATCTGGGAGAGAAGGCTAATATGGGATATGGGGAATTGATTTTTATCAGTTGGGGTGTGACATGGGGGTTATTAATGGATGATTATGGGTATTTAGAGGGTTAAAAACGGTTGGGGAAAAATATGAAAGTGGGAAATGTTTTTAAAAATGAAAGGTTTTATTAAAGAGGGGTCTACATCGGGTCAGGCAAAAACTCAAGTTTGGACCTATGAGATCCCGTCGACGGTCCATGGGTCGACGTATGGTCCGTCGATAGGGTCCGTAGGTTACTCTGACACTTAGGAAAATTAGAAAACTTACCTGGGATCTACGAATGCCATCCACGGTCTGTGGATTGACCAACGGACCATCGATGGGGTCCGTAGACCGCTGCACAACCTTTTGTGCAGATATTACCTCTTCGTCCCTACACACGCAGTAGCCATTAGGACTTTCTTTTTACATTTTCTTGACACTTTTTAGACACGGACCCTACTCTATATCTAGCCAACACTAAAAGAAAAAATAAACACCTATCTAAAGAGCTACAAAATCAAAAACAAAGAAGAAAACTCCTACATCAAAAAGAAACTCCTATAGTTGGCTAGATTGTACATCTTGGGTTGCCTCCCAAGCAGCGCTTGATTTAATGTCGCTACACGAAGCAGACACCTTGATTACTCAGACTTCACCAAGGTAATAAGCCTCTATCAGTTCTTGCACACTCTCAGATTTCCCCAAGTAGACTTTTATCTTCTGTCCGTGCACCTAAAACCTCATCCCTTCCTTGTTCTCGAGTTCAACCCCTCCATATGGAAATACTTGAGTCATTCTGAATGGCCCAGTCCACTTGGACTTGAGCTTGCCAGGAAACAACCTCAACCTTGAGTTGAATAAGAGCACCAAATCACCAACAACAAATTCAGTCTTTTGAATCTTTTGATCATGGTACTTTTTCATCTTCTGTTTATACAGTGCTGAACTTTCATATGCTTTTAGGAGAAATTCATCAAGCTCATTCATATCCATTAGCCTTTGACTCGATGCGGCGCCCCAATCCAAATTCAATTTCTTTAGCGCCCACATTGCTTTATGCTCTAGCTCTACATGAAAATGGCATGACTTCCCATATACAAGTTGGTAGGGGGACATACCTATGGGAGTCTTGAATGCAGTGCGATAGGCCCATAGAGCATCATCAAGCCTTCTTGACCAATCAGTTCTATTGGCATTAACAGTCTTTGCAATGATTTGCTTTATCTCTCTGTTTGACACCTCAACTTGCCCATTAGACTACAGATGATAAGGAGTAGCTACATTATGACGAACATCATATTTCTCTAGCAATTCTTTGAACAACTTCTTACAAAGTGAGAACCTCCATCGCTTATGATTGCCCTAGGTGTACCAAATCTGAAGAAGATATTCTTTTTCAGGAATGCGGTGACACTATTTTCCTCATTGTTTGAAAGCACAATTGCTTCCACCGATTTTGATACATAGTCAACCGCAACAAGAATATACTGCATCCCATGAGAACTTACAAATGGACCCATGAAGTCAAGGCACTAGACATCAAATAACTCAATCACCAATACCGGATTCATAGGTAACTCTTGTTTCTTTCAAATTCCCCTTTCTCTTTGGCAACGGTCACAAGACTTGGCAATCACATGAGCATCTTGGTGGATGGTTTGCCAGTAATACCCACACTGCAAAATTTTATGAGCAGTTCGGATACCACTATAGTGCCCACTAATAGGCGATGAATGACACGCCTCCAATATACTCATCATCTCAACCTCAGGCACACAGTGACGAATAATCCCACTATAACAAATACAAAACAAGTAAGGCTCATCCTAAAAGAAATTCTTCATATCAAACATAAGTTTTTTCCTTTGGTGAAATGACAAATCCAATGGAACCAAATTGCTTGCCAAGTAGTTAGGAAAATCTGCGAACCAAGGGATAAGATCATAAGAAACAGCCAATACTTGTTCATTTGGGAATGCATCATTAATCTCATCCCCATCTCCTAACTTGAGCATAGCTTCCTCCTCTATTATGGAAAAATGGTTGGCAACCTAATTTTCTATTCCCTTCCTATCCATCACCTAAAAATCAAACTCTTGCAGCAACAATACCCATCTAATCAACCTCGATTTTGCATCCTTTTTAGCCATCAAATACCTCAATACAGAATGGTCAGTATGCACTATTACCTTAGTACCAAGCAAGTAGGATTGAAATTTCTCGAATGCGAAAACCACAGCAAGGAGTTCCTGTTTAGTCACAATATAGTTCTTTTGAGCCACATTCAGAGCTTTGCTGGCATAGTAAATCGGATAAAGAATCTTCTCTCACCTCTGTCGCAATACCAAACTAAGTGCCATCCCACTCACATAACACATCAGTTTAAACGGTTGCCCCAAATCAGGTGAAATAATGTAGGTGTTGATACTAACCTTGCTTTCAACTCTCCAAATGCTCTCAGACAAGCATCATCAAAATCAAACTTACAGTGTTTTTCGAGTAGCTTGCACAATGGGTGTGCAATTTTCAAGAAATCTTTTATGAACCTCTGGTAGAAACCTACATGCCCAAGAAAACTCCAAACACCCTTTACAGAGATAGATGGTGGAAGCTTTTCTATTACCTCAACTTTGGCTCTATCAACCTCAATACCTTTTTGCGAAATACAATGACCTAGAATGATCCCCTCTTTCACCATAAAGTGGCACTTTTCCCAATTAAGCACAAGATTGTACTTTTCATATCGCTTTAGTAACTCAGTCAGATGCATCAAACAACCATCAAATGAATCACCTACCACAGAGAAATCATCCATAAATACCTTAATCGTGTCCTCTACCATATCTAAAAATATCAATATCATATACCTCTGGAAAGTCGTTGGAGCATTACACGACCCAAATGGCATCCTTTTGAAGGTGAAAGTCCCATATGGACAAGTGAGGGTAGTTTTCTCTTGATCTTTCAGAGTT
This sequence comes from Solanum pinnatisectum, assembly GCA_035578085.1. Classification (NCBI taxonomy): domain Eukaryota; kingdom Viridiplantae; phylum Streptophyta; class Magnoliopsida; order Solanales; family Solanaceae; genus Solanum; species Solanum pinnatisectum. The sequence goes on from CM069078.1 coordinate 17,794,225, forward strand.
ATGGAGATATGATTGTAGCTCAAATACCTATCTAAAAAACAATACCAACCCTTACCAGTAAGACGATCCAACATCTTGCCCATGAACGACATCGGGAAGTGGTCTTTTTCCGTCTAGGCATTTAGCTTGTGGTAGTCCATGCATACTTTCCATCCAGTCACTGGCCTCATTGGAACCAACTCATTTATCGCATTAGGAACCACAATAATCCCACCTTTCTTAGGTATACACTGAACATGATATACCCAATGACTATCTGCAATGAGGTATATGACTTCAGCATCCAACCATTTGATAATTTCCTTTTTCACTATCTCTTGCATAGATGGATTAAGTCTCATTTGGTGCTCAATACTTGGCTTGCTGACTGGCATGAGTTGGATTTTATGAGAAACAATGCCAGGAGGAATCCCAATAATGTCCGTAATAGTCCATCCAATAGCCCGCTTGAACCTCCTCAACATAGAAAGCAATGCCTCGACTTGTTCCCTACTCAAATCAGCAGCAATGATTACTGGTAAAGTTCCATCTTTCCCAAGAATACATAACTCAAATGAGATGGTAGAGCCTTGAGCTCCAAATATTGATTTTTACCTCTTTTACATGTCTAGCTAAAACCCCAATTCTTGGGGTGTGATTTTGTGAATATGGGTTAGATTATCTGTTGGGTCTTGCTTGTTGATGCTTTATTTGTTGTTTAAATGTTATTTTGTTTAGTAGTTGTGTATGAACATAATGGAGTTGTAGTTGCAAATACGATTTCATCTTAGTGTTTTTGGCTTGTGATGAGTCCACAAATTTGACTTATTTAGGGCTATATTTTAGTAGAAATTGTGTCCTTAAATGCTTATTTTACCTCAGTATCTGATGGGAACCCTTACGTTTCAGGTATTTGAAGTTTGAAGGAAAGCATGGACACTACGTCGCATAAAAGAATGAAAAGGCTGAAAAGAACGAAGAAATGAAGGCCTGAGGATCACCGAGTCCGCTTGGCGAGTCGCTAAAAGGTCTTCTTCGCCTTTTGTTCTAGTGTGCTGAGCCTTGAAGGAAAGGATCAAGTCGGCGGAGAAAGGGAGCAGTCAGTGTATCAGCGAGTGGTTCTGCAAAGCAGTACTATGTTGCCCAATGACACAGAGCACGACGACGATGAAGGTTGGTGTAAGACGGCGATGAACTACACCAAAGGGAGAATTGTAGAGTTGATCGGTGATTCTGACTAACGATGCCGAATGATCCGCTGCAGCACAAATCTGTGATAACTATAAATAGTAGTGAGATTTTTAGTTTTAAGGTGGAACATTTTCTATTATAATTTTTTCAATTAGAATAGTACTTTGGATATTTGTGCTCTAAGTTTGATAGGGTTTTGAAGACTTGAAGAAGAAGAGGGGTTTCATCTCCAAGGATTTGGACTTGGGTCTCTTGGATTCTTCATTTATGGCTTGTAACAAGACTTAAATCTTCATACCCATTTGAATGCAATCTCATTTAGGTATAAATTTCTATCTCTTGATGTGTGGCTAAAAAGCCCAATTCTTGGGCTGTGATTTAGCGAATATGGGTTAAGATAATTGTTGGGTCTTACTTGCTGATAGTCTATTCGTAGTTTAAATGTGATTTTGTTTAGTTGTTGTGGATGAATCTAATGAATTTGTAGTTACAAATACAAGTTTATTTATGTGTTTTCGGCTTGCTCGAGAGAGATGTCGTAAAACTAAAACCACTAAATTGATTGCCAGTGTGAGTGGGTCGACACAAGGTTCAGCTCGAGAGAGTGAACCCTAGTCCCATATCCACACACTCAGCTCGAGAGAGTGAGTAGGTTAAGGCATAGGCTGGTCTTCATGCGGCAAGTGGTTGTCCAAGAAAAAGGCATTTGAAATAGGGTAAGTTGCTCGAGAGAGAGCTTATCCCCTTTAAAGTCTTGCCTAGTCACAATTACTCTATGAATATTCTATTGAAAGCATGTACCCAATACTTTAGATTAACCCGTATTCTTGTCACATCCCAAGGATTCCCTCTTATTATTTAGAAACCCTTGTTATTTTATTGTTTTTACTTACTCTTGACAACCCCCCCCCCCATTGTTAATTGACACTCTTGTGTCCCTTTCTAATTTACAATATTTTTATTCGTTAATGTTTTTAGCTACGACTAGTTAGAACTAAATTTTATTTTTCTATAAATTCTCAAAACCACTCTCTTGGGATGGCCCAACCCTTGGTTGGGTTATTATACTATTGCACGATCGTAGACATTTGCACTGGAAGCTGTGTCCTTGATTATGCAAACATCAAAATGGCGCCGCTGCAGGGGAGTGGTGTTATTTAGGAATTCTTAGTTAAGTAAAATTTTTGGCTCTTCTTAGTTTTAGCTTTACTAATTTAAATTGTAGTTTTGTCTAGATTGTTTGTGTGTTGAGATAGGATAATGAGTATACATGATGGAGATGGTGAACCAATGGAGCACCTCCCAGTAGAAATGATGAGGTTCAGGGATCGCATCCTGACCTTAAAGCATCTAGAAGGAGAGCTTTTTCATGAGTCGTGGCTGAGGTTTAAAACACTATTGATACAATGCCCAACTCATGAGATCCCCGTTCTGGTTCTATTGAAATGCTTCTATGACTATCCCAGGTGGCCTTGAGAAATACTCCTATGAGACCATAGCCAAATTCCTTGACCTTGTGGCTAAAACCAACAAGGATAGTAAGAGGGACCAGCAATTGAACATTTTACTAGGTCAGATAGATAACTTAACCCAAAGGGTCGAGGAGCTGGAGGTGATGTCCAAAGAGAAAAGAAAATGCATACTACCTATCGAGAAGGAAAGATCTATGGACATTGAAAATAGACGTATTAAGGATATGTTATTGTCCATTCTCCAAAAGCTAAATGAGCAAGATAGAGTGTTAGAGGAGATTAAAGAAAATGTAGGAGTACTAAATCAGATGAGCGGTTCTCACTCTAGATCTATCCAGCTAATTGAAACCCTCTTGGGTCATCTAATGCCTCATCTCCATCAGGAACGAAGCAGGGGGTTGCCAAATGATGTATTGACTAACCCCAAAAGTGAAGTTTAGGTGTTAACCCGCGTCGTACAATGACGGTAACTAAGGCGCTGTTTGGGAGGAAACCCAAAACCCTTAACTAGTTTAATTATGTTATTTTTGAAATAAAGGTGTTTTGATTTTGTAGGATTGCGCATGCAAAGTTTGTGAAAAGTACAGGGTGAATTACACAAGTTCAATTGGTGAATCGCCGATTAGATCGGCGACCCTGACAAAGACCGCTGTTTGGATCCTTACTTTGACTAAGGGTCCTGTAAAACTCGGCGAGGGAGATAAACACTCGGCAGACCGCTGAGTAGCTGAGCAATTTCAACTAATGTTGCCGAATGTGTGAGATTTGGATGGTTTTTATAAAGCCACGGGTCTTGACTTTCAACCTTTTTCATATTCTCTCACTCTCAATTTTCAGAAAATCGCATCTACTCAGTATTTTCAAAATTTTCACACCTTGTAAGTATTCTAGCTACTTTAGTAGTGCTTGGATCTGTACTAACCAGTTGCCTAGCATCACTGTCTTAACTTAATCTGCCTATGAGATTGGTTCTCCAAACCCTGCATTTAGTTGTGATATTTATACTCTCATTGCAACTAATTTTATCCTATGTCATATGCTGTGCCTTTCTGATAAATTTAGACTATTCAGCGTGCTGAGGCGACGCCGAATCACTTGGCGGCTCACCAAATAACCCCATTTCGCCTTTAATTTCATGCTACTTGTGATAAGGGTTCTGTAACTTTTGGCCAGAAATCTTTGATTGCCAAAAAGCATTTGGTGACTAGCTGAAAGTCCGCTTCGTCGCCCTTTGCCTGGACCCCTGAACCTTTTTTGCACTGTATCCTTTGGAGGATAAAATCTTGCTCGCCAAAGCAACTTGGCAACTCGCTGATCTATTCAGCGAGTTTTTCTACAATTGTGCCCCTCTAAATTTGATTTAGTTGTTTTAACTTCTTCCGAATTCTTTGCAGAAATGGCTAGATCTAAAGTTATAGGAAGAAGCAAGCCACCCCAAGGTAAATCAAAAGGGACTACAATCAACAAGAATGCAGATGCATTCAAAAGCAAGGTTGCTAAACTTTCCACAACTGGTGAAAAGGGAAAGGGCAAACACAAGACCCTTGAATTATCAAATGCAAGCACTGGCAATAAGGGATTTTACGAATCTGACCTCAACCGATCTGAGAGCAAAGGTGTGGGCTCTGATGAGGATGACCTGTTAATAGCACAGAGAGCTGAACGGTGAACTAGGAAGCTGAATGATCCATCTAGGGCCAAGACTCCCCAGCCTACCGCTACTACACCACTGAGTCCATAGCAGGCGATGGTATTGACACCTCCAGTACACGGTCCTCCACATAAATCAACAAACCGAGTAAAGGCTGAGGGGTTGAGGACAGTTCTAGAGGAAAATTGTCTGTCCATAGACGGAGTTATAGACAGGTACCCAGAGATAATGGAGTGTCTGAGATACCACAAGTTCCAAATCTTTACCAAACCCCGTGGCTCATATATTCCAAGCTGGGTAAGAGAGTTCTACAGTGCATACAGTGCACTAATACCCTAGCAAAAGCAGCTAGCAGCAGCCTTCAAAGAAGTTGACTATTTGGTTGTCAGAGGAAGGAGGGTGAAATGTGATAGTGAGAAAATCAATGCAGTCTTGGATATGTCCACGAATATTGGGGATCACTGCCAGTACTTGATCAGAACAAATAAACTGGATGAGATGAAAAAGTGGTTAGCCCCAATAATTTCAGATGAGACTCCAAAGTGGTCGGCTGAAGGAGTTTTGATTGAAAAGAAAGAACTAAACATAGCAGCAAGGCTCTGGTTTAGTTTTATCAGCAGCACAATTATGCCGTCCCAAAATGAGTCGATCTTTCACCTTGCCAAGACAGCTTGCCTGGGCTGCGTCATAGAGGAAACTCATATAAACTTGGGTACAATCATTACTTCAGAGATACTCATGCATGAAAGACAAAGTCGAACCTCACTTCCATTCCTAGTCTTGATCACAGAATTATGCAAAAGAGACCGGGTCCCTCGAGATGTCAAGAAGGATGTGGAAGTGATGCCCACAACCTCTACTAATATTCGGAGGATCAAAGCCGAGTACCTTAAGGATCAAGTAGAAAAGAAAAAGGCAGCATCGGTGGAGTTAGTAAACAAAGGATAATCGCCTACAGAGGCACCTTTACCTACTCCAGCCCTTGGTCATTCAGGTATGTCCATTGCAACTGTTACTCCCGTTTATATTCTAGGTTTTTCTGTAGCTGCACGATCACTAAGACCCACCACTGTTGCTGCTGTTTACCGGCTTCCACTCACACAGGCTTTCCTACTCCGAATGGTACAGCTGGCCCTTTCTGCTGATCGTCAGGCTGCTAGTCTAAAGGCCTCTGTTCCAGGCATGATCTAGATTGCCCTAGATGATGCTGTAACTCCTCTGAGCACTACCATTGACACCCTAGAGGTTAGGATAACGGTGTGTGAACACAACCAAGGGTTGACAGAGGAGGTGACAACTTTAAAAGCTGCCATTGCTGATTACAAAATGATGTAGACCATCTGAAGTCCACCAATGTGTCCATGGTCTTTGGAACAGTGAAGATTCTAGACAAGCTTAAGATGCCTCAGACAACCACTGGACAAGGGGATAGAGCAAAACAGATAGCTGACCTTGAGTTACATGTAGAGACTGACGAAGAGATGTTTGAGGAAGCTGTAGTGGATGACATAACTGAGATTTAAGAAATCATGATAGATGCTACTGTGCAGGCCTCTTAGGCCAAGACTCCTGCTGCTGGATCCAATGAAGCTGGTCTTTCTGGAAGTCACTCTAGGCATTGAAGCCCAAACAAACGGAGCGACCGATTAGCCAGGATCACTTCTTTACCTCCCTCTCTGTTTTTATTTATTTGACATTTCGAATTCTGTGTTATTTGCATTTGAGGACAAATATTTTTATTTGTGGTGGGGTGAGACTTACCTTTGTGTGCTACTTTTTCTTGTATTTTGTGTTTATATTTGGGTTGTTCTATTTTAATTGATATTATCACTGCTTTTTCTGTGGATGTTTGAGCTTGAGGCTTCTTTTATTTTTAATTGCAAATGATTTTGACACTTCCAAAAGATTTTAAATTTTTTGCACATTTTTGCCACCCCTCATGTGTTGAACATGGTTGTTCTTTTGCAAAATTTGAGTCTCAGTTTCGATCAATACTGATGACTTAAATAGTGCTTACAATCGAACAAATATGAATGCGCGACTACGATGAGGCCAAATAAAGTTGCATAGACAATATGTAAACTCTTTGCATCTTGTTATGACTAGCCTTGCATCAAATTGATTCTCTTGTGATGATCATTGCACACTAGCGAAAGTGTGGAGTCTTGTTTAACTTATAGTGTCAATGCCTAGTGTGATGAGCTTACCTGTGAACTATGCATGACATATCCTAGAATTTGCCCCGTTGGTCCGATCAACTGAGTAATGCTAGCTCTTCATATGATCTTAGGCATATTCGAAGAGAGTGAACCAATTTGACATATACCTCTTTTTGTGACCTACCCTGTGAGCGTGTGAACCTCTTTTGAATACCCCTTGAACCTTAACCTTCTTTGGAAGAAACTTGATGAACATTGAACCTTTTTTTATCCACTACCTATAATCCTCATGAAGTTGTGGTTAGTTTAAATAGCCAACTTAGGCCAAAAGCCTAAGTTGGGGGTGTGGCGAAAAGAGAAGGAAAATCAAGAAGTGCAAGAAAGTCCCTCCTACCCATGGTTTTGAAAAAAAAAATGGAACCCCTCCATATAAAAAAAAAAGAGAGAGACCGAAAACAAAAAGAAAAAGAATGAAAAAGAAAGGTTATAGAATAAAGTTGAAAAATGAAAGGGGGTTTCCATACAATTCATGGAAGGTAAATAATAGGATGACTTATAAGCACTGCTAAAAATGATGAAGGAGAAAGGAAAAGAAGTGTTGCGAGCACCACATCTCATGAGGATGAAAGTCACTGAGCCTAAATGACCATACCTTTGCACTCAGCCCCATTATAAGCCTTGAAAAGACCTTTTTGATCTTGAGTGCACTGAAGGAAATGTTGATTGGAAAATATGGGCAAACCTATGGGTGAAATTATGCATTATGTTCTTCTTTGTGAGTGTAAGCTTTGCATTTGATTCCAAAGCTTTAAACAGTGAAAATATTGTGTAAATATGGAATCATTCTTTGTGTGAGGGCATTTGAACACTATAGTTGAGCTTGAACTCCCATTTGAAGCAAGTATTTTGAGCATGAGATTCGTTGATATTGGTGAGTCGCAACTTGAATCTTTGAGTGCACATTTGATCTTTATATAAGTAAATTGAGTCTTGTTGTGTGCAATTATGATTAAGTCTTGTGTAGCACTATTCGAGACATCCTTTTTGTACAGCTGAACTTGAGTTTGCTTGAGGACAAGCAAAAGTTTAAGTTGGGGGTGTTACTTGAGAGAGAGGTCGTAAAACTAAGACTACTAAATTGATAGCCGGTGGTATTGGGTCAACATGGGTTCAGCTCGAGAGAGTGAATCCTAGCCCTTGTCCCACACATTCAGGATGAGAGAGTGAATGGACTAAGGCAGAGGCTGTTCTTAAAGCGACAACTCAGTGTTTGAGAGAAACTGAGTCGATTCGAGGTAAGTTACTCGAGGGAGAATGTACCCCCATTATAGTTTAGCCTAGTCACAAATAGTCAACAATTTACTATCAAAAACATGTACCCGACAATTTAGTTTATCCCGTATTCCTATCACGTCCCAAGAATCCCGTCTCTCTATTTAGTTTTCATATGTTTTCGCTGTTTGTAGTTGTTAATTAATACAAAACCCCCCTTTGATAATTGACGCTTTCGTACCCCTTTAGATTTAGTATGTTTATATTTGATAATGTCTATAGCTATGACTAATAAGAACTATAGTTTATTTTTCTATTAATTCTCAAAACCACTCCCTTGGGACTCGACCCCAACCCTTGGTTAGGTTACTTTACTATTGCACTATTGTAGACACTCGAATTGGAAGTTGTGTCTTGATTACGCAAACATCAAAATGGCACCGCTGCCGGGGAGTGGTGTTATTTGAGAATTTGTAGTTAAGTAGGATTTTCGTTCTTGTTAGTTGTAGTTTTACTTACCTAATTTTTAGTTTTGTATTTTGCTTGTTTGAGTAATGAAACAGATGAGGTAAGTATTTCAAGTAGTACTCATGAGCAAATGGAGTTTCCTCCATTAGAAGTAATAACTTTAAAATAATTGGAAGGTGAACGGATTCTTGATGCATGGGCAAGGTTTAAATCGCTTGTGATTCGATGCCTCACTCATGAAATTCTCGATATAGTCCTCCTGGACTACTTCTACATAAGTCTTGGTCTTGGAAACAAAGCATTAGCTGACCGACTCATTCCAAGTGGTATTACACATCATCCTTATGTGATAGCAGCCCATCTGCTTGATCACATGGCAGAAGCAAACCAAGAAGTAGAGAAGGACTTCATGCTGGCCGCGCTGATGACTCAGATGGATGAGTTGGCCAAAAAGACAGTGGAGATTGAAGTCCAATGCAAAAGGAAGGACATATACGTTCCCCCTTATGAGCGAAGAAAGCCCAAGGACAATGAGGGTAAACATGTTGAGGGAATGCTCTCAATCATTCTTACCAAGGTAAGAGAGCATGTTAGGGTGCTGGAAGAAGTGAAGGAGAACATCAAATTGATGAAACAGATGATTGGTTCTCATTCCAGATCCATTCAGCTGCTCGAGAACCTTATGGGTCATGTGATGCCTCATCTCCATCCGACACAAAGCAGGGGGTTGCCAAGTGATGTTTTGGCTAACCCCAAAAGTGAAGTTTAGGTGTTAACCCCCGTCATGCCATGACGTTAACAAAGGCGCTCTTTGGGAGACAACCCAAAACCCTTAAATGCTTTAATTTTGTTTAGAAATAATGGTGTGTTGATGTTGTAGGTTTGAGTGTGGAAAGTGTTGATAGGCGCAGGTTGGCGAGAAAATGTTCCATTCAGCACATCGTCGATTAGGTTGGCGATCCCAATGGAGACCACCGTTTGGCCCCTCACTTCGATTGGAGGTCCTGTAAAACTCGGCAAAGTAAGTAATAATTTGGCACATCGCCGAGTAGATCGGTGGTTGCGACTAACGTCGCCGAATGGACGAGAACTGGATGGGTATGAATAGCCAAAACTTTTAAAGTTTCGAAGTATTCACTTTTCCCTGATTTCAAACTTCGCAAATTCGCCCCTAGTAAGTATTTTCAATACTTTTGCATTCCAAGTATTTTGGTCTTCGATTTGTGTTTGGAGTTGGATTATATTGCCGCCTAGCACTTCAAATATCATTTTAATCAGCAAATAAGGTCAGTCTTATGAACCCCGAACCTATTTTTATTCATTCTCGTATGCAAATAATTTGATCGTACTGTCATGTGTTGTGCCTCTCTGATAAGATCTGATCGTTCAAATGCCTATTTTAATTTGAAATCCCATATGCATATGCGTTGAAGTGATTTAAATTTTGTGTGGTTGTGCTTGCATCTTGTTTAGTTTGGTGGAATCGAGAAAAATCTGAGTATCCCGGGATGATGAGTGTCGTGGGTCTTAGTTTAATTTCACTAGTGCAATTGTTAATTTTGTTTTCGGGGGTTGCGGGGTCAAATTCGAGAAAGTGGGTTGAAGGTAGGCACGTTGGGTTGTTTAGAGAGCTAGGTCGAGCTCGCCAAACCACTCGGCGGTTCACCTAATGCCCCTATCTTGCCTTTAATTTTATGCTGAATGAGTAGTTGAAGTCTGTAACTTTCGGCGAGAAACCTGATATTGCCTAAAGCACTCAGCGACTTGCCGAAGGTAGTTTCGATTGCCCTTTGTCTGTATCCCTGAACCTTTGTTGTATTGTAACTTTCAGGGGACAAACCCTTGCTCGCCGAAAGGGCCCTCTCATCGCCGACTTGTGAATACTTTTGAGCCAATCCCTTTGGCAAGCCCGATCTAGTTCGCCCAAGAGATTCAGCGATTCGTCGACTAGTTCGGTGAATCTATCTGCTACTGATTGTTTACACTTCTGATTGAATTGTTTCTAACTTGTTCCTGATGTATTACAGACATGGCAAGACCCAAAGTCGTAGGTAGAAATATGCCACCCTACAATAAGGCACAAGGGATTAAATCAATGATGGTGCAACTATATTAAAAGGACAGGCTAGAAAACTTTCCACTACTGGTGGGAAGGGAAAAATAAAAAGAAAGGCACTTGCTTCTTTAGAAGTCAGCTCCGACAACGAAGGCATATATGACACTTACCTCACTGCTTCAGAGAGTGAGGGTGAATATCAGGAAAAAAAAGTGCAACCTTTGGTGATGATGAACTGATAATAGCACAGAGGGCTGAACTGTGATCTAAGAAGCCGAATGATCCATCTAGGATTAGGAATCCTCCACCTACCACTCCTACTCCCCAGTCACAGAGCAAGAAATAGTGCTTGCACCCCCCAATACAGTGCCCTCCTCCTAAGTCAATGAACAGATTAAAGACGGAGGGATTAAGGACAATTATTGAGGAGAAGCGTCTCTCCATGAATGGAGTGATTGATAGATACCCCAATATTATGAGATGTCTGAAATCTCATAACTTCCAAATTTTCACAAAGCCCCGTGGCCCTTATATTCCAAACTGGGTAAGACAATTCTACAGTGCATATAGTGCCCTAATACCCAAAAAAAAAAAAAACCGCTAGCAGCAACTTTCAAAGAAGTTGACTACGTGGTTGTTAGAGGCCGGAGGGTGAAGTGTGATAGTGAGGCGATCAATGCAGTCTTGGGCATGTCCACGAATATTGGGGATCATTGCCAACACTTGATCAAAATGAAAGAGTGGTTAGCCCCACTGATTTTAGATGATTCTCCGAAGTTGTTGAAGGAAGGAACTTCGATTGAAAAGAAAGATCTGAACATTGCCGCAAGATTCTGGTTTGGTTTTATCAGCAGCATAATTATGCCATCCCAGAACGAGTGGTTCTTTGCCTTGCTAAGGCAGCCTGCCTGGGTTGCATCATAGGGGAAACTCGAATAAACTTGGGTATGATCATTGCTTCAGAGATACTCATACGTGCAAAACAGTGCCATACCTCACTTCCATTCCAGTATTGATCACAGAATTATGCAAACGGGCTCGGGTACCTCGAGATGCCAAAAAAAATGTGGAAGTGATGCTCACATCCTCTACTGATATACGGAGGATCGAATTCAAATATCTTAAGGATCAGGCGGAGTAGAAGCAGAAAGAAGCCACAGACATTGAATCCATACCTGTAGAGGCATTTTCGCCTACTCCGGCCCCTGGGCCTTCAAGTATATCTAATTCCACTGCCACTCTTGCTGACACTCCAGGTTCTTCTATTACCGCATTACCGCCCAGATCTACTGTTGTCGTTGCATCCCATGCGCTAATCATTATGCATCATCGATCAGGATTGGACACCTTGCCCAGTCTGCTAATCGTCGGGCTGCCAACCTAGAAACCTCCATTCTAGGCATGATTTAGACTGCCCTGACTAATGTTGTGACACTGAAGAGAGCTACCATTGACGCCCTTGAGCCTAGAATAACACTGTGTGAGCGTGACCAAGGGGCCACAAATGAGGTGACAACATTAAAGGCCGCTATTATTGCACTGAGGACTAATGTGGATAAGTTGAAGGCCACCAATATGTCCATAGTCTTTGGAATGGTGGAGATCCCAGATGTGCCAGAAATGCCTCTGGTCATCACCATAAGTGAGGATAGAGTTGAGCAGACAGATGAGCCTGAGTTGGAGGTAGAGACAGACGAGGAAATGCTTGAGGAAACTGTGGATCCTGCAGATGAGGACCTGACAGAGACTGGAGCAATTATGATAGATGCGGCTGTACAGGCTTCCATGGTAAACAAACCTTTTACTGTCTCTAGTGGAGCTGGTCTTTCTGGTGTGACCTAGAGTACTGACCCGAGGCACTGATACACAGACAGATGGAGCGACTGCTTAGATAGGATCCCTTCTTTACCTCCTTCTCTGTCTTTCTTTCTTTATTTTAAATTTTGGATATTATGTTAGTTGCATTTGAGGACAAATGTTTTTAATTGTGGTGGGGTGTGGCCCACCTTTGTGTGCTATATTCTTGTTGGGTTGTGAATCATAATGTTGTGTTTTACACTACTTCTTGCAGATGTTTGAGCTTGTGGCCCCTTTTATTTTAAATTGTAAATGATTTTGACCCTTCTGAAAAATTTTAAAATTTTGCCACCGCTTATACGTGTGGAATGTGGCTGTTCTTTAGAAAATTTGAGTCTCGGTTTTGATCAGTATTGATGACTCAAATAGTGCTCATAATCGAACGAACATGAATGTGTGGCTACGATGAGACCAAGTGAAGTTACATAGTCAATATGTAAACTCTTTGTATCTTGTTGTGACTAGCCAATTATCGAATTGATTCTCTTGTGATGAACGTTGCACACTAGAAAAAGCGTGGAGTCTTGTTTGACTCTGGTGTCAATGCCTTGTGTGATGAACTTACTGTGAACCATGCATGATGACACCTAGAATTTGCCCCGTTGGTCCGGTCGACTAAGTAAGGTTATCTCTTGATATGATCTTAGGCAACTTCGAAAGAGTGTGAGACAATTTGACATATACTTCTTTCATGGCCTACCTTGTGAGTGTGTGAACCTCTTTTAAACACCCCTTGAGCCATACCTTTCTTTGGAAGAAACTTGATGAAAACATGACCTTTCTTAAATACACTACCTATAATCCTCGTGATTTGTGGTTGATTGAATTGCCAACTTAGGTCAAAAGCCTAAGTTGGGGGTGTGGTGAAAAGAAAAGGCAAGTCAAGAAGTGCAAGAAAAGTCCCTTTTAACCCATGGTGTTGAGAAAAATGGAACCCCTCCATACAAAAAAAAAAAAAAAAAAAGAAAACAAAAAGAAAAGGAAAAGACAAGAGAAAAGAAAAAGAAAAAGTTGTGAAATAAAGTTTTGAGAAATTCAAAGAAATGGGGTTCCGAACAATCCATGGAAGTGAATAATGGGATGACTTATGTGCACTAAAGAAAATGATGAAAGAAGAGGAAAGAGAGTGTTGAAAGCACCACGTTTCACGAGGATGAAAGTCACTGAGTCTAAATGACCATACCTTTACACTCAACCCCATTACAAGCCTTGAAAAGACCTTCTTGATCTTGAGTGAGCTAAAATAATTGTTGATTGGAAAATATGGGTAAACCTATGGGTGAAAGCATGCATTGTGTTCTTCTTTGTGAGAGTGAGCGTTGCATTTTATTCCATAATTTTAAATGATTAAACCATTGTGTGTGAATATGGAATCATTCTTTGTGTGAGGGCATTCGAATGCCTTTGTTGAGCTCGAACTTGCATTTGAAGCAAGTATAGTGAGCTTGAGAATCTTTGATAATGGTGTGTCACAACTTGAGTCTTTGAGTATACAATTGATTCTTGCATGACAAAGTTGAGTCTTGTCGTGTACATTCATTGTTGAGTCTTGTGTAGCACTATTTGAGACATCCTTTCTGGACTGCCGAACTTGAGTTTTACTTGAGAACAAGCAAAAGTTTAAGTTGGGGGTGTTGATGAGTCCACAATTTGGACTCATTTAGCGCTATATTTTGATAGAATTAGTGTCCTCAAATGCATATTTTGTCTCAATATCTAATGAAAATCCCTAAGTTTCAGGTATTTAGAGTTTGAGGCAAAGCATGGACACTACTTGGCAGGCAAGAAGGAACAAGACGGTTGAAAAGAACGAAGAAATGAAGGCCTGAAGATTGCTGAGCCCAGTTGGCTAGTCGTTGATGGGCCTGGAGATTGCCTTTTGTTCCAGTGTGCTGAGTCTTGAAGGAAAAGGTCAAGTTGGCGATGAAATGGAGGAGTCAGCGTGTCGCCGATCGATTTAGTGAAGCAGTACCATATCGCCCAATGACTCAAAATGCGAAGAGGCTGAAGGCTAAAGCAGGAAGGTGATGAAATCGACCAAAAGGTGGATCGCCGATCGTATTGCCGATCCCGACTAACTGTGCCTAATAGTCCTCCGAAGCACAAATTTTCAAACACTATAAATACTTGTTTAAATTTATCATATCATATGATATATCACTATTATTATTAGAACTTTTTATAGTTTTTGAGATATTCTAAGTTTTAGAGCGTTTTGGAGACTTTGTTCTAAGACCTTGAAGATTCAAAGGGTTTCAACTCCAAGAAATTAGACTTGGGTCTTGAAGATTCTTCACTCTTGACCTGTTTTAAGACTTAAATGTTCATACCAAGTTGATGGAAACTGATATTGGTATTGATTTTTACCTCTTTTACATGTCTAGCTAAAACCCAATTTCAGCACAAAACCCAGTATATAAACAAAAGTACTAATCACAAGAGGTGGGTATGGAAATACCTCATCAACCACAAATAAAGAGCAATTTGTTCTCAAATGCAACAAAAATATCCAAAAGTAAATAAAGATGACAAAGAGGAAGGTAAAGAGGGGTCCTGTCTACACAGTCACTCCATCTGTCAGGGCATCAATGCTTGGTGTCACATCAGCTTGGGCATCAGTGCCCGGGGTCACCTCAGAAGTACTAGCTGCACTAGACCCAACCATGGTAGCGTCTCTCAAGGATGTCTAGAGGGCAGTCTCGAACATCGCATCCTCAAGATTGGCGAGATCATCATACACAACATCACCTCGCTCCCCAAGCTGCTCCTTATCTGTCTCCGCCTTTGATGCATCAGCTGCCACATCCATCTATACGTCTCTAATGGTAGTCAGAGGAAATTCAGAAGTAGCTAGAGCATCCTCTGTCTCAGCTGCTTGAAATAAGGTGGTGAAGTTTGTAGACTTTAGATAGTCTACATCCTTCCTCAGGTTTGCAACCTAGGCTATCAAAGCTGTAACCTTTGAAGTTGCCCCCTCTCTACTCTCACAAGTCTCAACTCTCGCAGTGAGAGTGTCAATCAATGCTCGTAAGGGGTCAGTGCAGCTAAGATAGTAGCCTCTATTATCCATGGTACCGCAACCTCCAATCACATAGCCCTCACATCTGTAGAATGGGCTAAGTCTCCCATCTTCAAGATCATGGCCTGAGTGATCCTAGCGGGCAGGGAAGTTGCATAAGCACCAGGATCCAGGGAGGAAGAAGTGGGAGCAGATGCACCTGAAGGCCCGGAGGTCAGAGTTGACAAAGATGCCTCTGCAGGAATCATTTCTACATCAATCTCTAGGGATATGTCCACCGGAGCCGCTCTCCTCCTGTCTACCTCCTCCCGAGTGTACTCGGCCCCTATACACCGGATATCAGTAGAGGATGTAGTAGTGACCTCAAAATCTCTCATCTCATCACGAGGAACTCCAGCACGCCGACATAGCTCCGTAATCAAAACTGGGAAGGGAAGTGACTTCTGGCTCTGTTTGGCCCTCATGGCCATCTCCTGCTCTATGATAAGTCCCATTTTAATGCTCCTTCTGGATATGATCGACCCAAGGTAGGCCGTCTTGGGATGGCGGAGAATCAAATCATTTTGGGAAGGCATGATGGAGCTGTTGATGAACCCGAACCAATACCGTGTAGCCACATTCATGTCCCTCTTCTCTATGGGAGCTCCTACCTCAATCCACCTCGGGGTGGTATAAGAAATAAGATGGGCAAGCCAGCCCTTTAAGTCATCCATGGACTGAGTAGTAGCCAAGCCCTCATACGCATATGTAGAACCTGTAGCCCTATCGAGTACAACATTAATGTGATCGTTGCTGCACCCTACTTCCTTCCCTCGAACCATGACAGATTTCACCGGTCTGAAGGCACTGGCCTTCTTCTTGCCCATTGGTACCAAGTCGTCGTATGTTATGTAGAACTCCCAGACCCATGTAGGAATGTGTCACGACCCGAGACTACCCCCTAGATATCACACAACATACAAGACTCCAAAAAGTCTCATACAAGCCTCTTAGCATTTCTTGAACATAAAAGCATAGAAAAATAGAGCAGAATTTAAAACATTTCTTTGAATACAATCGAAGTCATTTTTCATCAAAGCAAGGGGAAGACTTTCTATACTTTGTCTCAAACCATCTAGAACATTTGAATTAAAACTCTTAAATACAATCTGAGGGACACGACCCTTACATAAGTCTAAAACATAAAAGAAAGACATAAAGGGAACATAGTGGGTTTTGTCCTCGAAACTATGAGGACTCACCAAGTCTTCAACTCCAAGCTCCTTAGAAACCTATCTTACAAGTATGGAACAACACATCTCCAAACCCTACACTTTTGTAGAAAATGAAGAAATATGGGTTAGCACATTGAATGTACTAAGTATGATAGCCATGCAAAAACCATGCTTAAAACGGACATTTTATTTGAAAGTCTTGCATTATGACAATTTTGAGAAAGCTTCATGAACATAAGTATAAGATGCATAAGATACAATATAACCAATACAACTCCTTTCTTCACATTAGACATAACAAACATATATAAACCGTCTCATCACATAAGAACATAATTAACATATACGACATTTTATTTCATTAAGATTTCACCTCAAGCAACCCCAAGATATATTATGTCCAATGTATAAACAGCGTCCCATACCACCATCCACACTAAGTACCACATTAAGGTCACCAAAAGTTAACTTACCATTCTTCCTTCCCATCTTCAAGCATTCCTCCTTTTCATCTATAAACAATACTCATTCATAAGGAACATAAGCATTTCATAAGACATGATAAGGAAAGTAACTCATAATACAATCCTAGTAAAGCATGCATCATTACATTAGATCTTTATGTCAGCATTCTTCATTAGCTTCATTTAGAGCACTTTCATTCATTAGTCATTAAGACATTAGAGAACTCATTATGACCCTCTTAAAGTCTACTTGTGCAACGCTAAATGGTATCCCATACTACCAGTCACACTTCATAGAACTTCTCAACAAACCATAATGCACATCTCACATGATGGGAATAGGCATTAACCGACATAGACCATGAGAGCTAAGTCATGGAATCCGGGGTCATATAACCCTACACCGATGGAAGGTGTTCTACTTACCTACGGTAGAACTAAGTTTGTTTTAGCTTAAGTGGATCCACTATCTATCCTATGTGGGCACATAGTAATGGGATAAGAAAGATGTTCATTGGACTCTAACCTAATATTGGGAGAGTCACCATCTTACCATATCCACTCGGTGCTTTGCCTCCATTCCCAAAGAGTAGTACATTCACATTACATTGTTGTACTTGAGAGGGCCACCAACATTAGGCCTACCGACCCAAAGTACATTATAGAAGTGAGGGCCACCACCATTAGGTCTACCGATTCAAGGTACATTAAGGATAGCTCATTGACTTTCCAAGAAAAGGCCACCAACATTAGGTCTACCGCTTCAAGGTTCATCATTTCACACAAGTAAGGGCCACCAACATTAGGTCTACCGCTTCAAGGTTTATCATCAAATTAGTTTCTAGACTCATTATGAAGGGCAACCAACATTAGGTCTACCGGTTCATTTCATATACTAGAATACGTCATCATTCATTTAGGAAAGGGCTACCAACATTAGGTCTTCCGATTCTTGTTCATTGCATTCATTCATTAAGGAAGAGGATGCCTAAGCCTACCAATTCAAGATACATTAGCAACATAAGAAAAGGATGCCTAAGCCTACCAATACAAAGTACTTCAATCACCAATCCATTCATTCATTCAAGAAGAGGGTGCCTAAGCCTACCAATTCAAGATATAACATTCAAGGTCACATTTATCAATACAAGAAAAGGATGCCTTAAGCCTACCAATTCAAGATATATATTACATAGAAGAAACCCTTCACATTCTATCATCATCATTCATGAGTGTTAATTGAGAATATGCTTCCAATCATAACACAATTACATTCTACACATGTTCATAATACTTTCATTGAGATCACACACATATACTTCCCATCATAATCATATATAATCCTTCATGAAATTGCCTTCCAAGGCTATACATCAATCACAACCCAAACATCTATGATACTACAATAGATAAGGGAATTAACATGATTCAATGACTAATTCAATACAAACATAAACAAAAACAATTCAACATACTTTCGTGATCAATCAATTCCCAATCACAAATCACAACTTAGGATTTTAGGGGAAAACACGGGTTCATAAGAGAAATCATCTTAATTCACAATTAATTCAACAATTCCATCTTAAATCATCATATATAACCTTTTGAAAATGATTTGGAATTGAACCCATGCATAGATTGAAAACTAGGGTTTTTGGGGAAATTTGAAGAGTTGAAAACATCTTTGAAATTGGCTCCTTGAAAGAAACTAAGTCAAGGATGAAGACTACCATAACTTTAGGGAAGAAATAAACATGAAATTGAAGAATAAAGCTACCCCCTTGACCCTTATACTTGACCTTAATCTTCCTCTTCAATGGAGTTTCTAGAGAGAGGATTTTGGGAGAGGGAGTTTCTAACTTGAGGGTTTTGAAATAATGATGTCTAAAAAGGAGTTTAATACTTTTAATAGTCTTAAAATACTTTAATTAACTTATAAAAACCTTCCCCCAACTTAACTAAATTAATTATGAATTTACTAAACTAACCCCACCTTGGCCGAGTTCGAGACTGCAACACAAGTGCCATCCACGGACCCCAACCCATGGACTGTGGGTAGGTCCACAGACCATCCTATCCTGTCGTGGTCTGGTATTGGAACATGTATTTTGGGACCTTGACCCACGGAGGCCATCCACGGGGCGTAGGTCCCATTCGTAAACCACCACATTTTTTTACTGCTTTTAGGTTTCTTGGGGTTCTGGGGGTTAGGCTTTAGGGTCCTCCTCAAGGACCCCTTGGGTGGTCCTTTGGGAGTCGTACCTTAACGTTTAGCCCCTAAACCCATCAACCTAAGCTCGGGACAATATTCTACCACATATTAGGCTCTAGTTTCACCTATTCATTTTATGGGTCATTACATAATCCCCCACTTGGGAACATTTGTTCTCGAATGACACTTTAAACACATTAATGGGTTAACGACTCAAGACTAGCAGTCCATCATGCATGCAACATCATAAACAATGCACAAAACTTAGGAGGAAACATTCACTCCACATCAATAAGCTCAATTCAACACAAGGAAGTAGGAACTACATCTACCAACTCATTATGCATGAAAACTTCAACATTTCCCATTTCATTGGAGGAAATACCTTCTCCAACTCAAATCATGCTCATCATAACATCATTAAGCAATTCATGCATTTTTTCTCAAAAGCACATTTAGGCATGCTCAACTATTCACTTCAGGAAGCATACATGCAACTCATACCTAATGCACATCAACATGAGGAAAATAATTCATAAAACTTTTTTTCTCATTTAGATAAGAATTCATCAAGAACATGCATAACATAAGGAGACCACGGAAACACATAATCACACATGACTCCAAATCATGAAACAAGCTACAAGGAACTCTTGATCTCAAGATTGAATAGGAATAGAAGGGAAGAGATAAGGATCTTGGAACTCTCACAACCTTACTATTCAACATACCATCTCCCCCCAGGAGTAAACCCATACTAAGGTTAACATGAAAACAACATAGGAACCTCAATACACCATTCATAACTATAAAGAACTTATCAACATACCGGTGTTTCATCCGAAAGAACTCCTTTGATACTCTAGTAGTATCTCCTACTAAAACCTTTACTAAAGTACCACTTAAGGTGAAAATTTGAGTCAACCTAAATCATGAACATCAAGGATACTCAAAGACCTTGCTATCTAAGAACATTATCCCCCCCTTAAGAGTAAGCTTATACAAATTCTTTTAAACATCATTTCTTTCAACATACCTCAAAACTCATCATGACCTTCTACCAACAACACACATAACCATAAATAAATTCATTCATACAAAAGACAACATCACAATCTATCAATTACCTCAAATCTAACAAGTCACATAGCCATAATTGGCATCATAACCAACTTTTCTCCCTCACTCCTCCTAGCATAATCCTTTCAAGTGGTCACATATTTTGGTCATCAGATTTGTGTTTGGAGTTGGATATCATTGCTGCCTAGCCTTACAACTTGATTATTTGGCTTAAAAGGTTGGTTTTCCAAACCCTGAGCCTATAATTAGCGATTTTTACTCTTTTGCAATCATTTTGATCTTAGTGATGTGTCTTGGGCCTCTCTATTGTAATTGTATATGTGTGTGCCTATTTTAATTTGAATATCATGCCCATAATGCTTATATTGATTATTTCCCAAGATTTTGGGCCTTAAAAGTGATAAAAATTGTGGGGTTGTGCTTGCATGTTGTTAAGTCTAGTCGAGTGAAGTCTACGTAACCCACAATTGTACCAAATGATGTAATTTGCCCAATGATAGAGCAGTTGACGTCATTCCTAAGGGCAAAAGTTGTCAAATGGTCAAATTTGGCTAAAAAGGGAGAAGTCTGAGTATCCCGAGGCATGGGTGTAATGGGTCTTAGTTTAATTGTGCATGTGCATGGTTTGATTTTGTTTTCGAGGGCTGCGGGGTTGAATTTGAGAAGTTGGGTTTAAAGTAGGCACGTTGGGTCGTTTGACGAGCTGGGTCGAGCTTAATGAACCACTGGGCAGTTTGCCAAAGTTCCCATTATTGCCTTTTATATCTTGCTTAAAACTTGACAAAGGTTCTATAACTTTTGGCGAAAAGCCTGAGTTCCCCGCGTGCACTTGGCGACTCACCGAAGGTCTTCCTTGATCACCCTATATCTGTGCCCCTCATCCTTAAAAGCACTGTTACTTTCAGTGGGCTAGTCCTTGCTCGCCGAATGCTGTCGGCAATTTACCGAAAGTTCCTTCCCATCGCCGACATGCCAAAATTTTCTAGGAATTTCGAGCCAATTATTTCAGTGAGCCTAATCTGGCTCGCCAAAAAGTTTTGGCAACTTACTGACCGGATTGGCGAGTCTGTCTGCAACTGTCTGTTTTCTATGCCTTTGCAGAATTATTTCTATCTCTTTGTGATATTTTTGCAGGCATGGCTAGACCAAATGTTGTGGTAGGGACATGATGCTCCGCAAGAGGGCCAAAGGGATAAAAATCAATGAGGATGTTGCTACATCCAGGGCCAAAGCGACCAAACATCCCATAACTGGTGGGAAAGGAAAACGTAAAGAAAAGGCACCTATGTCACCGGAGGCCAGCACTTATAGTGACGATATCTACGCCACTCACCTAACCACTTCTGAGAGTGAGGGTGAGCAACATGAGCACCAGGCTATCACTTCTGTGCTTGAAGATGAGATGCTGTTAGCCTAATAAGAGGAGCTGCATTCTAAAAGGCTACATGATTCGTCTAGGATCAGAACTCCCCAGGGTACTCCTCCTCCTCATGCACCAGCACTAGCTGTGGTCCTAGCACCACCAATATAGGGTCCTCCCCCACTGTCTATGAACAAACTGAAGACTGAGGGGCTTAGGACCATCATAGAGGAGAACAAACTTTCTACTGATGGTGTCATTAATCGGTACCCAGAAATCATGAGCTTCCTAAGTTCCCATAAGTTCCAACTGTTTACTAAACCCCATGGCCCATAAATTTCAAATTGGGTCTGGGAATTCTACACTGCCTATGGAGAACTGGTACCACAAGGGAAGAAGCTGGAAGCCAATTTCAAGCCTATTGACTATGTGGTTGTCAGAGGCCGGAGGGTGAAGTGTGATAATGATGCTATCAATGTAGTCTTAGTGTTTCAACAAGAATTGAGGATGAATTCCAGTATAAGATCGGAACACAGACATTGGAGGTCATGAAGAAGTGGTTAGCTCTATTAATATCAGATGGTACTCCCAGGTGGTTAGAGGTTGGAGTAGCTATAGAAAAGAATGACCTTAATGTGGCAGCGAGGTATTGGTTTGGCTTCATCAGCAGTACCATCATGCCATCCCATAATGAGTCAATCCTTCGCCATGCCAAAGCAACCTGTCTTGGGTGCATCATCGCGGGGATAAGACTAAATCTGGGAAGGCTTATTGCCCAGGAGATGCTTATGAGGGCCAAGCAGCGACATACTTCCCTTTCATTCCCGGTGTTGATTACCAAGTTGTGCAGACAAGCTTGGATTCCTAGATATGAGAAGAAGGAGGTGGAAGTGATTCCCACATCCTCTACTTACGTTTGGAGGATCGAGGTAGAGTATTTAAAAGACGAGGCGGAGAAGAAGAAGTCAACCCCGGTGGACTCTTCCCCTGTTGTGAATACAGACACATTACCTGCACAGGCACCTTTACCTACTCCAGCCCCTGGGCTTTCAGGTACTTCTAGTGTTTTCCTTTCTGATACTCCAGGTTCCTCTGCAACTATATTTTCTCCCAGATCTGCTGCTCCTGCTGTTTCCTGGCCTCCGCTCATGCAACCTGCATTACTTCGGATGGGGCAGCTAGCTCATTCTATTGATCGCCGTGCCGCCAGACTCGAGGCTTTCATTTTGGGCATGACCCAGACAACCCTTATTAATGGTGTGACATCATTGAGTGCTACCATTGATGCCCTTGCGGCTAGGATAGCGGTGTGTGAGCATGGCCAAGGGGCCACCGAGGAGGTAACGACTCGTAAGGCCGTCATTGATGCACTCAGGAGAGATATGGATTAGCTGAAGTCTACTGACATGTCCATGATTTTTGGGATGGTGGAGATCCCAGATGTGCCAGTCGAGCTAGATATGCCTCCGGCTACCATTGGAGAGGATGTTAGAGTTTAGGAGGCAGCTAATCCTAAGTTTGAGGCTGAGACAAATGAGGGGATGATCGAGGTTGTTGAGGAGGCTTTCTATGAGGGCCTTATAGAGACTGAGGAGGCTATGGTAGATGCAGCTGTGTAGATCTCTTTGACAGACACACCTTTGGCAGCTTCTAGCAGAACCCCTCTTTCTGATATTCTGGGTGTTGAGACCTAGATTTAGAGCACTACATCGGGCATTGATGCCCTGATAGATGGAGCGACTGTTTAGATAAAATTTCCTTTTACCTCCCTTTTCGTCTTATTTTTATCGAGTTTTGGATATTTTGCTTACATTTGAGGACAAATAGCTTTTGTTTGTGGTGGGGTGAGGCCCACCTTTGTGTGATTATTGTTTTTTGTTTATATATTGGGTTTTGAGCTATAAATTGTGTTTTAGCATTGTATTTTGTGGATGTGTGAGCCTGTGGCTCCTTGGTTTAATTGTAAATAATTTTTGGACCCCTTCAGAAAAATATTTTGTGCCACCTCTTGTTTATGTTTGAATGTGACTGTTCTCTTGCAAATTTGAGTATCAGT
Source organism: Solanum pinnatisectum (assembly GCA_035578085.1). Classification (NCBI taxonomy): domain Eukaryota; kingdom Viridiplantae; phylum Streptophyta; class Magnoliopsida; order Solanales; family Solanaceae; genus Solanum; species Solanum pinnatisectum. Next base: position 17,817,738 of record CM069078.1, read on the forward strand.
CTTGATCAATACCGATGACTTGAATAGTGCTCATGATCGAGCAAAAATGAATGTGCGGCTACGATGAGGCCAAATGAAGTTGCATAGGCGATATGTGAACTTTTTGCATCTCGTTGTAACTTGCCAATTATCAAATTGAGTCTCCTGTAATGAACATTGCACACTAGATAAAGTGTGGAGTCTTGTTTGACATTGGTGTCAATGCCTTGTGTGTGATGAGCTTACCGTGAACCATGTTTGATGACACCTAGAATTTGCCCCGTTGGTCCGGTTGACTGAGTGATGCAATCTCTTGAAATGATCTTAGGTAACTTTAAAGAGTGAAATAATTTGACATTATACCTCTTTTGTGGCCTATCTTGTGAGTGTGTGACCCTTACTTGAACACCCTTTGAGCCTTACCCTTTTTCTTGGAAGAAACTTGATGCAAATGAGACCTTTCTTTATCCCTTCACCCTTAATCCTCATGAGATGTGGTTTGTGTGAATAGCCAACTTAGGCCAAAAGCCTAAGTTGGGGGTGTGGTGAAAAGAGAAGGTAAATAAAGAAATGTAAAAGAATCACCCCTTGGTCCATGGTTTTTGAAAAAGATGGAACCTCTCCATAAAAAAAAAATGAGACAGAGAGAAGAAAGAAAAAGAAAGAGGAATGAAAAAGAAAAAGAATGAAAGAGTTTGAAATAAAGTTGTGATAGTGCAAAGAAAATGGGGTCTTTGGTATTCCATGGAAAGTGAATAACGTGGTGACTTGTTGAGCATGAATGAGAATGATGAAGCATAGAGAAGAAAGTGTTGTGCATACCACATTTTATGAGGATAGCAACCACTGAGCCTAAATGACCATATCTTTACACTCAGCCCCGTTACAAGCCTTGAAAAGACCTTTTTGATCTTGAGTGAGCTGAAACAAGTGTTGATTGGAAAATAAGGGCAAATCTATGGGTGGAGTCATGCATGTGTTTATATTTGTGAGTGTGAGTGTTGATTGTGATTCTGGAACTATAAATTGTTGAACCATTGTGTGTGAATGTGGAATCATTCTTTGTGTGAGGGCATTTGAGTACCTTTGTTGAGTTTGAACTTGTATTTGAAGCAAGTATTGTGAACTTGAGAATCTTTGATAATGGTGAGTCACAACTTGAATCTTTGAATGCACAATTGATCCTTACATGAGTAAGTTGAGTCTTTTTGTGTGCATTCATGATTGAGTCTTGTGTAGCACTATTTCAGACATCCTTTTTGAACTGCTGAACTTGAGGACAAGCAAAAGTTTAATTTAGGGGTGTTGATGAGTCCACAATTTGGACTCATTTAGGGCTTTATTTGGATAGATTTAGTGTCCTCAAATGCTTATTTTGTGTCAATAACTTATGTAAAACCCTTGATTTCCAGGTATTTGGATTGAGGAACAAAACATGGACACTAACTAGCAAAAAGGAACAAGATAGCTAAAAGAATGAAGAAAATAAGGCATGTTGATCGCCTAATCCATTGGGCGAGTCACCGAGTGGCTATTACCTCGCCTAAGTGTGCCAAACCCTGAAGGAGAAAACGAAGTCTGTGAGAGAAAGGAGCAGTCAGCGTGCCGCCGAACGACTCCGAAATGCAATAATTGGATCGCCCAAAGTTAAAAAACTTAAGGATGCTGAAGGCCAAAGCAAAAAGGCGATGTAATTGACCAAAGGGCGGATCACCGAGTTGATCGGCGATCCCAACTTATTGCACTGAATGGTCCTTCGCAGCACATTTTTTGGTGACTATAAATACATTTTCAAACATTATGTTTAGTATCAAGTTTTATTCTGAACATTCATTAGAGTAATTTTTGAGTTTGAACTTTGAGTATTGAGACAAATTTTCCTTAGCTTTGAAGAATTCAGGTTTTTCATTTTGTAGAAATTGGAAGTGGGTCTTTGATTTTCTTCAACTTGGACCATTGTAAAGACGAAATTAATCTTAGCCAGTTGATGGAAACACAATTTGGTAACGATTTCTATCTTTTTATGATGTATAGCTAAAACCCTAATTCTTGGGATGTGATTATGTGGTTATAGGTTGATTTAGCTTGTGGATATTGCAAATTGTTAGTTTAAATGCTGTTTAAATGTGATTTCAATTAGTAATTGTGGTTCATTTTAAAGGGTTGTAGTTGCAAATGCAACTCTACCTTCGTGTTTTTGGCATGCTCGAGAGAGAGGTTTTAAAACCAAGATTACTAAATTGATGGTCTGTGGGTATTGGGTTGTCATGGGTTCAGCTCGAGAGAGTGAATCCTAAACCCTTTTCCACACATTCAGCTTGAGCGAGTGAATGTACTAAAGTGTAGGTTGTTCTTTTTTGCGTGCTTATTGGTGTTCGATAGAAATCGACTTGATTCAGGGGAAATTGTTTGAGAGAAAGTTTATCCCCACTAAAGTCTAGCTTATTCACTGATTTACACCTAGTTACTAACAATTGCAATCACCCACATGTCTACCATAGCTTATAATCCAATCACATCCCAAAAGCCTGTCTCAATATTGTTATTTTTGTGTTATTTCCTACTGCTGTAGTTGGTAATTACAATCAAAACCCCCTATTATTTGACAATTGTGTCATCCCATGATTTAAATTATGTTTTTATTCATAAATGTCTATTCCTATGACTGATTCGAATTTATTCACACTTGACTGCTAAATCTTGATCATGTACCACTCTTTGTGGGAACGATCCCAACCCAATTAGTTCGGTTATATACTGACTAACAATTGTTGACTCTTAGAACTTGATTAAGTGTCTTTGATAGCGTTATTCGATCAATACTAGTATCGATAATTCCCCTTTAGGATGAGTTCCAATGGTTAAAGAGTTCTTGGAAGTGTTTTACTTGATCGTGATATCAAATTTAGTATTGGCATAGAGTTGGACGCTTGATCTATTTTTATCATTCTTATGGAGTGCTCCTTTGGAATTGAAAGAACAATAACAATACTTGTTGAGTAAGAGATATATTAGATCAAGTATATCCTTATGACGTTTTTTTACTGTACTTGGATTTCTTTGTCATTATTTTTTATCGATGATATATTGGTATACTCTTGTAGTAGAGAGGATCAGAAGCATCATTTGAGGATTTTTCTTTAAAATATGAAAAAGATTATGCTTTATGTAAGTTTATAAAGTGTGAGTTTTAATTAGCTTGGTGGCATATTTGGACCATGTAACATTCAAGAAAGGTACTATGGTGGATTCCTAAGAGATTGAGGCAGTTTGTAATTGAGAAAAACTTGTTCCCATTCCCGAGATTCAATGTTTTTTAGGTCTTGTAGATTTTTATTGATGATTTGTAAAGGGGTTCTCATCTATTGCATATGTATTGACTAGGTTGATCCAAAAGAATGCAATTTTTCAGTGGTTTAATGAGTGTAAGGTGAGTTTTAAAAAGCTCAAGACTTTATTAACTACTACTTTGATTTTGACTCTACTCGTGGAGAGATATTTTATTGTGTATTGTGATACTTCTCATATTGATCTTGGTTGTGTATTGATATAGAAGGGGAAGGTGATAGTTTATGTTCGAGGTAGTTGGAGATTCATGAGAAGAACTATACTACCCATGACTTAGAGTTGGTAGTTATACTTTTTGCACTAAAGTTTTGAAGCCACTATTATGATTTACATTGTAAGGTATTTCAATGTATATTCAATAAGAGGAATCTCAATTTGAGGTAGCAAAGATGGTTAGAGTTTCTCAAGAACTATGGGTTGACTATCATTTATCATTTGAGCAAGACAAACATGGTTGTAGATTTCTTAAGTTGAAAGGCACTAAGTATGGATAGTCTAGATTTTTTAAGGTTAGAGGGAGTCTTTTGACTATGAATGAACCAAACTTATTCAATAACTTTATGAGAATTGATATTTTAAAGCCTGGTACGTAGGGTGTTAGCTTACGTGGAGTTAAGGTCGTTCTTATTCAAGCATATTCTAGCTGAATGGTTTGATGATGCAAATTTGCGTTAGAGTTGAGAAAAGGTATTACAAGGAGGAAATTTAGGATGGTGAGGGAATTTTGATGATAAGAGGTCAAAATTGTCTTCCTCATATATATCAATTGACTAGATTGGTCATTGAAGATTCCTATAATTTGAGGTACTTTATTCATTTAGAATACTAAGATGTATCATAACTTGAAGCAATATTATCCCTCATATCGTATGAAGAGTGACATAGTTAGATTTGTATCTCGTGTTAGAATTGTTATCAAGTAAAGTATGAACACCAAAAGCATGAAGGTATGACTTAAATGATGCTTACACTAAAGTTGAAGTGGGAGCATATTGCTATGAATTTTACGATAGGGTTGCCATGTATTTTGCATAAGTTGATGTTACATGGGTTATAGTGGATCAGTTGACCAAGTCTATATATTTCACATCAATTCACACTACTTATAGTTCGGATAAGTTATCTTAGATCTATATTTGGGAGATAATTCTCTTGTATGGAATGTCCATTTCTCTTATTTCACCGAGGTACATAATTTGCATCTAATTTATATAGGTCTATGCAGAATGAGCTGGACACCTGAGTGGATCTTAGTACAATCTTTCACCCTCAGACAAATGGTCAGTCTGAATGGACTATTTACGTCCTTGAGGATATATTTTGAGCTTATGTGATTGACCTTAGTGGTCAGTGGGATCAATTTTTATCTTTAGTGGAGTTTACATATATAGCCGTTACCATTCGAGCATTGAGATTACACCATTCGATATGTTGTATGGTAGAAGACGTTGATATATAATTAGTTTTTTTGATGCATTTGAGGTTAGGCCGTGGGGAATATATGTGTTTAGAGAGTCCTAATGTAAGGTTAAGCTGATTGAGGATAGGCTTCTCATGACTCATAGTAGGAATAAGGGTTTTATTGATCAAAAGGTTCGCGATTTAAAGTTCATGGTTAAAGAACATAATTTGTTGAAGATTTCACTCATGAAGGGTGTGATGAGATTCGAAAAGAAAGGCAAGTTGTTCCCAAGGTATATTGGTCCTTTTAAGATTGCTCAGCATATTGATGAGTTAGATTACGAGTTGGCTTCGCCACCTGATTTACAAGGTGTTCACCTTATATTTTATATTTTGATGCTAAAGAAGTATCATTATGATATTTCTCATGTGATCCAATGGGATTCAATAGTAAGTGATCATAATATGACTTTTGAGGAGTAGTTGGTTAGATAGGCAAATCAGAAAGTTGAGGTCGAAGAAATTGTGTTAGTAAAGGTTCGGTGAAAATAGTGCATGATTCAAGAAACTAATTGGAAGATTGAGTAAGACAGGTATAATATATATCCCAGTGTTTTGTGTGTTTAAGAACTTTCTATTCTTTTACTGTTTGAGTACGAACGTTTGTTTTAGTCGTAGATAATGTAACGATCCGTTATGTCATTTTGAGCACTAGAATTATTTGACTACTTTCGTGAATTTAAATAGGAATTTTGGTTATTCATTTCCTTAGGTCTATTTAATTGAAAGATAGATTTAAAGTAATTAAATTAGTTGATGATTAATGATTCAAGTCTATAATTTATTTAATACCCAATATCACTTGGCCCATATATTAAAATAAGTTCTTTGTGGTTTGATAATTTTTGAATCACAACACAAGAGATGAGAGTGTAACACCTCGGAATATAGTGGGATAAGAAAATAGTCAAGTGGGAGGTCACTAGCCCTCCACTGAGCCAACGCACCCTTTATGGAGCCCCTTACGGGCCATGAAGGGCAGCACGACTTTGGGTGGTTCTCGTGAAGCTTGACAGTGAGTGGCCAAGATGGGCTCTCCTCCCATAAGCCCTTAGATGCCTCGTGAAAGGGACCACAGCTCATGGTGGTGCCCATGAAGGACTAGGCAGTGAGCTCTCCAAAGCAGACCCTCAACACGAGTCACTAGATGGCTCATAAAGGCCTTGACGGGCCGTGGGAAGGGTTATGGTGAAGGAGGGGGGTATTCGGAGTGGTAAGACAAGCCACTGGTGAAGGACCACGGCTGCCACTACGGACCGTGTGGTCCTTGACAGCTCGTGAAGAGCTTCATGAAGAGGGCTTCGACAGTTTTTATTAAAGGGCAGTTCGTTCTTTTCTAGATTTCTTTAAAACAAAGCTATGTCATTTTACCTGTGCCTAGGACCCCAATATATGTGATTTTAACCCCAAAACTTACCCATTTAAGTCATTATTAAAAGAAATGGGTTCTTCCTCTCCAACATATTTCTCTCTCTAGAAACTTGAAGAAGAAGAAGGGTTAAAGCTAGGGCTAAAGTTCAAATCTCCATTCTACATTGTTGTGGCCTTTGATAGCAAGGTATGATAGATTTATTCATCCATGAAATCCTTGCATCCATGGAGCCCCCAAATTCTACAATATAAAATTAGAAATTCCCCAATTTGAGTTAGGGTTTTCTTCTAAGTTGTGGGTCTTTATGAATGTTCATTCAATTGATTAAATTATGATTTATTGTTCGTGAATTGAAAGGATTACATGCTTTTATGATGAATTTTGATGTACCCAATTAAACCCATGTTTCTAAGATGAAATTGATGTAAATGGGTTTTACTCTATGAAAGGAGAAATTATTGTTCTAAGGGCATTCTTATATGGTAAATAAGAAGTGATAAGTATTTCTTTGAGATTGAAACATATGTGATTATCATGATATGAATTGCTTTGAGAGTGAAACATATGTTGTTAATTGTTTATTATTGATGTGATTGTTGTGGAAGGGATTTTCCCACATGATTTCTTATGTATGAATGTGAAAGACTTTCTCACATTAAATGATTCTAGGTTGAAAGGATTGCTCACCTAAAATGATTCTAAGTGAGGAACTATGAAAATGAGATGAGGCTAGAGGCGATTACCCATGACCTTAAATGAGAAGAATATGACGCGATTACCCATATTCCTTAGAGTTGGACAAGAGATGATCACCCATGATCCTAAATAAAAGATGAGGCGAGTACCCACGTCATAAGAACGAAAGACTAGAGGCGAGTACCATGTCACATGATGAAAGGACAAGAGGTGATTACCCATTATCCTATAGTAAGAGGGACAACAGGCGACTACCCATGATCCCAAGGTAAGAAGGACTAGAGGCGAATATCCATGATCCTTTATAGTAAGGCAAGAGGCGATTCACCATTTCTTCAAATGATAAACTAGAATATGTTATGATAGGTGATGAGCTTGGATTGTTTCTTGAGTTTACCTTCTATGATGAGTATGACTAGTGGCAGATTACCCTTGTCTTGACTAAGTATGAATTGAGATTACTTCAAGAAGTACTCCTTATATGTGACATGATCTATTATGTGCATTGATTATGCTTTATGACTTATGATGTCTAACTCGTATGTTATCTTTTTACAAGCTATCATATTTAGTATATCTTGTACTAACGCATACTCTTGCCTACATTTCTTATCCAAATGTAGGGTTCAACAATCCCGACTCTCTGCCCCGTGGCTAGGATCTATACTAGAAGAGGACTTGAAGATTGGTGAGTCCTCATTCATCCGAGGATATGACCACCACTTTCCTCATGTTCTTTTCATTTTAGTTTTGAACAATGTTGTATGGGCTATGTCCTAAGAACCTATTGTATTAGATGGTTTTTGAGACAAATTTATTAGAATTCCACTTCGTTTTATAAAAACATTTATTTTGTTGAAATGTTTTAAATCTTATCGATTTTCTATCATCTTGACTTTGAAAGCTAAGTGGCTTATATGAGGCCTCTCGGGTTCTTGTATGCCATTTTACATCTAGGGTGTACCTCTGGTTCGTGATAAACTAGCTAATCAAAGCACAAGGTTTAAAAAGGTTCTAGGATGTCTCAAAACCACGTCAAGTATAGTCTTGTTCATGAGTGTGAAGCACTCCACATTTATGAACAAGAGGATACAAGATGTTTAGGAAACTTCATTTCTTCATTACTCTAAGTCATGCGATAGACTTTAACTCTATAAGGTCTCTATCCTAATCCTTACCCGATTGTCTACATGATATGACTACTCGAAGAGCTTTTTCTAGAAGGAATGAGAGAGAAAATGTTGGCCAAGGAGCTCCTCCTCAAGCTCCTCAAGCTCCGGCTAATCCTTTGGCCGAGCAAGTGACTAATATGGAGTTTAGGACTGCTTTTTAAGTGTTGGCTCAAGCTGTGATAGCCCAATCTAGTAGGGATGTTGTGGTCCCCATGAACCCAAATGTGGGTACGACAGCATCTAGAGTGAGAGACTTCACTAGGATGAATCCTCCGGAATTCTATGGTTCTAAGGTTGAGGAAGATCCTTAAGAGTTCATTGATGAGGTTTACAAGGTGTTGACTATTATGGAAGTGACTCCGGTAGAAAAGGTGGAATTGGCCTCTTATAAACTTTTAAAGGTGTTTCTCAAATTTAATTCAACCAATGGAAGGGAGCGAGACCGGAAGATGTGGGTCCCCTAGAATGGGAAAGGTTCAAGTCATCTTTTCTTAATATGTTCTTTCCTCTTGAGATGAGGGAGGAAAAAGTGCTTGAGTTTATTAATCTCCGACAAGGGAACATGAGTGTGAAAGAATATGCTTTGAGATTCACACAGTTGTCAAGGTATGCTCTTTCTAGAGTAGCCGACTCTAGGGCAAGGATGAGCAAGTTCGTTTCGAGTGTGTCCGAATTGGTGGTGAAAGAATGTCATATTGCTATGCTTGTCCATGACATGGATATTTCCCATATCATGATTCATGCATATCAAATTGAAGAGGAGAAACTTAAGGAGAGGTCTAGAGAGACAAAGCGGGCTAGAATCGATAATGGTAACTCTTCATACCCTAGGTTCGGTGGACGAGGTCGTTCAAATTTTTGACAAAGGTTTTTCGGGCAAGGTTCCTCCAATGCTCCTAAGTTCAACAAATAGAGGGTGTGTAGCCCTAAACGTCAAGGAGGTGGTAGTGAGTCTTCATTGCCAAATTTTGCTAAGTGTGGAAGAAAGCACTAAGGTAAATGTCTACCAGTTCCAATGCTTGTTTTGGTTATGGGAAGATGGACCACAAGATCATGGATTGTCCTTTAGTTGTTAAGAATAAGGGAGATATTCTTCATAGGGCCCAACCTTATCCTTTATCTGGTCCAAGTAGTTCGGGTACTAATGCTCCCAAGCAGAATAGGTTCTATACAGTTCAGACTTATGGTGAACAAGAGGGTTCTCCCGATGTGGTTACCGGTATGCTGAAAGTCTTTCAACTTGATCTTTATGCTTTACTTGATCCATGTGCTACCTTGTCTTTTGTGACGCCATATGTGGCTATGCAATTTGATGTACTTCCTGATGTGTTTTTAGATCCTTTTTCTGTATCTACTCCTATTGGCGATTCTATTGTGGCTAAGAGGGTCAATAGAAAGTGTCTTGTTTCCTTGTCCCATAGAGTTACTCTTGTTGATTTTGTAGAGCTTAATATGCTAGATTTTGATGTTATTCTTGGGATGGATTGGTTGCACTCATGTTATGCTTCTATCGATTGTAGAACCCGTGTAGTCAGATTTCAGATTCCGAATGAGCCTATCCTAGAGTGGAAAGGGGTAAATACTTTGCCGAAAGGTCGGTTTATTTCTGGTCTTAAAGCTATAAAGATAATTTCTAAGGGTTGCATGTACAATTTAGTTAAGGTGAGGGATATGGATTCTAAAGCCCCTACTTTTGAGTCGGTCCCCATTGTTAATGAGTATTCGAAAGTGTTCCCAGATAATCTACCCAGTATTCCTCTAGAAAGGGAAAATATTTTGGTATTGACCTTCACCCAGATACGTAACCTATTTCTATTCCTCCTTACCAAATGACTCCAGTAGAACTTAAGGAATTAAAAGAGCAATTGAAAGATTTTTTGGATAAGCGTTTCATTCGATCGAGTATCTCTCCATGGGGTGCTCCAGTTTTGTTTGTTTAAAAGAAATATGGATCACTTCTTACGTGCATTGGCTATCGGTAATTGAATAAGGTTATCATTAAGAATAAGTATCCTCTTCCAAGAATAGATGATTTATTTGAAGAAATCCAAGGAGTGAGTTACTTTTCTAAGATTGACCTTAGGTCGGGTTATAACCAATTGAGGGAGAAGGATGATGATATTTCAAAAACGGCTTTTAGAACCTGGTATGGTCATTATGAGTTTCTGGTGATTTTGTTTGGTTTGACTAATGCTCTGGTGATATTTGTGGATTTGATGAATAGGGTGTTTAGACAATACCTCGACATGTTCGTAATTGTGTTCATTGATGATATATTGATTCATTAGAGAAGTGAGGATGATCCATCAATCATTTGAGGTTTCTGTTGCTAATTCTCAAGGACGAACAACTCTTTTCAAAGTTTAGAAAGTGTGAGTTTTGGCTATGGTCTGTAGCTTTCATTGGTCGTATTATTTCAAGTAAGGGTATTGAGGTAGATCCTAAGAAGACATATGCAGTCAAAAGTTGGCGTAGGCCTTTATCCCCTTCGGATATTAGAAGTTTCTTGGGTTTAGCTGGGTACTAAGAAGGTTTGTTGATGGGTTTTCTTTGATTGCCTCTCCATTGACAACTTTGACTCAAAAGAAAGCCAAGTTCATATGGTCCGAAGCATGTGAGAAGATTTTCAAGAACTGAAAGATAGACTTACTTCCGCTTCGGTGTTGACTCTACCGAATGGGAAAAATGGCTTTTTTGTTTATTGTGATGCCTTAATAATTGGGTTAGGGTGTGTACTTATGCAAAATGGGAAGGTTATTGCCTACGCTTCAAGGCAACTTAAGGTCCATCAGAAGAATTATCCTACCCACGATCTTGAATTAGCAGCTGTTGTTTTTTCCTTAACGATTTGGAGGCACTATTTGTATGGTGTTCATGTAGATGTGTTCACCGACCATAAGAGTCTACAATATGTGTTTAAATAGAAAGATCTTAATATTCACCAAAGAAGGTGGCTTGAGTTACTTAAGGATTATGATATGAGTGTTCTCTATCATCCCGGTAAGGAAAATGTGGTGGCGCATGCTTTTAACCGATTATCAATGGGTAGTGTGGCCCAAATAGAAGAAGATAATAAAGAATTGGTACGAGATGTACATAGATTGGCCCGATTGGTTTTCGGCAAATGGACTCCACCTAGAGTGGTGTAATAGTTCACAATGGTTCAAAATCATGTTTTGTTACGAATATGAAAGCCAAGAAATGAATTGATCCAACCTCAGTAGAATTGAAAGAAAAAATGCTTCGAAAGTCCATTGAGGCTTTCTCCCAAGGGGGAGATGGTGTACTTAGATATCAAGGTCGTTTGTGTGTTCTAATGTTGATGACTTGAGGGAAAAAATCTTGTCAGAAGCCCATAGTTATCAGTATTCCATTCACCTAGGAGCCACCAAGATGTACCATGATTTATGGGAGATCTATTGGTGGAATGGGATGAAGAAGGATATTGGCGAAATTTGTGGCTAAGTGTCCTAATTGTCAACAAGTGAAAGTTGAACATCAGAAATTGGGAGGTTTGTCATAAGATATTAGTATTCCTACTTAGAAGTGGGAATATTTGAATATGGACTTCATAGTAGGGTTGCCTCGTACTCGGTGACAATATTATTCGATTTGGGTTATACTAGACCGAATGATGAAATCAACCAATTTCATTCCCATCAATGTTTCTTATTCGGCGGAAGATTATGCTAAGTTGTATTTGAGGGAAATTGTATGGTTACGTGGAGTACCTTTGTCCATTATCTCTGATCGAGGTAATCAATTCACTTCTTAGTTTTGGAAATCATTCCAAAAGGGTCTTGGTACTCGTGTTAAGCTTAACATGACTTTTCATCCACAAACCGATGGGCAAGTGGAGCGTACTATCCAAACATTGGAAGATATGATGAGAGCATGTGTCATCGATTTTAAGGGTAATTGGGATGACCATTTACCATTGGTTGAGTTTGCTTATAATAATAGCTATCACTCTAGTATTGGTATGGCTCCATTTGTGGCTATTTATGGTAGGAGGTGTAGATCTCCTATAGGTTGGTTTGAGTTGGGTGAAGTTGCCTTGATAGGACCCGAGTTAGTTCATGAGGCTATGAAGAAAGTCTGACTTATTAGAGAAAGGTTGAGAACAACCCAAAGTCGACAAAGAGATCTTGAGTTTGATGTTCACGATTGGGTTTACTTGAAAATCTCACCGATGAAGGGTGTAATGAGATTTGGGAAGAAAGAAAGCTTAGTTCCCATTATATAGGCCCATATTAGATTTTGAGGTGTGTTTGTAAGGTTACGTATGAGCTTGAGTTGCCTAATGATTTTGTATCGGTGCATCCTGTTTTCCATGTCTTTATGTTAAAGAAGTGTGCTGAAGATCCGACATCCATAGTTCCCTTAAAAGGTTTTGGAGTTAAGGAGAATCTTTCTTATGAAGAAGTTCCGGTTGAGATTTTAGACTGAAAAGTTACAAAGTTGAGAAACAAGGATGTTGCTTCCGTGAAAGTGTTGTGGAGGAATCAATTAGTTGAGGGTGCTACTTGGAAAGCCGAGGCCGACATGATGTCCCGATATCCTCGTCTTTTTCCTTCTACCCCTACTTTAGCTTGAGGTAATATGTCCCTCATGGTTTACTCTTTTTTTTGATGTCATGTGGTTTAGATATTCCCATGTTTTCCTTATTATGCACGTTCATGAAAAACTTGTGATTTGAAAGAAATTAGTTTATATGATTGATTTTCCTCATGTTGTTGTGCATTGACTATGAATTGCATATAGACTTCATGAGATGATGTTGAGCATGCTTTTAGCTTGGAGATGGCATTTCCTCCTCGAATATATGCATATGAGCATGAGTTTCATATGGAATTCATGATATGATAATAAGAGTATATTTTAGCACGGAGTTGATGTTTCCTCGTCGATATGTGCATTTATATGATTTCATGCATGATGGGCTGCTAGTTTTTGAGTCTTTTCTTTCAATATATGCCTAGAATCTCATTCAAGGATGAATGTTCCCAAGGGAGAGATAATATAACACCTCAGATTATAGTGGGATAAGAAAAGAGTCGAGTGGGAGGTCACTAGTCCTCCATAGAGCCAAGGCACCCTTCATGGAGCCCCTCACGAGCCATTAAGGGCACCACGACTCAAGGTGGTGCTCGTGAAGCTTGAGAGTGAGTGGCCAAGATGGGTTCTCCTCCTAAGAGCCCTTATACGCCTCATGAAGGGCACCACGACTCGTGGTAGTGCCCATGAAGGACTAGGCAGTGAGCTATCCAAGGAAGACCCTCCATACGATCCACTAGACGTCTCATGAAGGCCTTGAGAGGGCGTGGGAAGGGTCATGGTGAAGGGGGGGCATTTGGAGTGGCAAGCCAAGCCACTAGGGATGGCAATGGGGCGGTGTAGGGCGGGGACCATGCGGATTGAGGTAAACCCACAAAATTTTTAACCCACCCTACCTCGCATAACAACTCTTTTCATTTTCAACCCGCCCAACCCCGTCCCGCATAGACCTGCCTCGCATGAACCGGCCCCACATAATTTTTTAAATATTTTATTTTTCTAGTTATGTTTGATGCTAAAAATAAAATTCATAAAAATAAATTCATTTTTTCATTAAGTTGTAAACTTAATAGGATAGTGACTTAAAATTTTATTTTTTAGAGGTCAATTGGGAAACATGTAAGAAATTGCATTATTTTTTATTGAACCATTTTAATTTATTATCTTGAATATTTTAGTAACTTTAATGAAATTATCTTAACAAATAATGCTCTATCATGTAAAAAGTTAAAGTTAAGTTTGAACCCACATAAAATAATATATACCTGCAACCCGCCCCTCCCCACATTAATTTTTAAAAACCCACTTCAACCCGCCCCGCATCCTACCCACCCCACACAACCTTAAACCCGCCACGCCTCACATAGTCTTAAACCCACCCCACCCCGCATCCGCCCTGCCCCATTGCCATCCCTACAAGGCACTGTTCAAGGACCACGACTCCCACTATGGGCCGTGTGATCCTTGATGGCTCGTGAAGAGCTTCGTGAAGTGGGCTTCGACAGTTTTAATTAAGGGGCAGTTAGGTCTTTTCCATATTTCTTTAAAACAAAGCTATGTCGTTTTACCCATGCCTAGGACCCTTATATAAGTGATTTTAACCCCAAAACTTACCCATTCAAGTCATTCTCTCAAATTCACCAAAATAAATGGGTTCTTCCTCTACAAAATATTTATCTCTCTATAAACTTGAAGAAGAAGAAGGGTTAAAGCTAGGGCTCAAGGTAAAGTCTCCATTCTCCATTATTGTGGGCTTTGATAGCAAGGTATGATATCTTTATTCATCCATGAAATCCTTGCATCCATGGAGCCCCCAAGTTTTCCAATAGAAAAGTAGAAATTCCCCAATTTGAGTTAGGGTTTTCTTTTACGTTGTGGGTCTTTATGAATGTTGATTCAATTGATTGAATTATGAGTTATTATGCATGAATTAACAGGATTACATGCTTTTATGATGAATTTCCACGTACCTATGCTTAAGCCATTTTTTCTAAGATGAAATTGATGTAAATGAGTTTTACTCTATGAAAGGAGAAATTATGGATTTAAGGGCATTCTTATAGGATAAATAAGATGTGATAACTATTGCTTTGAGATTGAAGAATATGTGATGCTCATGATATGAATTGCTTTGAGAGCGAAGCATATATTGTCAATTGTTGATTATTGATGTGATTGTTGTGGAAGGGATTTTCCCACATGATATCTTATGTATGATTGTGAAAGGCTTTCTCACATTGAATTATTCTTGGTTGGAAAGATTGCATACCTAAAATGATTCTAAGTTAGGAACTATGAAACTGAGATGAGGGTATAGGCGATTACCTATGACCTCTACTACCCATGATCCTAAGTAAAAGACAAGAGGCGAGTATCCATGTCATATGAAAGAAAGACAAGAGGCGAATACCTATGTCACATGATGAAATGACAAGAGGCGATTAACCATGATCCTATAGTAAGAGGGACAAGAGGCAGATCCTAAGGTAAGAAGGACTAGAGTCGAATACCCATGATCCTTTATAGCAAGGCACAAGGTGATTCCCCATGTCTTTAAAAGATAAACTAGAATATGTTATGATATGTGATGAGTTTGGATTGTTGCTTGAGTTTGCCTTCTATGATGAGTAAGACTAGTGGCGGATTACCCATGTCTTGACTAGGAATGAATTGACATTACTTCAAGAAGTACCCCTTGTATGTGAAATGATCTATTATGTGCATTGATTATGCTTTATGACTTATGATGTCTAACTCTTATGTTATATTTTTGCAAGCTATCATATTCAGTACATTCTTGTACCGACGCATACTCTTGTCTACATTTCTTATCCAAATGTAGTGTCTAGCAATCCGGACTCTCATCCCTATGGCTAGGATCTATACTAGAAGAAGATTTTAAGATTGGTGAGTCCTCATTCATCCGAGAATATGACCACCACTTTCTTTATGTTCTTTTCATTTTAGTTTTGAACAATGTTGTATGGGCCATGTCCCAAGAATTTATTGTATTAGATGGTTTTTGAGACAAGTGTATTAGACTCCCACTTCGTTTTATAAAGATTTTGATTGTGTTGAAATGTTTTAAATAATATCGATTTTATATTATCTTGACTATGAAAGTTAAGTGGCTTATATAAGGCCTCTCGGGGTCTTGTATGCCATGTTACGTCTAGGGTGTACCCCAGGGTCGTGACAGAGAACTTGCGGCGGACATGAACTAAGAAAAAAGTTGAGCTTTAGGTAAACATAATTAATTCTCCAACTTCAATTGAATGGTATCATATTATGCCTATATTATTACAATATTATCTCTGTTAGGGAAGGAAACTAAGCATATAGCTAATTTACGTGTCAATCTGTGGCCAAATTTAGTGGAAACAAAACAATTGTAATAATTATGTAATGATTAGGTGATGATGATTTGATGATGGAATAATGGTTATATGGGATTGGCAGTAGGTTAGGTTTTCAAATTTGCCTTTCTGCAGTTCGGTAAACCAATTAGGTAATTTTGAAAACTAGGACTATTTTGATTCTTTCCATAAAAATTTTAACGGAAATTTTGAACTATTTGGTAACGACAGTTAATTAGTCAATGAATATTTAGGAAGTAATTAGTACAGTTGATAGCTAATTGGCCATGTTCATAATTTATTTAATATCATTTACCACTTGGCCCATATAATTAAATTAAGTTAGTGGGATTTGCCACTTTTAATATCTAATTATGTTATTTGGACAAGAAAAGAAAAAGGAGAGCAGGAGCATACCTGGGCAGACGAATTCAGAGCGAAACATTCGAACTCAGAGCAGGTAAGGAGCGATTAGAAATCATTGATAGTTATTACTATATAGATAATAGTGAATGAATGAACTCACCTTATTATTATTATTAAAATGGATTGGATAGGAAAATTGGAAGGGTAAGTAGGCAGAATTTAGTACATTTAAATATTATTATTATTTGAATGTTCATTAATGATTGTAAATAAAAACTGATGCAGTGATTGGGTGGGAGCAACTAAGGGGAGCATTGATTTCTTTGTTCTCATACGTCAAACTAGTGGCTTCAATTTAAATAGTAATAATTGTTTATCATTTTATATATTTAGTTTTTGATATATTGAGATACGAATTAAATATTAGTTGTATTGTATTATATGAACATCATTGGATTCATTATATTATGAGAAATTGAGAATTTATCCTAGGCTTGAAATTTAGCAAATATGAGACTGACATATTACTTGGTATCAAAATTATGAGCTTGAGAAGAGATTTGTATGAGTTTTTAGGTCTAGGCTAGACATATAGTAATATGGGTGTCTATGGACTGGCTTGTTATGAATTATGCATATTTGATAGATTGGGAACATTCTGAAGCTTTATGAAAGGAAAAGGCAAAATCATGAGGATTCACTACACGTGTTTCGGCATTCAAGGTATGTTAAAACTTTAGATTTGGTTGAATGATGTTTTCCTAATTAATGATTAAAAATGGAATAGACAATGGGTAAAGGTGAAAGATGGGGCTCTCATACCAATGGTGCGACGGGCATTGGTACGAGTATCGATGTTATAAAGGTAAAATTTATTACGATAGAATGCGGATTGTAATCTAACAATCCCAAAGCATATGGACATTCATTGATGTATTATTGACTTGAATTCATTTATGTGATTGTATTTCATTATTAAACTTGCATAATTGTGATAGTTGAGGTGATTATATATCATACCAAAATTTGATTGACTGAGATGCATCATTATCCTCTTTTATTGAAATCATATTGTGCACGTGCATCAACATGAGAGTGAGTATAAGTTGGGCACGTGAAGATCGTCCGTGATAGGATTATGAGTGCTAAGATTATAATTTGGGCACATAGAGATCGTCTGTGCGAAAATTGTTTAATTTTATGATAGGGCGTTGAGTTTGTCCGCACACACATGTTGAGATTATCCGAGTCGGTATACGGACCTTGCGAGTCCCTCATGGATCATGAACTCTCGATGTATTTCTGAGAAATATCAGGTGTATATGGTTGAGAGAGTACTTGGCATATGAGGAAAATCTTTCATGGTGTCACATTGCATTTCATCTCATTACATCATTCATTTTTGTTAATTATGTGTTTAATTGGTGGTTGGACATTAAGTTCCATTTTATTATCCATATTTGATGAAATGTGACTGGTCAATATTACATAGAAATGCATAAGTAAAATGACGCTTTTCTTATATGAACTCCCATCACTACTTCTTCATTGTCGATCTATGAGATATACTGGGTACACGTGTTTCGTACTTACTACACTTGTTACATTCTTTTGTGGTGCAGATTCGATTCCGAATACGAGCACACCTCATGGAGCTTTTTGAGCCTGAGCTTGGAGTATCTTGGAGTTGTGGAGATCTGATTGGATGTTCCACAGGCCACACCTCCCTCTATCTTATTATTTATTTTGTTATTTTAGTATTCAGATAGGATATTCCTTACATTTCAACTTGTCATTTTAGTTTTAGACTTGCACCGTATTTTAGAAGCTCTTGTACTTATGACACTAATTCTTTGATGATAATTCATTCTTCCACATTTCATTTTTTAAGGACTTACTCTAGTGATATTTTACTTGTTACTAGCCTTTCTCTTAATTATATTAAATTGAATTAGTAAAACTAGTGGGTTGACTTGCTTATCGATTTGAAATATAGGTGCCAGCACAATATGTGAATTTTGGGTCGTGACAGGGTTATGGGGCATTGAAACTGGTGGGTAAAGGAAAATTAAATGGATTAGGATTTAATTTGTCCAATAATAAAATGACACATAATAAATAATAATAATAATACTTTTTTTTTAAAAAAAAAGGTTGTTAGTTTTAAGGATAGAAATGGACCATAAAGGTGGATTGAGGGGTATTTTTAGCCCAATAGATATTTGAGTATATATTAAAGGAAAAAATTCATATATGGTACACTGATTTAGCTAATGATGATCAACAACTGTAGTTTATCTAATTATGCTCTATGGGTATATTTTAGTTTGCAATGAAACCTTAAAATTGTGTATTGTGATTTTTATGATTTAAATTTATACAAATATTTTGTAATTAATTGATACATGAGCACTAAATACGATAACAAAAATTAGAGAATTACATGATTCAAGCTAAATGATTTTCATTAAAATATTTTTCCAAAAATGAGTTCTTGTACAATACAAACTCTATATCATCTAGATTCCTCACACTGAACCTTGATGAGTCCGCGATTTGGACGTATTTAGAGCCTTATTTATATGAATTTAGTGTCCTCAAATGCTTATTTGGTGTCAATAACTGATGTTAAACCCTTGATTTCTAGGTATATGGATTGAGGAACAAAGTAAGGACACTAATTTGCAAAAAGGAACAAAACAGGCTGAAAGAATGAAGAAAGGAAATCCAGGTGATCGCCAAGTCCACTTGGCAAGTCGCCGAATGACCACTTGACCGCCTAAAGTTCCAGTGTGCCAAGCCCTAAAGGAAAGAACCAAGTCCGCGGGAGAAAGGACCAGTCGGTGGATCGCCGAGTGGTTCTGCGATACAGAGTTAGATTGCCCAAAGTTACAGACCTTGAGGTTGCTGAAGGCCAAGACAGAAGGGCAATAAAATGAACAAAGGGCAGATCACTAAGTAGTTCGGCGAGCCCGACATACTTCGCCGAGTGACTCTCCACAACACATTTTTGGAGACTATAAATATGTTTTTGAACTTTCAGTTTAGGATCTTACATCATATATTTTTGGAGTTTTTGTTGAGTGTGGAACTATGAGACAAGTTTTCTCTAGTTTTTCCTAAGCTTTGAAGAATTGAAGTTTTTCACTTTTGACAAATTGGAAGTGGGTCTTCTAGATTCTTCGAATTAGAACATTGTAAAGACGAAATCAATCTTACCCAGTTGATGGAAACTCAATTTGATAACGATTCTTATCTTTTTATAATGTCTAGCTAAAACCCCAATTCTTGGGGTGTGATTATATGATTATGGGCTGAATTAGCTTATGGGTGTTGCTAATTGTTAGTTTAATTGCTGTTTAAAAATGAGTTCAATCATTTATTATGGGTTAATTTAAGAATCGTAGTTGCAAATACGATTCTACCTTTGTGTTCTTGGCTTGCTCGAGAGAGAGGTTTTAGAACTAAGGTTTTTGATTGATGATCTATAGGTATTGGGTTGACCTGGGTTCAGCTCGAGAGAGTGAATACTAAACCCTTTTCCACACATTCAGCTCGAGAGAGTGAATACTAAACCCTTTTCCACACATTCAGCTCGAGAGAGTGAATACTAAACCCTTTTCCACACATTCAGCTCGAGAGAGTGAATGGACTAAGGTGTGGGCTATTCTTATTTTTTATGCTTGTTAATATTTGAGAGAAATCAACTTGATTTGGGTAAATTGTTTGAGAGAAAATTTATCTCCTCTATAGCCTAACTTACTCACTGATATTTGGCCATTTTCTAATAGTTGCAACTACCCATTAATCTATAATAGCCTTTAATAGAATTATATCCTGAGAACCCGTCTCATTATTGCTATTTTGTATTATTTGCTACTGTTTGTAGTTAATAATTTCAATACCAAACCCACCCCCCCATCTGACATTCGTGTCACCCCCTGATTTGAGTGATGTTTTTATTCGAAAATTTCTATTCCTATGACTGATTTGAACATATTCATACTTCCCTATTGAATCTTAAACATGTACCACTCCCTGTGGGATTCCCCCCAATTCATTTAGTTGGGTTTTATACTGGCTAGCAATCGTTGACACTTAGAATTGGATGAAGTGTCCTTGAAACGTTAGTCAAAATAGTGCCGCTGCTCAATTTTGATTAACGTTTCAAGGACACTTCATCCAATTCTAAGTGTCAACGATTGCTAGCTAGTATAAAACCCAACTAAATGAGTTGAGTCGATCCTATAGAGAGTAGCTTTCATTTGAATTCAAATATGAAAGTATAACATTGACCTTTTTCAGCTGAGCAAACACAACACTTTAGAAATCTAGAAGTCAAACTCCAAGATATCGTTACTAACCCACTTCAACAATCAACAAGAAACAATATAATAAAGAGATAACACTTGGGGGATTAATTAACTAACTATAACATTAAACTTAATGGGTGTATATCATTACCAACAATGTTAATTCATCATCGTAGCATGGGCTATAGGTAAGGCACTTTTCTCTCGAACAACTACCTTATTTTTGCTGAGCTCTCTCGAACCTCAACACTATCGATAGGAAGACCAGCCCACATTCTCATCAAATCTACTCTTTTGAGATATATACAAAGGCTGATTCTTAAGTTTCACTCTCTCAATCTGAAACCGTCATGACCCACTAACTAAGGATGCCAAATTACTACCTTAGCTCTATACTTCTCTCTCGAGCAAGCACAAAACTCATAAGTATATTAAACTAAACATGCAATAATGACGTCAAACCACAGTAATAACTCAGACCCACTTCAAATTAAGACCAAAATTCACCAATTGATACCACCCATTAAGCTAAACACCACAATTGGTCACATTATTAAACACCCAAGGTTAGGGTTTAGCCAATCATAGTAAAAAGACGAAATTCAATACCTGCCATGTTTTCCATAGCTGGGTAAATCAATTTCCAAAGTAAAAAATGACGAATATCTTCTCTATTACAAAACCCAATTGAAAAACCTAGTTAATAGTACTTGAAATCAACAATAGCAGTGTTTTTGCTCTCTATCTTTTGTTCCTCCCAATTTCTGAATACTTTCTCTCTCTTCAAAAGATGAATTTATACTAATTTAAGGAGTGGCTTTTTGGTCCAATCGATGAGGAAAGTTGAGCTTTTTCAACCATTCGGCGACTAGCCGATCGTCCTTTCTCTCGCCTTTCTTCTTCATATTTCTTTTAGTCAAACACTATAATTTTAGGCAATCCAAATCGAGATCACCGATCATTTCCGCGATTCGCCCTTTGGTCTTTTAATCCGCCAATCTAAATTCGCTTTGATCCACTTTAGTACTTTTGGCGACATGGTTGCCCTTCTCCGATGCAGTCGGCGAGTCGCCGATGGAGGATGTAGTTCGCCTAAGTTCTTCTCGTTCCAGGCTCAGTGCTCTATAAATTTAGGCGATCAAGGGGTGATTTGGCGATCCACCGAGTTCTCTTGGTTATATTCAGGCTTACCTTTTTATCTCTTTTTCAGCTTGTGTTGTCCTTTTTGCCTATTAATGTCCTTTCTTTGCCTATCCACCCATGTACCTGAAAATCAAGGATTTCTCATTAGTTCATTGCACAATTCAGACATTTGAGGACACTAAAACTATCTAAACAAAGATCTAAATGAGTCCAAAACTCGGACACATCAACACCCCCAACTTAAACTTTTGCTTGTCCTAAAGTAAAACTCAAGTTCAGAAGTACAAAAGGATGTCTCAAATAGTTTTGCAAAAGATTCAATCATGAATACACACAAAAAGACTGAACTTACTCATGCAAGGATCAATTGTATATTCAAAGATTCAAGTTGTGACTCACCATTATCAAAGATTCTCAAGTTTAAACTACTTGCTTCAAATGCAGGTTCAAGCTCAACAAAGGTACTTAAATGCCCTCACAACAAAGAGATTCCATGTTCACACACAATTATTCAACATTTTATGGCTCCGGAATCACATAGAACTCTCACACTCACAAAGATGAACACATGCATGACTTCACCCATAGGTTTGCCCTTATTTTATATCCAACATTCGTTTTCACTCACTCAAGATTTAAAAGGTCTTTTCAAGGCTTGTAATGGGGCTGAGTGCAAAGGTATGTTCATTTAGGTTCAGTGGCTACTATCCTCATGGAATGCGGTGTGAACATCACTTTCTTCCCTTTCCTTTAACATTTTCATGCTCAAAATTTACCCCATTATTAACTTCTCACGGAATACCGAACACCCCATTTCTTTTGCAATTTTCACAGCTTTATTCCACCATTTTTTAATTCTTTTTTTTTATATGGAGGGGTTTCATCTTTTTCAATTTAAATTATCAAGGGGGACTTCTTCACACTTCTTTATTTACCTTCTCTTTTCACCACACCCCCAACTTAGGCTTTTGGCCTAAGTTAGCTATTCAAACAAACCACATTTCATGAGGATTATGGGTCAATAGATAAAGAGAGATATCAGTTGCTCAAGTTTCTTCCAAGAAAAGTATAAGGCTCAAAGGGGGTTCAAGAAAGGTTCACACACTCACAAGGTTGGCCACAAAAGAGGTATATTGTCAAATTGTTTCACTCTTCAAAATTGTTGCCTAAGATCATTTCAAGAGCTAGCATCACTTAGTCAAGGTATCATCACACAAGGTTCACGGTAAGCTCATCACACAAGGCATTGGCACTAATATCAAACAAGACTCCACACTTTTGCTAGTGTGCAATGTTTATCACAAGAGACTCATTCGATAATCAGCTAGTCACAACGAGATGCAAAAAGTTCACACACTGTCTTTGCAACTTCATTTGGCCTCATCGTAGCCGCACATTCATTTTTGTTCAATTAAGAGCACTATTCAAGTCATCGGTATTGATCATAACCTATACTGAAATAAATAACTTTTTTGAATGAGCAAGGGACTCACATAAATCAAACACACTCCCCCACCAAAAGCATTCAACACTGTCCCCAATGTGAGTAGAGAACAGACAATACCAAATATGAAAAATAAAGATAACTACTGATATGTAAACACGCTGAGTAAGCTGACAAGGAATCTTCACTAGGCACCCATTTGACAAAAATTGTAACAATCGCCGAACTACTCGGGGATTCGCCCAATGATCTGGATATCGCCATTATTTCCAGTATGTAACATGTTTAGGAAGGGTGAAAAGGCGAAATTGAAAAAAATTCACCAAATCGGTCTGCACTTCACATAATGGCCTTGCACCCTCACCGAATGATCCATTGGGTAAGGCCATCAAAGCTGGGGAAAAAGGGAGGAGAAGGTTGGGTCACCCAATCGCTTCGGCGAGTCACTGATTGAAGAAGTTTCCCTGCCTAATTTCAAATTCCAAAAGGTGGTCTAGGTCGGGCTCGCCGAACAGATTCGATAATCCACCAATGGTGTCTTCACCTCGCACAATTGATTGCACCTGCAAAATCAGTGCACATTATTTAAAATACTAACACTTGGGTTGCCTCCCAATAAGTGCCTTATTTAACGTCGTGGCCCGATGTGGAAATGCTCTCAAGCATCTTCCAGATACACCACTTCAATAAGAGAAATATCTTGGAATTCGCCAAAGTACAACTTCAAGCGTTGCCCATTCACTTTGAATGCAGGTCCCTCTTTACCTTCGACTTCAATGGCACCATTTGTGAATACTCGTGTTACTCTAAATGGACCTGATCATTTGGATTTGAGGTTTCCTGGAAAGATTCTGAGTCGAGAATTATATAGTAACACCCAATCTCCTACTCTCAACTCCCTCTTAAGGATTTTAAAATCATGTCACTTCTTCATATTTTCCTTGTACAGAGCTGAGCTTTCATACGGCTTGAACCTGAATTCGTCCAACTTATTTAGCTGATCTACTCTCTCTTTTGAAGTCCTTGTCCAGTCCAGATTTAGAGCTTTCAATGCCCATAATGATTTATGTTCCAATTCAACCGAAAAATGGCAAGATTTTCCAAAGACTAGTTGGTATGGAGACGTACCAATTTGTGTTTTATATGCAGTGCGATACACCCATAGAGCATCATCAAGCTTTTGAGACCAATCAGTCCTATTTGCATTCACCATCTTTGCTAGGATACTCTTGAGCTCCTGATTCGACACTTCAACCTGGCCACTCTTTTGGGGATGATGCGGAGTTGCTACTTTGTGTTTAACTCCATACTTGCTCAACGCAGATGCAAAATACTTGTTGCAAAACTGGGATCCCCCATCACTAATAGTAGCCCGAGAAGTACCAAATCTAGCAAATATATAGCGTTTTAAGAATTAAACAACACTTTTCCCTTCGTTGTTCGGACGTGCAACAACCTTCACCCATTTAGAGACATAATGTACTACCACCAAAATGTACTTATTACCAAAGGAACTCATAAATGGGCCCATGAAATCTATTCCCCAAACATCAAATAGCTCAACTTCTAAAATGGGCGTGACAGGCAGCTCGTGTCTTTTAGAAACTCCACCTTGTTTCTGACATTGAGTGCACTTCTTTACAAAGTCATGAGAATCTTTGTAGAGAGATGGCCAACAGTAACCAATTTGAAGAACTTTAGCAGTTGTATGCACACCACCATGATGGCCCCCAACTGGTGAAGTGTGACAAGCATGGAGAATTTCTATTGTTTCTTCCTCCGGAACACATCTCCTAATGATATGGTCCACACAGTCTCTGAATAAATATGGTTCATCCCTAAAGTACTTCTTCACATCGAACAAAAACCTCTTTTGTTGGTAGAAGTTCTGTACTTCAGGCATTAATCCACACACTACGTAATTGGCAAAATCAACATACCAAGGAGATTGTTGGAGAGTTACCGCGAATGTTGTTTCATCGGGAAAGGCATCATTTATGTCTATCTCCAGATCATCATTTTCTGAGCCTTCCAATCTCGATAAGTGGTCAGCCACCGTATTTTCACAACCTCTCTTATCTTTGATTTCCAAGTCAAATTCTTGCAGCAGTAGTACCCACCTTATCAATCTTGGCTTGGCATCCTTCTTTGCCATCAGATAATGCAGTGCAACATGATCAGTGTGAACAACCACTTTAGTGCTTAGCAAGTACACCCGGAACTTCTCAAACGCATATACTACCGTAAGTAATTCTTATTCTGTAACTGTATAGTTATGCTGAGCAACGTTTAGAGTCTTTCTTGAGTAGTAAATGGGGTGAAATAGTTTGTTGCGTTTTTGCCCTAACATGACACCTAATTTCGTGCCGCTTGCATCACACATCACTTCGAAGTGAGAGTTGGGGTTTACGATCTCACTTCACTCAAGCACACTCAATCTTTGAGCCTTATCCTTTTCTTGGATGAAACTTGAGCAAATGAGATCTCTCTTTATCCATTCACCCATAATCCTCATGAAATATGTTTTGTTTAAATAGATAACTTAGGCCAAAAGCCTAAGTTGGGGGTGTGGTGAAAAGAGAAGGTAAATCAAGAAGTGTGAAGAAGTCCCCCTTTTTTTGCTCTAACACGACACCTAATGCCATGCCACTTGAATCACACATCATTTTGAAGGGTTCTGACCAATCGGGACTAATGGTAACCGGAATGGAGATCAATGTTTCTTCAAGCACTTGAAGGCCATCATCCAAGCATCATCAAAGTGGAATTTCACCTCCTTCTCCAAGAGTTTGCATAGAGGGTGTGCAATTTTTTAGAAATCTTTGATGAACATCCGGTAAAAACCGGTATGCCCCAAGAAAGTACAAATATCCTTCACCAAAAATGGCGGTGGTAACTTTTCAATCACTTCAATCTTTGCTTTATCAACCTCTAGCCCTTTTTCTGACACTTTGTGACCAAGAAATATACCTTCCCTAACCATGAAGTGGCATTTTTCCAAATTTAGGACCAAATTTGTCTCCACACATCTTTGTATAACTTGTCCCAAGTGTGCTAAACATGCTTCAAAAGTGTCACCCACAACCGAGAATTCATCCATGAAGACTTCCATTAAATCCTCCACCATATCAGCGAAAATAGATAGCATGCAACGTTGAAATGTTGTCGGAGCATTACATAACCAAAACAACATCCGTTTGAAGGCAAAAGTTCCATATGGGCAGGTGAAGGTGGTTTTCTATTGGTCTTCCAGAGCAATGAAGATTTGGTTATAACCGGAGTACCTATTAAAAAATCAATACCAACCTCTCTCTGAAAATCGATCAAGCCTTTGATCCATAAAAGGCATGGGGAAGTGATCTTTTTCAGTCCACGAGTTTAATTTCTGATAATCCATGCATAGTCACCATTCGGTCACTGGTCTCATAGATACAAGCTCCCCCTTTTCATTGGGGACTAGTGTGATGCCCCCTTTTTCGGTACACATTGCACCGGACATACCCATTTGCTATCTGCAATAGGGTAAATTACACCTGCGTCCAACCAATTTATTATCTCCTTTTTCACCACCTTTTGTATCGGTGGCTTCAATCTCCGCTAATGATCAACACTCGATTTACAATTACTATCAAGATGAATTTTGTGAGTGCAAATGCTGGGAGGAGAGCCCACTATGTCAGCTATAGTCTAACATATACCTTTTATATGCCTTCTCAACACCTCAAGGAGCAATTTTACCTACCATTCAAGCAAGTCAGCTGCAATGATCACCTGTAAGGTGTTATTTGCCCCAAAGAAAGCATATCGGAGATGGGAGGGAAGTATTTACAACTCTAGATTCAATGGTTCTTTTGTTGATGGCTTTGCGGGAGGACTTTCACGATTTTTTAGATCAATGTCCAACTTCAATGGAGTCTTTGAATACTCCCCCATGCCTGAAAGAGCAGCTACTACCTCTTTGTAGCCTTGAATCTCGAACTCATCATAGTTGGCAAGCACGACCTCAAGTGGTTCACTCATACACATCAAATGGCTCACGCTAGCCACCGCCTCATCAATAACATCAACAATAGAAACCACATGAGTATTGTTTGGGTGTTTCATTCACTTACAAATATTAAAAGTTACTTCATCTTCGTTCACTTAGAACTTTAGTTCTCCACTTTCAACATCCACCAACGCTCTCCCGATTTCCAAGAACGGTTTTCCTAAAATGATGGGAATTTCAGCATCTATTTCACAATAGAGAATAACAAAATAAGCCGGAAAAAAGAATCGATCAACCTTTACTAGGATGTCATATAGTATCCCCATAGGATGTTTAATTGATTGGTCTGCCATTAAGAGTCTCATTGTTGTTGCTTTTGGTTCACCCAATCCGAGTTGTGTATAGATTGCATATGGCATTAGGTTGATGCTTGCTCCCAAATCACATAAGGCTTTGACAAATTGGAGCATGCCGATGGTGCAAGGGATGGTGAATGCTCCTGAATTTTCTTTCTTTTTGATCAGCTCCTTGGTCATAATGCTCTGCAACTATGAGAAACATCGACTATTTCAAAATCCAAGGTTTTGTGACTAACTCCTTCATAAACTTGACATAACCCGGCATCTCCAACAATGCCTTTTCTAGAGGGAGTTTAATCGATCATGTCTTGAATACCAATAAAAACTTCTTGAAATTCTCATCCTTATTATTCTTCTTGAGGCATTGGGGAAATGGAGGAGATATTTTAGGTAGAGCTTTCACAACTTTTGGGATTGGATTGTGTTTCTCCACATCTTTTTGTGCCCCTTTGGTAATGCTTTGATGGATGGGTATTTCTTCTTCCTCCATACTTTTGTCTTCTTCGTGTATTTATGATTCTTAGTTTCCCATCACATCGCCTATCGCCACCTTTCCACTATGGGTAACCATAGCCAGACCTTTATCACCATCTTTCGTTGTCATTTTTGGTTCCAGTTGTGCTGAAAGTAAACTCAACTAACCTTCAAGTAGCTTTATTACATCTACGTGAGAGTTCACTTTGTTGTTTAAAGACGAAAAATCAGCTTTCATCCCTTTTAACAAATCATCTAAATCTTCAACTTTGTCAAAAATGCGTGACAATAAATCATTCATCTGGGGACTGCTTGCACTCCCTTTCGACTTTGGGCTCACACTTGATTGACTGTGGTCCTCTTCATGGTCATCCTACCTTTTCTAATAATCACTTTGCTCAGCACATTCTTGATAGTATATTCTTTGCTCTTTCTCCTTATGATAGTTCCAACCTTGATTTCCACCTCGCTGTAAATAGCGTGGGTAGAAACCTGCCTCATATTTCTTTGAATTCCAACCTTGATTCTCTCCCAGTTTTGAATAACCAGAGGAAGAACCCTCCTCAACTCTAAAAACTCCATTTGGCTTTCTCACATTTTCCAACATATGCTCTTGTAGTAGCTCCATTTTGGCGTACATTTTCTTGATGTTCTCATCCCTTTCTCTTTCCTTATCAAGTTGTTCTTAGGTCATTCTAAAACAAAAAGGAGAGACTTGATCCTCTTGAGTGTGCCAAGCTTGATTTATTTTCTACATGTAATCAAGAAGAAATGAAGCCACCTTAAATGATTCCAACATTATTCCCCCTCGAACCAATTGATCAGCCACTCCTTTATTAACCAAATCAAGACTCCGATAAAAATATTGGAGTAGTAAATCGTTTGGTAGCCCATGGGTTGGGCATTAAAGTAGGAGTTTCTTAAACCTCAGCCACGATTTATGGATGGGTTCACCCTCCAATTGCTTCAAACCTTGACTGTTATCCCTGAGTTTCATCATCCTCGATGGAGGAAAAAGACTTGCATTAAATGTCATGATAAGCTCATCCAACGACGTGATTGAATTCCTTAATAACTCAGCCAACCATGTTCTAACCTCCCCTGTCAGAGATAGTGGAAATAATCTGAACCGAATTGATTCTTGTGGCACATTCTTGAATAAAAAGGGGCTACACACATCTATAAAATTTCTCACATGATCATGTGGATCTTCAATAGCCAGCCCACTATAAAGTTCCTTCATTTGGAGGAGATAAAGAGTTGTGATCGTGACCTCAAATATTGCATTCTCATCAGCTGGTGGTAGGCAAATTGCACCCATTTCTCCCGATTAAGCTGGGTTTTATGCACTATTAATATCATCGATACCATCTCGGTGACCTGCTAGACTACCATTCACCTCTTCCTCGTTCACTGTTACTTCTATTCAGCCCAATCAACACTAACACAATGCAGTCTAAATCGATTCAATTAGAGTCGACACACTCATATGTGTAACTTCGGTAAAGGAACTCTAAACAATGCTACACCCTGGCAGAGGCGCCATTTTTATTAACATTTCAAGGACACTTCATCCAATTCTAAGTGTCAACGATTGCTAGCCAGTATAAAACCCAACTAAATGAGTTGGGGCGAATCCCACAGGGAGTGGTACGTGTTTAAGATTCAATAGGGATGTATGAATATGTTCAAATCAGTCATAGGAATAGAAATTTTCGAATAAAAACATCATTCAAATCAGGGGGTGACACGAATGTCAGATGGGGGGGGGTTTGGTATTGAAATTATCAACTACAAACAGCAACAAATAATACAAAATAGCTATAATGGGACGGGTTCTTGGGATATGATTCTATTAAAGGCTATTATAGATAAATGGGTAGTTGCAACTATTAGAAAATGGCTAAATATCAGTGAGTAAGTTAGGCTATAGAGAAGATAAATTTTCTCTCAAATAATTCACCCCAAATCAAGTTGATTTCTCTCGAACATCAACAAGCATAAAAAATAAGAACAGCCCACACCTTAGTCCATTCACTCTCTCGAGCTGAATGTGTGGAAAAGGGTTTAGTATTCACTCTCTCAAGCTGAACCCAAGTCAACCCAATACCTATAGACAATCAATCAAAAACCTTAGTTCTAAAACCTCTCTCTGGAGCAAGCCAAGAACACAAAGGTAGAATTGTATTTGCATCTACGATTCTTAAATTAACCCACAATAAATGATTGAACTCACTTTTAAACATCAATTAAACTAACAATTAGCAACACCCAGAAGATAATTTAGCCCATAATCATATAATCACACCCCAAGAATTGGGGTTTTAGCTAGACATTATAAAAAGATAAGAATCGTTATCAAATTGAGTTTCCATCAACTGGGTAAGATTGATTTCGTCTTTACAATGATCTAATTCGAAGAATCTAGAAGGCCCACTTCCAATTTCTCAAAAGTGAAAAACTTCAATTCTTCAAAGCTTAGGAAAAATTGGTGAAAACTTGTCTCATAGTTCAAAACTCAACAAAAACTCAAAAAATATATGATGTAAGATATGAATTGATATTAAAAATAATGCTCAAAAATAAATTTATAGTCGCCAAAAATGTGTTGCAAAGAGTTACTCGGAAAAGTAAGTCGGGCTCGCCAAACTACATTCGCCGACTGCTCCTTTCTCTCGCTAGCTTGATTTCTTCCCTCAGAGCTTGGCACACTGGAACTTTAGGAGGTCAATTGGCCACTCGGCGACTCGCCAAATGGACTTGGAGATCACTGGGCTCTCTTTTCTTCATTGTTTCAACTCGCTTTGTTCCTTTTTGCAACTTAGTGTCCTTGCTTTGCTACTTAATTCATAATTCTAAAAATCAAGGATTTAACATCAGTTATTGGCATAAAATAAGCATTTGAGGATATTAAACCTATATATATAAAGCCCTAAATGAGTCCAAATCTCGGACTCATCAACACCCCCAACTTAAACTTTTGCTTGTCCTCAAGTAAAACTCAAGTTCAGCAGTTCAAAAAAGATGTCTCAAACAGTGCTACAGAAGGCTCAATCATGAATGCACACAATAAGACTCAACTTACTCATACTAGGATCAATAGGGAAATATGAATATGTTCAAATCAGTAATAGGAATAGAAATTTTTGAATAAAAGTATCATTCAAATCAGCGAGTAACACTAATGTCAGATGGGGTTGGTTTTGGTTTTGAAATTATTAACTACAAATAACAACAAATAATACAAAATAGCAATAATGAGACGGGTTCTTGGGATGTGATTTGATTATAGGCTATTATCGACAAATGGGTAGTTGAAACTATTAGATAATGGCCAAATATCAGTGAGTAAGTTAGGCTATAGAGGAGATAAATTTTCTCTCAAACAATTCACCCCAAATCAAGTTGATTTCTCTCGAACATCAACAAGCATACAAAATAAGAACAACCCACACCTTAGTCCATTCACTCTCTCGAGCTGAATGTGTGGAAAAGGGTTTAGGATTCACTCTCTTGAGTTGAACCCAAGTTAGCCCGATACCCACAGACCATCAATACAACACCTTATTTCTAAAACCTCTCTCTTGAGCAAGCCAATAACATAAAGGTAGAATCGTATTTGCAACTATGATTCTTAAATTAACCCATAATAAATGATTGAACTCACTTTTAAAAAGCAATTAAACTAACAATTAGCAACACCCATAAATCAGCTCATAATCATATAATCACACCCAAAGAATTGGGGTTTTAGCTAGACATTATAAAAAGATAAAAGTCGTTACCAAATTGAGTTTCCATCAACTGGGTAAGATTGATTTTGTCTTTACAATGTTCTAATTCGAAGAGTCTCAAAGACTCACTTTCAATTTCTCAAAAGTGAAAAACTTCAATATTTCAAAGCCTAGGAAAAACTAGTGAAAACTTGTCTCACAGTTCAAAACTCAACAAAAGCTCCAAAAATATATGATGTAAGATATGAATTGATATTAAAATAATGCTCAAAAATGAATTTATAGTTGCCAAAAATGTGTTGCAAAGAGTTACTCGAAAAAGTAAGTCGGGCTCGCCAAACCACATTCGCCGACTGCTCCTTTGTCTCGCCAACTTGATTTCTTCCCTCAGAGCTTGGCACACTAGAACTTTAGGCGGTCAATTGGCCACTCGGCGACTCGCCAAATGGACTTGGCGATCATCGGGCTCTCTTTTCTTCATTGTTTCAACTCGCTTTGTTCCTTGTTGCAACTTAGTGTCCTTGCTTTGCTCCTCAATTCATAACTCTAAAAATCAAAGATTTAACATCAGTTATTGGCATAAAATATGCATTTGAGGACACTAAACCTATATATATAAAGACCTAAATGAGTCCAAATCTCGAACTCATCAACACCCCCAACTTAAACTTTTGCTTGTCCTCAAGTAAAACTCAAGTTCAGTAGTTCAAAAAGGATGCCTCAAACAGTGCTACAGAAGGCTCAATCATGAATGCACACAACAAGACTCAACTTACTCATACTAGGATCAATTGTGCACTCAAAGATTCAAGTTGTGACTCAACATTATCAAAGACTCTCAAGTTCACAATACTTGCTTCAAATGCAAGTTCAAGCTTAACAAAGGTACTCAAATGCCCTCACACATAGATTATTTCATATTCACACACACTATTGTTCAACAGTTTATAGCTCCGAAATCATAAACAACTCTCACACTCAAAAAGATGAATACATGCATGACTCCACCCATAGGTTTACCCTTATTTTCTAGCCAACATTTGTTTTAGCTCACTCAAGATCAAACATGTCATTTCAAGGCTTGTAACGGGGCTAAGTGTTAAGGTATGGTCATTTAGGCTTAGTGACTGCTATCCTCATGAAATGTGGTATGAACAACTTTGCTTCCTTTTCTTCAGCATTTTCATTCATGATCAAAATTCACCTCATTATTCACTTTTCATGGACTACCGGACACCCCATTTCTTTCGCAACTTTCACAACTTTTTCATTCTTTTTCTTTTTTATTTATTCATTTCTTTCTCTCTCTTTTTTTTTTTTTTTTTAAATTTTTATGGAGGGGTTCCATCTTTTTTAAGTCCATGGATAAAGGGGGACTTCTTCACACTTTTTGATTTCCCTTCTCTTTTCACCACACCCCCAACTTAGGCTTTTGCCCTAAGTTGACTATTCAAACACCACACTTTCATGAGGATTATGGGTGAATGGATAAATAGGAATTACAATTTCATCAAGTTTCTTCCAAGAAAAGGACAAGGCTTAAAGAGGTTCAAGCAAGATTCACACATCTCACAAGGTTGGCGACAAAAGAGGTATATTGTCAAATTGTTTCACTCTTTAAAATTATTGGCTAAGATCATTTCAAGAGCCTGCATCACTTAGTCAACCGGACCAATAGGGAAAATTCTAGGTGTCATCACACAAGGTTCATGGTAAGCTAATCACACAAGGCATTGGCGCCAATATCAAACAAGACTTTACACTTTTGCTAGTGTTTAATGTTCATTACAAGATACACATTCGATAATCGGCTAGTCATAACGAGATGCAAAAAGTTCACATATTGTCTATGTAACTTCATTTGGCCTCATTGTAGTTGCATATTCATTTTTGTTTGATTAAGAGCACCATTCAAGTCATCGGTATTGATCATGACTGATACTCAAATTTGCACAAGAATAACCACATTCACACAAAACAAGAGGTGACAAAATTTTTGGGTGGGTCAAAACCATTTACATTCAAAACAAGGAGCCATAAGCTCAAACATCCACAAATTAGTGTCAAAACACAATTTACAGCACAAAAACCTAATATATATATACAAAAATGATAATCAAAAGAGGTAGGTATGAAAATACCTCTCCCCACCACAAATAAAAAGAAGTTGTCCTCAAATGCAAAAAAAATAAAAATCCAAAAGTGAATAAAAATGACAGAGAGGGAGGTAAAGAAGAGTCCTATCTACACAGTCGCTCCATCTATCTGGGCAATAGTGCTCGGTGTAATATCAGCACTCCCAGCTCCACTAGGGCCTACCATAGACGTCTTTATCAGTGATGTTTGGATCACCAACTATACAATCATATCCTATAGATCTGGAAGATCTCCATAGATGGTTTCCTTTGGTACTTCTATCTGCTCCTCGTCGGTCTCTGCTTCCGAATCATCAGCTGCCACACCATCCATAGGTACGTCTCCAGTGGTGGCTGGAAGAATTTCAGAACTGCCCGGGACACCCTCAGTCTCAGTTGCCTCAAATAGTAAAGTAAAGTCTATGGACTTCAAGTAGTCTACATCCTTCCTGAAATCCGAAACTTCGGCTTTCAAAGTCGTCACCTCAGAAATCACCCCTTGTCGACTCTTACAAGTTGCTACTCTCAATGTTAGAGTGCCAATAGATACTCGGAGGGGTGTCAATGCAGCTAGAAGGGCGATCTCTATCATCCACAGTACCGCAACCTCCAACTGGGTAGCCCTCACATCCGTAGGGTGGGCTAAGTGCCCCATCTTCAAGGTCATGGGCTGAGTAATCGTGGTCGGCTAGGAAGTAGTAGAAGCACCAGGAGCCTGAGAGGAAGAAGTGGAAGCAGATGTACTTGAAGGCCCGGAGGTCAGAGTAGGAAAAGATACCTCTGTAGGTATCGTCTCAACATCGATCTTCGAGGATGTATCAACAGGAGCTGCTCTCCTTCTATCTGTCTCCTCTCGACTGTATCAGCCTTTATGCACCAGATGTCAGTGGAAGATGTAGGAGTGACCTCGATATCCCTCTTCTCATCATGAGGAACTCCAGCACACCGGCACAACTCTGTAATCTAAACCGGGAATGAAAGGGACATTTGGCTCTGCTTGGCCCTCATGGCCATCTCTTGAGAAATGATAAGTCCCAAGTCAATGCTCTTATGAGCTATGACCGACCCAAGGCAGGCCGCTTTGTATAGCGGATGATGGACTCATTGTGAGAAGGCATGATAGAACTGCTGATGAATCCGAACCAATAACGTGCAACTATATTCAAGTCTTTCTTCTCGATTTGGACTCCTGCCTCAATCCACCTCGAGGTGGTATCAGAAATGATGGGGGCAAGCCAGCTCTTAAGATCATCCAACGGCACCGTAGTGGTAGCCAAATTTGGGTAGTCATAGACTGACCCTCTATCAAATACAACATTGATCTGATCGCGGCTGCATCTCACTACTATCCCCCGTCATAATAAACTCTACTGGTCTAAAAGTGCTGGCCTTCTTCTTGCCTTTAGGTACCAGGTTACCGTATGGTGAATAAAACTCCCTAACCCATGTAGGAATATAAGGGCTTCGGGGATTGGTAACTGCTCGAATCTATGGAACCTAAGGGTCTCCCACACAATAGGATATTGTCCTCAAGGCCCTCTGTGGATAGTACTTTCTCCTCGAGAATCGTCCTCAACCTGTCGACTTTTAGTCTGTTGAGTAGCCGGGGAGGAGGACCCAAAACTGGTGGGGATGGAACCACCATCTGTGCCGGAGCTGGCACTGTATCTGTAGTAGGAGATGTGGCCTCTGTAACTCTGGATGATTATTGGCGAGACCTAGCACGAATTTTGGCTCGCCAGGACTGTAAGGGTTGGTCATCATCAGGCTCAGAGAATGCAGCCTGGGAGTCAAAGGACTCTCCCTCCCTGCCGGATTTGTGCTTCGAAACCTCAGATATGAATTTCTTGCCTTTGCCTTTCCTTCCTTTTTAGGTTCCTTCCTTCCCTTTTTAGATGAGGTAGCTGCCCCCTCGTTGATGGCTATGCCTCGTGCTCTTTTGTGGGTTGGCATGTCTAAATTGGTTCTATCCATATCTGCAAAACACACCAAAATAAGTTAGAATGATTCAAAGAGAAATGCAAAAGCATATTGCAGACAGACTCGTCGAACAGATCGGCGAGTCACCGAATCACTTTAGCGAGCCAGATTGAGCTCCCTGAAAGGAATGGGGCAAATTTTTTCTAGAAAGTAGCATGTCGGTGATGTGAAGGACCTTTCGGCGAATCATCGACATCATTCAGCGAGCACATACTAGCCCACCAAAAGTAACAGTGTATTTTAGGGGAGAGAGGAGTAGAAAGGGAGATGTAAGAAGACATTCAGCGAGTTGCCGAGTGCACTCGGCGAACTCAAGCACTCGCCAAAAATTACAGCACCCAAAATCAACATTAGCATGAAATTAAACGCGATAAAGGGGGGCTCGGCGAATCGTCGAGTGGTTCAACGAGCTCGACCAAGCTCGTCAAACTAGCCAACGTGCCATTTTCAACCCCAACTTTCAAAATCAAAACATATACATTTTCAATTAGGCTTAGACCCACTAGACCCATGCCATCGGGGTACTCATACTCCCCCTACTTTGGCCAAAATTGGCCATTTGATGACTTTAATCCTTAGGAATGATGTCAAAGGCTCCATCGTTGGAAAAAACACGTCATTTAGCACAATACGGGGTTACTTAGACTTCATTTGACTAGACCCAACAACAATTAAGCATAACCCAATAATTCATGATCAATTTTAAGGCACAAAATTTGGGAAATCAATAATTTAGGCAATTTAGGCATGATATCGAATTTAAAATAGGCACACAAGCACATAATCATGATTTTAGAGAGGCCCAACACACATCAATACAAATAATACGATTGCAAATGAGTTTAATCGCTATTTAAGAGTTTGGATTTCGAAAAACAAATACACATCTTTTCCTTGCAAAACGTTAATCACACATCACTTATTTTGATTAACGTTTCAAGGACACTTCATCCAATTCTAAGTGTTGACAATCGTAAATCAGTATAAACCCAACTAAATTAGTTGGAGTCGATCTTACAGAGAGTAGCTTTCCTTTAAATTCAACTATGAAGGTATAACAGTGACCTTTTTGCTATTGAGCAAACACAACACTTAAGAAATCTAGAAGTCAAACTCCAAGATATTGTTACTAACCCACTTCAAGAATCAACAAGAAAAAAAATCAAATAAAGAGATAACACTTGAGGGATTGACTAACCAACTGCAACATTCAACTCAACATGTGTATATCATTACGAACAATGTTAATTCGTCATTGGTAGCATGGACAATGGGTAAGGCACTTTTCTCTCGAACAACTACCATATTTCTGCTGAGTTCTCCCGAACCTCAAAACTATCTATAGGAAGAAAAACCCACATTCTCATCAAATCTACTCTTTTGAGCTAGATACAAAGGCTGTGTCTCAAATTTCACTTTCTCATGCTGAAACCGTCATGACCCACCACTAAGGATGTTGAATTACTATCTTAGTTCTATACTTCTCTCTCGGGCAAGCACAAAACTTATAGGTACATTACACCAAACATGCAATAATGAAGTTAAACCACAATAATAACTCAGAGGGACTTCAAATTAAAACCAAAATTCACTAATTGATAACACCCATTAAGATAAACACCACAATTGGTCACATTATCTAACCCCAAGGTTGGGGTTTAGTCAATCATAGTAAAAAGATTAAATTCAATACCTACCATGTTTTCCATAGCTGGGTAAATTAATTTCGAAAGTAAAAAACAACTAATATCTTCTCTATTGCAGAACCCAATTAAAAAACCTAGCTAAAAGTATTTTGAAATCAACAATAGAGTGTTTTTGCTCTCTATCTTTTATTCCTCACAATTTATGAATGCTTTCTCTCTCTTCCAAGGATCAATTTATACTAATTTAAGGAGTGGCTTTTTGGACCGATTAGCAAGGAAAGTCGGGGTCGCCGACCATTCGGCGACTCACTGATCATTCTTTCTCTCACCTTTCTTCTTCACATTTCTTTTATTCAAACACTGTAATTTTAGGCAATCCAGATTAGGATCATTGATCATTTCCACGATGCACCCTTTGGTCTTGTAGCCCACCATTCTGAATTCACCTTGATCTAATCCAATACTTTTGGCGATATGGTCGCCCTTCACCGATGCAGTCGGCGAGTCACTGATAGGGGATGTAGTTTGCCTAAGTTCTCCCTATTTCAGGCTCAGTGTTCTGTAACTTTAGGCGATCAAAGGGTGATTTGGCAATCCATTGAGTTCTCTAGGTGATCACCAGGCTTGCTTTTCTATTTCATTTTTCAGCTTGTGTTGTCCTTTCTGCCTATTAATGTCCATGCTTTGTTTGTCCACCCATGTACTTGAAAATCAAGGGTTTTATATCAGTTATTGAC
Source organism: Solanum pinnatisectum (assembly GCA_035578085.1). Lineage (NCBI taxonomy): Eukaryota > Viridiplantae > Streptophyta > Magnoliopsida > Solanales > Solanaceae > Solanum > Solanum pinnatisectum. The sequence continues at coordinate 17,855,998 of CM069078.1, forward strand.
ACAAATTGAGCATTTAAGGACACTAATTTTATACAAATAGAGCCCTAAATTAGTCCAAATCTCAGACTCATAAACACCCCCAACTTAAACTTTGGCTTGTCCTCAAGTAAAACTCAAGTTCAGCACTTCAAGAAGGATGTCTCAAACAGTGCTACCAAAGATGCAATCATGAATGCACACAACAAGACTCAACTTACTCATGCAAGGATCAATTGTGCACTCAAAGATTCAAGTTGTGACTCACTATTATTAGAGATTCTCAAGTTCACAATACTTGCTTCAAATGCAATTTCAAGTTCAACAAAGGTACTCAAATGCCCTCACACAAAGATGATTCCATATTCACACACAATTTTTCAACACTTTATAGTTCCAGAGTGTGAGAGTTGTTTATGATTCCGGAATACTAGACACCCCATTTCTTTTGCAATTTTCATAACTTTATTTGCCCTATGTTGAAGAAAAGGGAATAAAAGTGAAGTTATGAATGTGAACATCACTTTCTTCTCTAAATGTTGAAGAGCTAAGTCATGGAATCTGCATATGACCCCATACCGAAGAAAGGTGTTCTACTTGCCTAAGGTAGAACTAGGTAATATATTAGATTTGTTAAGAAAACCACTGGCTAATATATATCCTATATGGGCACATAGTTAGGGGATAGAAAGATGTTCATTGGAACCCTAGCTTAACATTGGGAGAGTTTCCATCTTACCATATCCACTCGGTGCTTAGCCTCCATTCCCATAGAGTTGTTCATTCACATTAACATCATCGTACTTGAGAGGGCTACCAACATTAAGTCTACCGACCCAAAGTACATTACACAAGAAAGGGCCACTATCACTAGGTCTACCGATTCAAGGTACATTAAGGGTAGCTCATTGACTTCTCAAGAAGGGTGCCATCATCACTGGTCTATCGATATAAGGGTCATTATTTCACACATGAAAGGGCTAAATTCATTTGGGTCTACCAATTCAAGGTTTATCATTCATTCATTTATGGAATGGTGCCACTAGCCTACCGATCCTAAAACACAACATTAGAATAGGTCAACGAATCATCAAGCACGGGTTACCAACACTAGGTTTTACCGATTCATGTTCATTAAGTCATGACACATTCATTGGTTGTTTATGAAAGGAATTCCATAGGCCTATCGATTCATAGTCATCATGTCAATACACATTCATTATACAAGAGAGGATGCCTAAGCCTACCAACTCATGATACAACACTCAAGGTCACATTCATCAACACAAGAAAAGGATGCCTTCAGCCTACCAAGTCAATATACATCAATACATAGGAGAACCCTTCACATTTCATAATCAACATTCATAAGAGCATAATTGAGAATATCCTTTCAATAATAGCACAATTATATTCTAAATGACTACACATTTTTATTGATTTCACATTCATATACATACATCATGATCATACATAGATCCTTCATATATAGAGATAATAGGAAGATATCCATCAATGCAATACCACCATATACATAGTAAATAAACACCTCCACCTTTCAAGTGGATCAACATCTATATCATAGTTCTAATTCACAAGTAATTTGACCATAACTTGCCGTTCAAGAGTCGTACTTCCAAATCACCAAAACACCAATAATTTACTACAATTAGGGCATGGGTAATGATATACTTTAATAATCCAAAGCAATTCAACCATATTCAATTCATATATATTCATCATCAACAAACCCACTTCAAAAAGGCACAATTTAGGAATTGAAGAAACTCATGGGTTCTTGGAGTATTTTCACCATAAATCATCAATTAAACACTAATTCAATCATAATTTGTCATTAGTAAACCATTCAAATCGTTTGAAAAAGGAACCCATGATTTAGAGTAAAACCTAGGGTTTTTGAGAAACTTGAAAACTTTGAAATTGCTCTTGAATGGACTCTAGGGGTGAAAGATACCCCTAGATAAAGGATTACCATACATTAATAGATGAATTCCATGAAAATCCACTCAATTAGCCTTCCTCTTCAAGCCCTAAATCTTCTTTTTCTCTTGGTCTTTAATGGTGTTCTAGAGAGAAGATATTTGGAGAGGGAGGGGTTTTGATATGGGGGATTTGAATAATGAAATCTAAAATAGTATTTTAATGTTTTAATACTCTTAAAATATCTTAATACACTTAAAATAACCGTCCATACACTTAAAACAATTAATTAACAAATTACCAAAAGACCCCTACACTTGGCCGCAACTTGACAGAAAAATAATTGGTGACTCACGCCCTAGACCTATGGACCATGAGTCCACTAACGAACCGTACTGGTGGTTCATGGTCTGAGGCTGGGGGTGGTCATTTTGGGCCTTGACCTACGGAGGCCATCCATAGGGCGTGAATGTACCTACGGGTCGTGAACCCCTATCTATAGGTCACCCTAAATTTCCAGCATTTGGTGATCTTGGGGTCTTGGGGGTTAGGCTTTAGGGTCCTACTCAAGGACCCTTAGGGTGGTCCTTGGGGAGTCGTACCTTGATGTTTAACCCTTAAAGCCCTCAACCATAGCTTGGGACAACATCTTACACCCTCAAACCTGACAACATTTTCAGAGACGCATTAGTTAGGCTCTAGTTTCACTTATTCATTTTACGGGTCATTACACAACCCAAGATTTTATTTCTTTATTTTGAAATCTTAGAATAACGTGTGTTGAATGTGTAGGTTAAAGTGGAGAATGTGATTGAAAAGTGCAGGTTGGCAAGCCCATGAACAGGTGGGCGAGCCCGACCTTGTCTGCCGTTTGGACCCCCACAATAACTGGAGGTCCTATAAATCCCGGTGAGCTAAGTAAGCACTCGGAGTGTCACCGAATGGTTCGATGAGGTCGACTAATATCGCCGAAAGGGTGAGTACTAGATGGTTTTTAAAAGGCCAAAGGTTTAAATTTTCAAACTCTTTCATATTCCCTCACTTTTAACTTCACAAAATCACACCTGCACTATATTTCCCATATTTTTGCATTTCTTACCACATTCTAGTCAATGATTCAGTGTTCAAAGTTGGATACTTTGCCTCCAAGCTTTACAGATTCTTATTTTTGGCACTAAAGCTTGTTTTTTCAAACCCCAAAACTCGTAATTAACTGTTATACTCATTTGCAATCTTATTAGTCATATTAATGTGTTTTGGGCCTCTCTGAAATCGTGAATATATGATTGTGTGGCTATTTTAATTTTGATTTCGTGCCTGAATTGCCTAAATTGTTGATTTCCCGAATAGCATGCCTTAAAATTGATCATAAATTGTTGGGTTGTGGTTAATTGTTGTAAGGTCTAGTCAGGTGAAGTCTGAGTAACCCCGTTTGTGCTAAATGATGTGCTTTGCCCAATGATGGAGCATTTGACATCATTCCTAAGGGCTAAAGTCGTCAAATGGCCAATTTTGGCCAAACCGGGGCAAGTATGAGTACCCCGATGGCATAGGTCAAGTGGGTCTAAGCCTAATTGAAAATGTGTATGTTTTGATTTTTGTTTTCGGGGGCTACGGGGTTGATTTTGGATAAAGGGGTTGAAAAGGGCACGCTGGGCAGTTTGGCGAGCTGGGTCGAGCTCGTCGAACCACTTAGTGGTTCGCCGAGTCCCCTTTTATCACCTTTTATTCTGTTGTTTTGTTGAGTTTGAGTTTTGTAACTTTTGATGAGAAGCCTGAGCTCGTCGAGTGCACTCGGTGACTCGCTGAAAGTCTTCTTGATCATCTTTTCTGTGCCCCTAACCCCTAAAATACACTGTAACTTTTGGCAAGCTAGTCTGTGTTCGCCGAATGATGTCAGCCATTCGCCGAAAGGCCCTTCTTATAGCACACATGCCATTTTTTTGGGAAATTTTTTGAGCCAATCCTTTCAGCGAGCATGATCTGGCTCGCCAAAGTGATTCGGCGACTTGCCGATCGATTTGGCGAGTTTGTTTGCAATATGATTTCTGCATTTTTCTTTGAATCATTCTATCTTATTTTGGTATGTTTTATAGATATGGTTAGAACAAATTGAGACATGCCACCCCACAAAAGAGCACGGGGAGTAGCCATCAACGAGGGGGCAGCTACCCCTTCTAAAAAGGGAAGGAAGAAACCTCGAAAGAAAGGAAAAGGCAAGGGCAAAAAGCCTGAAGCTGAGGTTTCAAAGCACAACTCCGATAGGGAGGGAGGGTCCTTTGACTCCCAGGCTGCATTATCTGAGCCTGATGATGACCAGCCCTTATAGTCTCGGTGAGCCGAAATTTGTGCTAGGTATCGCTAATAATCATCTAGAGTTCTAGAGGCCACACCTTCTGCTGTAGATACAGTGCCAGTTCTAGCATAGAAAGTGGTTCCTGCACCACCTGCTCAGGGTCCTTATACCCGGCTACACAATATATTTAAAGCCGAGGGATTGAGGAGGATCCTCGAGGAGAAACTACTATCTACAAAGGGCCTTGAGAGTAGGTATCCTATTGTGTGGGAGACTCTCAGGTTCCATAGATTCGTGTAGTTTACCAGGCCTCGAGGCCCTTACATTCCTACATGGGTTAGGGAATTTTATTTAGCATATGGTGACCTGGTACCTAAGGGCAAGATGAAGGCTAGTATCTTTAGACCGGTAGAGTCTATTATGGTACGGGAATAGTAGTGAGATGTAGCTGTGATCAGATCAATGTTGTATTTGATAGAGGGTCAGTCTATGACTACCCAAATTTGGCTACCACTACGGCGCCTTTGGATGATATCAAGGGCTGGCTTGCCTCCCTCATTTCTGACACCACCGCGAGGTGGATTGAGGCAGGTGTCCAGATCGAGAAAAAGGACTTGAATATAGCTGCACGACACTGGTTTAGATTCATCAGCAGCTCCATCATGCCTTCTCAGAATGAATTCACCATCTACCATCCATAGCTAGCCTGACTTGGGTGGATCTTACCTCGTAAGAGCATTGACTTGGGACCTATCATTACTCAGGAGATGGCCATGAGGGCTAAGCAGCGCCAGTCGTCCCTTCCATTCCCAATCCTAATTAACAGAGTTCTATCGGCGGGCTGGAGTTTTTCGTGATGAGAAAAGGGATATTGAGGTCACTCCCACATCTTCCACGGACATTTGAAGCATAGAGGCCGAGTACACTCGGGAGGAGGAAGATAGGAGGAGAGAAGCTCTGGTTGATGCATCCCCAGAGATTGATATAGAGACGATACCTGCAGAGGCATCTTTGCCTACTCCAGCCTCTGGGCTTTCAGGTACACCTACTTCCACTTCTTCCTCCCAGGCTCCTGGTGCTTCTACTACCTCCCAGCCCACCAGGATTACTGAGGCCACGTGAAGATGGGACACTTAGCCCATTTTGAGCATGTGAGAGCTACCCTATTTAAGGTTGCGGTTTCATGGATGATTGAGAGCGAGAGTAGAGACTTCTAAGAGTCACTAGGGGGCCACTTCAGAGGTTACGACTTTGAGAGCCGAGGTTACAGACTTGAGAAAGGATATAGACTATCTAAAGTCTACAGACTTCACCTCTTTATTTGAGGCAGCTGAGATGGAGGGTGCTCTAGCTACTTCTGAGATTCCTCCGACTACCACCGGAGATATACCTATGGAGGATGTGGCAGCTGATGCATCAGAGGCGGAGACCGATGAGGAGAAGCCTGGGGAGTGAGATGCTGCCGTATATGATGATCTCACCAACCTCGAGGATGTGATGTTTGAGATTGCTCAATAGACCTCCTTGAGAGACACCACCATGGTTGGGTCGAGTGGAGTTGGTACTGCTGATGTGACTCTGGGAACTGATGCCTAAAATCAGAGTGTTGCACCGGGCATTGATGCCCCGACAGATAGAGAGACTGTGTTGATAGGACTTTTCTTTACCTCCCTTTTTTTCATTTTTATTGACTTTGATTATTTTGTTACATTTGACGATAACTGCTTTTATTTGTGGTGGGCTGAGTGACTTGACGTATCAGGACACTACTTCAAGTTTGAGTGCCAACGATCATTAGTCAGTATAATAACCCAACCAAGGGTTGGGATCATTCCCACAAGGAGTGGTTTCAAGAATTATCAGCCAAGTGCAAATTACTTCATCCTAGTCATAGCTAAATGACATTAACGATTAAAAAACATAATAAATCAAAGGAGTGACATAATGTGTCAATTATCAAGGGAGTTTTGTAACTAATTAACAATTAAAATAGCAAAAATAGAGATACGATAATGGAGACGGAATTCTTGGGATGTGATAGGAATATGGGCTCAAATAAACTACCGGGTACATGCTATTGATAGTAAATTGCTGTAAATATGTACCTAAGCTAGACTTTAGTGGGTCTAAATTCTCTCTCGAGCAACTTACCCCAAATCAAATTGGTTTCTCTTGAACACCAAAATGCCGCAATTATGCCAAGCCTTCTCCTTAGCCCATTCACTCTCTCGAGCAGAAAGTATGGGAGAGTGTTTAGGATTCACTCTCTCGAGCTGAACCCAAGACAACCCAATAACCACCGGCTATCGATTCAGTTGTTTTGGTCTTAAGAGCTCTCTCTCGAGCAAGCCCAAGACACGAAGATGAAATCATATTTGCAACTACAATTTCATTAAGTTCATACCTAACTACTAAACGAAATCACATTTAAACAGAAATTTAAGTACTAATTAGCAAGACCCAGTAGTAAATTTAACCCATATTCACATAATCACACCCTAAGAATTAGGGTTTTAGCTAGACATAAAAAAGAGATAGAAATAGATTCCGATAAGTGTTTCCATCAAATGGGTACGATAAGTAAGGTCTTTAAACATGTCAAGGATGAAGATTCTTCAAGACCCACTTCCAATTTTTTGGTGTTGAGAACATTCAAATCTTCAAGGCTTAAGAACAATGTCTCTAAAAACTCTAAGAACTAAGATTAGAAATATCTGGATACTGAAAGTCTAAAATAAAAGTCTGATACTCGAAATCTCCACCTAAAAACTAATGTCTCAACGAGTATTTATAGTTTTCAAAAATTTGTTCTGCGAAGGATCACTCGGTGCAGTAAGTCAGGATCGCCGATCAACTCAGCAATCTGCCCTTTAGTCTATTCCATCGTCATTTTGCATTGGCCTTTAGCATCTTCACATTTTGGATCATTGGGCTATATAGTACTACTTCGCAAAACTGTTCAGCGACACACCGACTACTTCTTTTCACCACCGACTTGTCCTTTCCATCAGGTCTCAGCACATTGGAACATTAGGCGAGGATAAGGCCATTTGGCGACTCGCCTCATGGATTAGGCAATCTTCAGGCCTTCATTTCTTTATTCTTTTAGCTGCCTTTGTTCCTTTTTGCTCAACTGTGTCCATGATTTGTCACCAAATCTAAATACCTGAAATTTAAGGTTTTTCATCAGTTATTAAGACAAAATGTGCATTTGAGGACACTTAATATATCAAAATATAGCCCTAAATGAGTCCAAATCGTGGACTCATCAACACCCCCCAACTTAAACTTTTGGTTATCCTTAAGCAAAACTCAAGTTCAGTAGTTCAAAAAGGATGTCTCAAACAATGCTACACAAGACTCAATCATGAATGTATATAACAAGACTCAACTTACTCATGCAAGGATCAATTGTGTACTCAAAGACTCAAGCATTAACACACCATTATCAAAATTTTCAAGCGCACGATACTTGCTCCAGATGCAAGTTCAAGCTTAACAAAAGTGATCAAATGCCCTCACACAAAGAATGATTCCATTTCCACACACAATGGTTCGAGCATTTTAAGTTCCAGATTCAAATGCAATGCTCACACTCACAAAGATGAACACAATGGATGAATTAACCCATAAGTTTTCCCGTATTTTCCAATCAACCTTTGTTTCAACTTACTCAAGATCAAAAAAGTCTTTTTTTGCCTTGTAACGAGGCTAAGTGCAAAGGTATGATCATTTAAGCTCAGTGACTTTTATCCTCATGAAATGTGGTGCTCACAACACTTCCTTTTCCCTTTCTTTCATCATTTTCTTTCGTGCTCATAAGTCATCCCATTATTCACTTTTCCATGGATTTTTCGGAAACCCTATCTCTTTTTGTATTTCCATGACTTTTTATTTTTCCTTTTTTTTTTTTTTTTTTTTTTTGTGTATGGAGGGGTTCCATTTTTCTCAACACCATAGGTTAAAGGAGACTTCTCTTGCACTTCTTGACTTGCCTTCTCTTATCACCACACCCCCAACTTAGGCTTTTGGCCTAAGTTGGCTATTCAATCAACCACAAATCAAGAGGATTATAGGTAGTGGATGACGAAAGGTCATGTTTTCATAAAGTTTCTTCCAAAGAAAGGTAAGGTTCAAGGGGTGTTCAAAAGAGGTTTGCACACTCACAAGGCAGGCTACAAAAGAAGTATGTGTCAAATTGTTTCACACTCTTCAAAGTTTCCTAAGATCATATCATGAGATCACATCACTTAGTCAACCGGACCAATGGGGCAAATTCTAGGTGTCATCACACAAGGCATCGACACCAAAGTCAAACAAGACTTTACTCTTTCACTAGTGTGCAATGTTCATCACAAGAAACTCAATTTGATACTTGGCTAATCACAACGAGATGCAAAATTTCACATATTATCTATGCAACTTCATTTGGTCTCGTTGTAGCCACACATTCATGTTCGTTCTATTGTGAGCACTATCCAAGCCATCGGTATTGATCAAAACCGAGACTCAAATTTGCCAAAGAACAGGCACATTCAAGTACATACAAGAGGTGGTGAAAAATTTAAAAATAAGATAAAAAATTTCGGATGGGTCAAATCATTTACAATTAAAGCATAAGGAGCCACAAGCTCAAACATCCACAAAAAGCAATATAAACCACAATTTTAAGCATAACGACCCAAATGTATCAATAAAACATTAAACATCAATTACAAAGGAAAGGAGGACCTCACCCCACCACAAACAAAGTCATGTGTCCTCAAATGCAAATGAAATAGAAATATTCAAAAAGTAAGACACACTACAAGAAAAACAGCCTCTAAGGAAGGGAAATCTAGTCCCTCAAAGTCCAAAACTGGTCCCCAAATGGTCTATTGTGACGGGGAAAGGCTGGTCGCCACCCGTCCTAATAGCTTCCTTCGCTAAAAGTTAATTGCGATGGGATAACATTTCTGGTCGTTAAATACTTATAGAGACGGAAATAATGCTGGTCGCCAAAACACTTTTAGAGACGATATATCTTGTCCCAAATAGGTGATTTTTTTCTTTGAAATGTACTTATTTTCTAATCGTTAAATCACTTTCGCAACAAGCCAACTACCTCGTCCTAAATTAACATTTAAGGACGAGAAGTAACCCCATCCTAGATGAACCTTTAGGGATGAGAAACTACCTCGTCCTAGATAAAACTTTACGGAAAGAAATATCTTGTCCTAAATGAACCTTTAGGGACGAGAAAGTACCTTGTTTTATATTGACCATGAATGGTTCTAGAGCTTCATATCATAAAATTAAAAAAAAAGTACCAATCAATATAAGATTGCTTCTGAAATCTCCATAAAAACCGTTGATACATATTGGTTAACAAAACTTAGATTCCAATATTTTCTTAACAAACAAAACATAGGTGATTAACATCTCGAGCTAAACTATGAAATCATGTTTTACATAACTTTCATAACATAATGATATTGATCTTGTTCATTTTCTAACTTGCATCTGGACTTGAAACTTCAATTTCCAAAATTCTCCAAGAGCTATCCAGAAACATGAACAAGCTGCAAGGATGTAAAAAAATTAATTAGGAAAGCTTTGAGATGCATTAACCAATAATTCAATTTTTTATCACAAATGCAATAATAAGTTTCCATGCCGACCCCTTGAATCAGAACAATCGCCATGATCAAGAAACTATTTTACTCATTTTCATTAAAAAAAATGTTATAATACAGCTCCAATGTTCATTATCACATAATCTGCTGCAATAAAGAGTTTCTTCACTGCTAAACATTATAGATATACATTGAACTGTGATCATCTTCTAGGAAAAAAGATTTATATCTCTTACAAATAATTCTTAGAGCATCCTTCTTCATTTTCATCAAATAAGAACAAAAATGTTTCAGATACAAGAAGTGAACCAAAAAAAAAAGAAAACCATACTAAAAGATCGAAACATTGTTGCTTCATTACAAATAATATGCCAAGAAACCATCAAATGATGCACAAAAATAGAACTTTAAGTGTCCATTTGGTACTACATCACAAGTTTAAAAAGTCTATAATTTTCAAGTTTATACATCTTGATGTAGTGTTTGGAGACAAAAGCAGTAAGTCTTTGGACATAATGATTTCATCATATTTTTATATTTGATAGCCATTTAACGGAAGAATTCTTTTCCTTTTCTCATATGACCTCACTTAATTCTAAATTGTGGTTGCCTCCTAAAGTTTCTTATTAGAACCTCAAGTGTCCATTCAGTAGTGTATTAGAAGTCTAAAACATCTATAATTTTTAAGTTTATATGTCTTGATGTAGTACAATAGGTGAAAGAATATCAACTTTGTTTATCTAGTTGCGGGAGACTACACTGGGGTTGCTATACTCTATCATTTAGTTGCAGCTCTCAACAAATAACAAATCTAAGCCATCTCTCAGAAATCATTTAAAGATTATTAAGTCAGTCATCTAGTTAAGGGAGTACTATATATCTTATGAAATCACATTTCTATGTTCTTATTGAAGAGTATGATTCAGTGCAGCTGGCAGAAAATAAAAATTGTGCGAACGCAGCTGTGCAGAAAATAAAAAATGTGCACGCGCAGATATTTAGAAAATAGAAAATAGAAAATAGAAAATAGAAGAAGACGTGTGTGCAATTTTGTATAAAATAAAAAAAACAGAGGAAGAAGATGTAACGTGTAGTTGTACAGAAAATAAAAAATAGATGAAAAATCCAAGCACATATAGTTGTGCAGGAAATAAAAGACAGAGGAAGCAACTTCAGCTATGTATCATGAATCAGATCTATATGATTCTTTCACAGTGATCATGTTCAATCATACCTATTAACAGGGACCTACTTCTTCATTAGATATTTAAGTATGTATGTAGTTAGAGAACTTGGTTTTTTCTTTCAATCACATCATTAAATTGTTCTCACAAAAGGCAGGCAAAGATGACTCATGATACAAATAACTCTAGCTATAAAGCATTGGTCCAATAGCCGAGAGCCAAAGGCAATAGGTAATCAAAACCACCAGCTAAGAGAATAAAATCCTCCAACAAAGGACCACAAGGGAATAAAGCATTCAAACACGATCAACCATCTTATTAGTTTTCTAACAGTTCAGCCTTACAATAACAATTTAAAAGACTATATGTAAATCAATATGGGTATATGCTCACTTACTTGGATAGAAAAATATGCGGTGGTCATTCGGCTAAAGCTGTTGATGGCGTATGCAAGATATGTGATTGTTGAGCAGCGAAGGATACATTAATTCAGCTTTTGAGCAAGTGCCACCTTTCATGTCTTCTGGCTTTACTCCACCCCAAAATCAAATACATGTTCTGAGTTTGAGGTCTACAATATTTTTCTACAATCTCGATATTTTGCATTTCTACAACTCCTCGCTTGTATTTTTAACTATGAGTAAAACAAAATTAATACATGAAACAACAAAATCATCTATTTTTCTTGACACAAAGCTACAAAATAGAAGCTCAAAGCAAAAGCTGAAGTCCAATATTGCATATTAAAAGTTCCACCAAGAAAAGTTACCAAGTTCAAGAAAGTTTCATATCTAAATATCACGATGAGCTGCAAGGTAGATGCTTAGAAAATTGAGTATAAATCACTAAGCATACTTGAAAACTTTCAGAAAAAAAATGTTTCATATCTAAATAGCTGCTCACGTGTGTCGAACTTCTGTTACGTAATATCATTCCTTTACCATAAAACATAGTAGAGTTGTTAAGTCCTTTTCCTTGTTCCTTCCCAATAGCACTTGGAGAAGTTGTTTTATTTTATAAAAAAAAAATTTTATCAATGAGAAATTGTATCGTTATAAAAAAAAATAGCACCTTGTCCTTCACTACAATCCAATTGGGAATAAGTTCGTTATCAATAAGAAGCTGTTTTGTTCAACCAATAAAATGATTTACCATGTTATGAGCAGTAGATTCAGTTAAATATGTAATTAAATCTCAATAGACATGAAAAAACTTACTTGTTTCATCTCCTTGGGTGTATTGCTTAACTTCATTAGTTGAAGAAGGAAATACAATATTAACTTGCATGTACTCTTTCTCAAGAACCACATAGTTCTTATGTATCACTCCCTTTCCTTAATTAGAAGACATGGCAAGGTTTGTAAGTCCTTGTTATCATCCCTTACCAATAGTGCCTGGAGAAAGAAAACTATTTTATTATGATATAAGAAGTAGTTTGAATAACAAGATATCATGCATGGAAGACAAGACAATAGGGTATTTGGAATTAAAAGGTGATCAGACCACAACTGAAAAGAGAGATAAGTGAGTAAGAACAACTATGAGCTAGTTTAGTTGTTTGTTATATCAATACTTACAAGTGTTATCAATAAGTAATTATTCTATTCGATCAAAAATTATTATGTTCGACCTAGTCGACAAGGGCCTTAATATATTGAACTTCTCAACTTAGAATAAGGTTGGTCTATAAGAGTTACATTGGACTATAACAAAGAAGAAAGACAAGTGAAGGATTCATGACATTTACATCAAAGATAACTCTATACATAATGTCCTTACACCTAAACAATCTGGTTGGGGGTTTAAAAAAGTTTTGGATACAAGATCCTACTGAATTTAACTGGACAGATTCATCGGTTGTGGTGGGTTAAACATAAAGAGTGCTTATTAATCACTTCTTCCACAATATCCTACAGCTACATGGAAGAAATTCACTATGGAAAATGGAAATCTGGTAAACATTAGCTCATGCTCTAGCTAGCCCTGCAAAGAAGACTAACAACATTTGATACATTAATAAAATGATGTATTTAAGTTGACATTATTTGTATTCTATGCTAGGATTCCTAGAAATGCCATACTAGAATTCTATATGTTGCCATTTTCTTCCATACTCGAACAGAGAGAAACATCCGCAAGTTACAACAGAAATGTAGAGGGTCAATCATACTTCTAATAGAGATTGCTAAAGAGCTACACATAGTTGTCCAAAAGCAAAGTCGGTAGATAATATAAGCAAATGAAAATGAATTAGCATAAAAGACAAGCTAGATTAACAACATCTTGGCAGAAACCATTAAAACAAGGTAGCTGGCAGCGATCATAGTAGAAAATTTCAAAACAAAATTTATGTCGTTATGAAGTTGTGTAGAAAATGAAAAACAGAGCCAGCATAAAAGATATGTACAATTGTTGTTAATTCAGAAATTAATGTACTATGTTCTAAATGTTACGCCTTCTTATTTTTATTTGAAGGCAATGCATTAGTCTCTCGACTCATCTCGTCTTGTCTCGTCACCTCACCTCAACTCGTCTCCTCATCTAACTGATTTTGTTTAAATAAACTAAGAGTTCAAATGTAACTCCAACTATTCTCTAAACAATCACTAACTTTGCATAGAATTATAGACAAGTAGAAGTAGTATTGCTAGGTGCAAACAGAGGTGGGTACCGCCGAAGTCGGGATACAAACTAAACACGGATGTCTTTTATAACTAATCTACCAAAAATGAGGGAGCTGGAGGAGTCATGCGTGACAACAACGTCTCTTGGATAAACAAGATTCTCAGCAAGAATAAATTTTTTCAACTCTCTACATTCAGAACTACTAGCTCTAGTAATAGGACTGAAAATGATGGCTTTACGGAATATCTCCAATCTACAAATTGAAACTGACTCAGCAGAAATAGTGCACCTGATTCACAAAGGTCATGATTCATACAACTAATATAATTTTTTAATGCAGACAGCTGCTTCAAAGGTCGGGGAACCTATGGATCAACCATAGTCGCAAGGAGCAAAACTAGGCGGATTGTAGTATTTCTGCTGAATCGATTTCAAACGGACTGAATGAATAACATAAAAGACGAGCTGGAGTAACAACATGTTGGCATAAAACGTTAAATCAGAGCAGCTGATCGCAGCAGAGCAGAAAATTAATGTACAATATATGTTCTAAATGTTGCACCTCTAAGCAGTAACTAATTTTAACTCTAACTATTCTCTAAGCAGTAACTAATTTTGCTTATATTTATAGACAAGAATCCAACACATATTTTTAGAAACCACAACTTAACAACATTTGGAAGGAAATAGAAACAAACTAACTGAGTGAATAACATAAAAGGCGAGCTGGAGTAACAACAAATGGGCAGAAAATGTTAAAACAGAGCAGCTGGCAGCAATGTTGCAGCAAACTAAAAAATTATTGTACTATGTTCTAATTGTTGCGCCTTTTTATTTTTATTAGAAGGCAATGCATCAGTTTCTCGTCTCACCTCGTCTTATCTCATCACCTCGCCTCAGCTCATTTCCTCCTCTAACCTACCTTGTTTAAAGAAATTAAGAGTTCAAATTTAACTCCAACTATTCTCCGAACAGTCACTAATTTTGCGTATAACTATAGACAACACTGGTCAAATAACTCAAGTTCTTGTAAGCATAAACTAAACAAGAGGAATAGATTAATACCCCATTATTGTGAATACGTAAGACTTATAAACAGTGAAACAGAGAGTCGTTTCAGATTTAAATGACAAGTTCTCCATAGTCCTACTTCAATCTATAATTCCACAACAACAAAATCAGTCTTTCACATCTATGTTTTTATACTTCGAGTTTCTAATAGTTACTTGTAACCAAGAAGATGAGTCATTGAATTACAAGTCACATACTTGTATATTTCTGTATCATGTATATGGTCGCAAAATCTCAACACCCAATAATTTTTGCAGATGAAATCATTAACCTAATTAATTTTAAAAAAGATGAAGAAGAAGTAACTTGAATACACAAGAAAAAAACGTCATTCATATAACTTATGAAAGAAACACAACAACTCGATCGGAAGATGAACCCACCTGAAATATTGTCCCAAGCAAAGTTGTGTTGGATTATATTTCGAACAGGGCAGCAACAACTCGATCAGAAGAATGTTCACACCTGAAATTTTATCTCGAGCAAAGTTTTAATGGATCTTTATCAACCAGATCGAGCAGCAACAACACGAGGAAGAAGAAGACATCTTTATCAATTTAATGGAAGAATGTCGATGCAGAGATTAGGGAAGACAACAATAGCACAAAGAAGAATACACATCTATCCATTCAAGGGGTAGAGCATCGTTGAGATTAGCTAGGGCAGCTGGGTTTCATTCATGCTCAGTTGTGATCTGAAGAGATTAGGGCAAATTTTAGGACAAGCATCTATTTTGAGAATTAGTTTTTTTTTCTTTTTACTTTTAGAATTAATTTTTTTAGCGCCTCAAATTTTGATAAAAGAAAAAATTTTCGTTGGAGGAAAGACTTTCCCGCCCAAGCCTCAAAATATGCAATTACATTTAGGGACTAGTTAGTAATCTTTTTAGGGACTGAATTTAATGTCTTCACAATAACATATACCAATAAGGACCAAAATATAACCTCGTCCCAATAGATATATTTTTAGAGACAAGAATATAGACTCGTCCTTAAATATTGGTCTTAATAAAGGCTTTTTCTTGTAGTGACAAAGAGGGAGGCAAAGAGGGGATCCTGTCTAAGCAGTCGCTCCATCTGTCAGGGCATCAGTGCCCAGGGTCACCTCATAAGGGACAATAGCGGTAGTGGAGTCTGCCAATGGTCTATTTGCCAGAAATGTCTCCACAGCTGCACAAAATCCCCGGGCCCATGAAGGAATGGAGGAGCCTTAAGAAGTATGCTTCTTTCTAGAACTGGACCTCTTGCTCTTGCTTTTATCTCCAGTCGGAGGTTCTTGTTTTCCCTTCGTGGGAGGCATTGACTACCCTTCATTCATTTGGAAATTTTGTTCTCTTATCTGTCGGGGTGGCATGTTTCTTCCAGCTACTTTTGGTCTAGCCATGTTTGCACTCTATCGGAAAGAGTTAGAATCAATGTAAGCAAAATCACAGACATCAGCTGCCGATAGACTCTCCAAACAGGTCAACAAGTCACCGAATTACTGTAGGATAGCAAGGTTTAAACCGTCGAGAGTTATAGTGCAATAATTCTAAGGGGTCAGACAAAAGGCGTTCAAGAAGTCTTTCGATAAGTCGTCGAGCGCATTCGGTGGCCTCAGGATTCTCACAAAAATTTACAAAATCCAACAACACATTTAGCATTATATTAAAGGCCAGATGGGGACATTAGGTGAACCGTCGAGTGGTTCGGTGATCTCGTCTCAGCTCGCCAAACAACCCAACGTATTTATTTTTAACCCAACTTCTTAAGTTCTACCTCGCAACCCCAAAAAAAAAAATTTAAAACATGCACAACTCATATTAAGCCTAGACCCAACGATATACATGCACAACTTCACAAAATTTAATCTATTTCAAGTCCCAAATTTTGAGATTTCAACATTCCAAGCAATACAGGCAGAATAGTGAAATTAAAATAGGCAATTTAATTCTACAGAGATGCCCAAAACACTTCATCAAGATAATATCATTGCACCTGAGTATCAAATCAATAAAAAGAACTTGGGGTTCGGAGACTAACCTTTAGCACTGATTAAATTAAGATTGAATCGTTAGGCGGAAATGAAATCCAAGTTCCGAGCACAAATCGATGACCAAAACACTTAGAGAAAGTAAAAATATAGAAAGTAATGTGCGGGTGGTTTTTGAAGTGATAAAGAGTGGGAGAGTTAAGGAGTTTGAAAAGTATAACCTTTTGGCCTTAAAAACCATCCAGTTCTCACCCATTCGGTGACATTAGTCGAGATCGCTGAACTACTTGGTGATACACCAAGTAGTTACTATTCTCGCCAAATGCTACACGATCTCCATTAAATCTGTTGTTCCAAATGGCGGGTAAAATCAAGATCGCTAAACAGGTTGGCGATGCGCCAATAATTTCCTTGGCTCATCGAGTTTTACAGAATCAAATTTAAATTTGTGTTGAGTCCAACGGCGGTCTGGGCCGGTGTCGCCAACTTCTTTGGCGATTCACTGATGGGACCTTTTTATTAGCCAATCTCCTTCTTCCTAATACTTTCCACACTTCATCCTGCACAACCAACACACCATTATTTTTAAAACAAACAAAAAGAGATAAAAAGTTTGGGTTTCCTCCCAAGAAGCGCCTTAGTTAACGTCATGGCACGACGCACATACTCATTCACGTTCCATTTTTGGGGTCGACCTTAGTACCACTAGGTGACCCTTCTTGCTTAGTTGGGTAGAGATGAGGAAACTCATAAGTCATAAGATTCTCAAGCAGCTGAATAGATTTGGAGTAAGAGCCAACCATCTGATTTAGCAAGTCAATACTCTCCTTCATCTCTTCCAACACTCTATCTTGCTCACTGACCTTCTAGAGAATGATTAATAATGTGTCCTCAATATGCCTATTCTCATTGTCCTTAGACTTTCTCCGCTTATGAGAAAGCATGTTTTCATCATTCCTTCTACACGAGATTTCAACCTCCAATATCTTCTTGGTCAAATTGTCCAACTGAGCTAATAGTGGGACAAAATAGTGGTC
This sequence comes from Solanum pinnatisectum, assembly GCA_035578085.1. Taxonomy (NCBI): domain Eukaryota; kingdom Viridiplantae; phylum Streptophyta; class Magnoliopsida; order Solanales; family Solanaceae; genus Solanum; species Solanum pinnatisectum. Next base: position 17,873,714 of record CM069078.1, read on the forward strand.
CTCCTCCATTTTTTGATTAGTCTAAGTCATTTGGCTAAATTTTCCAGTAATTATGCTTAATATCCCTTTTTAACATAATAGCTATGCCAAAAAAAACAAAAAAAACTGAAACTCAAGTGAGTATTACTATAACTCACTAGAACAAAATTCAACTTAGCTACAAATTCTCAAATAACACCACTCCCCGGCAGCGGCACCATTTTGGCTTGACATATCAGGACACTACTGACAGTCGAGTGCCAACGATCGTTAGTCAGTATAATAACCCAACCAAGGGTTGGGATCGTTCCCACAGGGAGTGGTTTCTAGAATTATCAGCCAAGTGCAAATCAGTTCATGCTAGTCATAGCTAAAAGACATTAACGATTAAAAAACATAAAAGATCAAAAGGGTGACATAATGTGTCAATTATCAAGGGTTTCTTTTTGTAACTAATTAACAATTAAAATAGCAAAAATAGAGATACGATAATGGAGACGGGATTCTTAGGATGTGATAGGAATATGGGCTTAAATAAACTACTGGGTGATGCTATTGATAGTAAATCGTTGTAAATTTGTACCTAAGCTAGACTTAAGGGGGTAAATTCTCTCTCAAGCAACTTACCCCGAATATAGTCGGTTTCTCTGGACCGAAATGTCTCAATTACGCCTAGCCTTCGCCTTAGCCCATTCAATCTCTCAAGATAAAAATATGGGAGAGGGTTTAGGATTCACTCTCTCGAGTTGAACCCATGACAACCCAATAACCACCGGCTATCGATTCAGTAGTTTTGGTCTTAAGACCTCTCTCTCGAGCAAGCCCAAGACACGAAGATGAAATCATATTTGCTACTACAATTTCATTAAGTTCATACACAACTACTGAACAAAATCACATTTAAACAACAAATTAACTACTAATTAGCAAGAACGAGTAGTAAATTCAACCCATATTCAAATAATCACACCCCAATAATTGAGGTTTTAGCTAGACATGAAAAAAAGATAGAAATCGATACCGGTAAGTGTTTCCATAAAATAGGTACGATAAATAATGTGTTTAAACACGTCAAGGATGAAGATTCTTCAAGACCCACTTCTAATTTCTTGGAGTTGGGAACCTTCAAACCTTCATATCTGGATACTAAAAGTGTAATATAAAAGTCTGATATTTGAAATCTCCACCTAAAAACTAATGTCTCAAAAAGTATTTATTGTTTTCAAAAATTTATGCTACGAAGGATCACTCGGTTCAGTAAGTCGGGATCACCGATCAACTCGGTGATCTACCCTTTGGTCTAATCCATCGTCGTCTTGTGTTGGCCTTCATAATCTTCGCATTTTGGATCATTGGGTGATATAGTACTGCTTCGCAGAACTGCTTGAAGACACGCCGACAACTCCTTTTCACCACCAACTCGATACTTTCTATTAGGGCGAGGCACACTGGAACATTAGGTAAAGATAAGGCCATTTGGTGACTCACATAATGGATTAGGCGATCTTCAGGCCTTCATTTCTTCATTCTTTCAGCTGCCTTTGTTCCTTTTTCCTCAATTGTCTCCATGCTTTGTCTCCAAATCTAAATACCTAAAACTTAAGGTTATTCATCAGTTATTCAGACAAAACGTGCATTTGAGGAAACTAAAATCTATCAAAATATAGCCCTAAATGAGTCCAAATCGTGGACTCATCAGTGAGGTATTTCCATACCTACCTCTTGTGATTATCATTTTTATATATATTGGGTTTTTTGTGCTAAAAATTGTGTTTCGACACTGTTTTGTGGATGTTTGAGCTTATGGCTCCTTGTTTTGAATATAAATGGTTTAGACCCTTCCAAAAATTTTGTCACCTCTTGTTTTGTTTGATTGTGGTTGTTCTTGTGCAAATTTAAGTATAAGTTATGATCAATACTGATGACTTGAATAGTTCTCTTAATCGAAAAAAAATGAATGCACGGCTATGATGAGGCCAAATAAAGTTGCTAGAGAATATGTGAACTTTTTGCATCTCGTTATGACTAGCTAGTTATCAAATGGAGTCTCTTGTGTTGAACATTGCAAACTAGCGAAAGTGTGGAGTCTTATTTGATATTGGTGCCAATGCCTTGTGTGATGATCTTATCATGAACCATGTGTGATGACACCTAGAATTTGTCTCGTTGGTCCAGTTGACGAAGTGAAGCAATCTCTTGAAATGATCTTAGGCAACAATTTTGAAGAGTGAAGCAATTTGACAATATACCTCTTTTGTGGCCAACCTTGAGAGTGTGTGAACTTTGTTGAAACCCTTTGAACCTTGCCCTTTTCTTGATAGAAACTTGAGCAAATGAGACTTCTCTTTATCCATTCACCCATAATCCTCATAAAGTGTGGTGTGTTTGAATAGCTAATATAGGCCAAAAGCCTATGTTGGGGATGTGGTGAAAAGAGAAGGAAAATCAAGAAGTATGAAGAAGTGCCCCTTGATCCGTGGACTTGAAAATATGGAACCCCTCCATACAAAAAAAAAGGAATGGAAAGAAGAAACAAAAATAAAAAGAATGAAAAAAGTTGTGAAATAAAGTAGTGAAAGTCGCAAAAGAAATGAGGTGTCCGGTAATCCATGAGAAGTGAATAATGGGGTGAATTTGGAGCATGAATGAAAATGCTAAAGAAAAGGAAGGAGAGTTGTTCACACCACATTTCATGAGGATAGAAGCCATTGAGCCTAAACGACCATACCTTTACACTCAGCCCCGTACAAGCCTTGAAAAGACCTTTCTGATCTTGAGTAAGCTGAAGCAAATGTTGGCTGGAAAATAAGGGCAAACCTATGGGTGAAGTCATGCACATGTTCATATTTTTTAATGTGAGAGTTGTTCGTGATTCCGGAGCTATAAAGTGTTTAATAATTGTGTGTGAATATTGAATCATCTTTGTGTGAGGGCATTTGAGTACCTTTGTTAAGCTTGAACTTGCATTTGAAGCAAGTATTGTGAACTTGATAATCTTTGATAATGGTGAGTCACAACTTGAATCTTTGAGTGCACAAGTGATCCTTGCATGAGAAAGTTGAGTCTTGTTGTGTGCATTCATAATTGAGTCTTTTGTAGCACAGTTTGAGACATCTTTTTTGAACTGCTGAACTTGAGTTTTACTTGAGGACAAACAAAAGTTTAAGTTAAGGGTGTTGATGAGTCTGAGATTTGGACTCATTTAAGGCCTTGTTTATATAGATTTAGTGTCCTCAAATGCTTATTTTGTGCCAATAACTTATGTAAAACCCTTGATTTTCAGGATTATGGATTGAGGAGCAAACCAAAGACACTAAGTTTCAAAAAGGAACAAAGCGAGTTGAAAGAATGAAGAAAAGAGAGCCTGGTGATCGCCAAGTCCATTTAGCAAGTCTTCGAGTGGCCAATTTTCCGCCTAAAGTTCTAATGTGCCAAGATCTGAGGGAAGAAATTAAGTTGGTGAGAGAAAGAAGCAGTCGGCAGATCGCCGAGTGGTTTCGCAATGCAGTGTTGGATCACCCAAAGTTACAGACCTTGAGGATGCTGAACTCCAAGGTAGAAATGCGATTGAAGTGACCAAAGGGCGGATCGCTGAGTGGTTCGGTGAGCCCGACTTACTTCATTGAGTGACTCTTAGCAGCACATTTTTGTCGACTATAAATACGTTTTTGAACATTTAGTTTCATATCAATTCATATCTTACATCATATATTTTGGAGTTTTTGTTGAATTTTGAACTGTAAGACAAGTTTTTCCTAAGCTTTGAAGAAGTGAAGTTTTTCACTTTTTAGAAATTGAAAGTGGGTCATTGAGATTCTTTGAATTAGAACATTGTAAAGAAGAAATCAATCTTACCTAGTTGATGGAAACTCAATTTGGTAACGATTTTTATATTTTTATAATGTCTAGCTTAAACCCCAATTACTAGGGTGTAATTATATGATTATGGGCTGATTTAACTTATAGGTGTTGCTAATTGTTAGTTTAATTGTTGTTTAAAAGTGGGTTCAATCATTTATTGTGGGTTAATTTAATAATCGTAGTTGCAAATACGATTCTACCTTTGTGTTCTTGGCATGCTCGAGAGAGAGGTTCTAGAACTAAGGTGTTTGATTGATAGTCTGTGGGTATTGGGTTGACCTGGGTTCAGCTCGAGAGAGTGAATCCTAAACTCTTTTCCACACATTCAGCTCGAGAGAGTGAATGCACTAAGGTGTGGGCTGGTGTGGGCTGTTCTTATTTTGTATGCTTGTTGATGTTCGAGAGAAATCAACTTGATTCATGTTAAATTGTTCGAGAAAAAAGTTATCTCCTCTATAGCCTAGCTTACTCTATGATATTTGGCCATTTTCTAATAGTTTCAACTACCCATTTGTCTATAATAGCCTACAATCGAATCACATCCCAAGAACCCGTCTCATTGTTGCTATTTCGTATTATTTGTTGCTATTTGTAGTTGATAATTTCAGAACCAAAGACCCCCCATTTGATATTCGTGTCACCCCCTGATTTGAATGATGTTTATATTCAAAAATCTATTCCTATGACTGATTTGAACATATTCGTACTTACCTATTGAATCTTAAACACGTACTGCTCCCTATGGGATTCGACCCCAACTCATGCACAAAAACCCAATATATATAAAAAAGATAATCACAAGAGGTTAGGTATGGAAATACCTCACCCCACCACAAATAAAAGAAATTTGTCCTCAAATGCAATAAAATACTAAAAAGTCAGTAAAAACGACAGAGAGGGAGGTAAAGAGGGGTCCTATCTACACTGTCGCTCATTTGTCGGGGCATCAGTGCCAGGTGCAACATCAACACAACTCATTTTACTAGGATCAGCCATGTGTGTGTATGCCAATGAGATCTGCACAACTGAATCAACTGTAGCCTCCTCATCTGTTGTAAGGCCCTTATAAGTGACCTCGTCATAGACTCCAAGCTGCTCCTCATCAGTCTCAGCCTCGGATTCTACAGCAGCTACCTCCTTAACTCGAACCTCATCTCCAGTGGAAGTTGGAGGCACATCTCTATCAGCCGGCATATCAGGGATCTCTGTAGTCCTGAATATCATGGACATATCCATAGACTTCAGCTGATCCACGTCCTTTCTTAGCATAGAAATCGCGGCCTTTAGGGTCGTCACCTAATCAGTGCCCCCCTGGCCTTACTCACGCGCTACTATCCTTGCCACAAGGGCATCAAAATACACTCTAAGGGGTGTCAAAACAACACTCAGGGCCCTTTTAATCATCCAAGGAATGGTGGCCTCAAGCCTGGAGGAAAGCCTATCCATAGAGTGGGCTAGCTGCCCCATCCGAAGTAATGTAGCCTAGGTGAGTAGAGGTCAGGCAATAGCAGCAACAATAGCAAACCTAGGAGGTATGAGAGTTATGGAGAGCTAGGAGTCACAAAAGGCACAACACTAGATATACATGAAGGCCTAGGGGTAAGAGTAGACAATGCTGCCTCCGCAGGTAGTGTGTGAGTATCAACAACCGGGGAAGTATCCATCGAGGCTGCCTTCTTCTTCTCAACCGCATCTTCAAGTACTCTGTCTTAATCCTTCGAATGTTGGTACATGAGGTGGGAGTCACTTCTCATCTCGAGGCACTCAGGCTCGCCTGCACAACTCGGTGATCAGCATCGAAAAAGGTAGAGAAAGCTTCCGCTACTTGGCCCTCATGACCATTTCTTGGCCAATGATCATTCCTAAGTTCAACCTTGTCCTATCAATGATGAAACAAAGGTAGGCTGCTTTCGCGTGGCGGAGAATCGACTTATTCTGGGATGGCATAATAGTACTGCTGATGAAGCCAAACCAGTACCTCGCTGCTACATTGAGGTCATTGTTTTCATTGGGTGATTCAACCTCTATCCACTTAGGAGTACCATAAAAAATCAGAGGAGCCAACCACTTTCTCATATTTTCCAATGTTTTTGTCCGAATTATGTATAGAGAGTCATCCTCTATATCTACTGAACATTCTAGAATTGCATTGATAACATTACTATCACACTTCACTTTCTTCCCCCTGACAACCACATAATCAACCAGCTTGAATCTGGTAGCCTTCTTCTTCCCTTGTCGCACTAGAGCTCCGTAGGCAGTGTAGAATTCCCAGATCAAATTTGGAATGTAAGGACACCGGGGTCTAGTGAATATCTGGAATTTGTAAGACTTTAAGTAGCTCATAATCTCTGGGTATCTGTCTATTACCCCATCAGTAGACAACCTCTTCTCCTCGATAATGGTCCTCAATCCTTCAGTCTTCAGTCTGTTCATAGACCAAGGAGGAGGACCCTGTGCAAGTGGTGTTAGGACCACAGCTTGTGCCGGAGCAAGAGGAGAAGTAGTGGCCTGGGGATTTCGGATCCTAGAAGAATCATTCAACCTCTTGGAATGTAGTTCAGCTCTCTGGGCTGATAATAACTCATCATCTACAAGCTCAAAAGTTGCAGCCTGAGGGTCTTGGTGCTCATCCTCACTCAGAGGTGGTGAGGTAAGTAGCATATATCCCCTCACTATCGGAGTTGGCCTCCAGTCATGCGGGCACAGGTGCCTTGCATTTCCCTTTTCCTTTCCCACCAGTGGTAGGTAGCTTGGTCGCCTACCTGGGATGCAGCTACATCCTCATTTAATATGATTCCTTTGCCCTCTTACAGGGCGGCATGTCTCTACCTGCCACTTTTGGTCTAGCCATATCTGCAACAAAAAAAAAACAAAAAAGAAAGAGAAAAGAAAAGAAGAATGAAAAAGAAAAAGAATGAAAAAGTTGTTGAATAAAGTTGTGAAAATTGCAAAAGAATTGGTGTGTTCGGTATTCCATGAGATTTGAATAATGGGGTGAATTTTGAGCATGAATGGAAATGCTGAAGAAAAGGAAGGAAAGTTGTTCATACCACATTTCATGAGGATAGAAGCTGCTGAGCCTAAATGATCATACCTTTACACTCAACCCCGTTACAAGCCTTGAAAAGACCTTTTGATCTTGAGTGAGCTGAACCAAATGTTGGCTAGAAAATAAGGGCAAACCTATGGGTAAAGTCATGCATGTGTTCATTTTTTTAAGTGTAAGAGTTGTTTGTGTTTTTGAAACTATAAATTGTTGAACAATTGTGTGTTAATATGGAATCATCTTTGTGTGAGGGCATTTGAGTACCTTTGTTAAGCTTGAACTTGCATTTGAAGCAAGTATTGTGAACATGAGAGTCTTTCATAATGGTGAGTCACAACTTGAATCTTTGAGTGCACAATTGATCCTTGTATTAGTAAGTTGAGTCTTGTTGTGTGCATTCATGAATGAGTCTTCTGTAGCACAGATTGAGACATCCTTTTTGAACTGCTGAACTTAAGTTTTACTTGAGGACAAGCAAAAGTTTAAGTTGGGGGGTATTGATGAGTCCGAGATTTGTACTTATTTATATGGACATAGTGTCCTCAAATACTTATTTTGTGCCAATAACTGATGTAAAACCCTTGATTTCCTGGTATATGGATTGAGGAACAAACCAAGGACACTAATTTTCCAAAAAGGAAACAAATAGGATGAAAGAATGAAGAAAGGCAAGCCTGGTGATCGCCAAGTCGCCGAGTCACCGAATGGCCAATTGACCGCCTAAAGTTCCAGTGTCCCAAACCCTGAAGGAAAGAACCAAGTTGGCGAGAAAAAGGAGCAGTCGATGGATCACTGAGTGGTTTCGCGGTGCAGAGTTAGATCGCCCAAAGTTACAGACCTTAAGGTTGCTGAAGGCCAAGGCAGAAGGGCGACGAAATGACCAAACGGTGGATCGCCAAGTGATTCGGCGAGCCCGACTTACGTTGTTGAGTGACTGTCCGCATCACATTTTTGGCAACTATAAATACATTTTTGAACATTTAATTTAGGATCTTACATCATATATTTTTGGAGTTTTTGTTGAGTTTGGAACTATGAGACAAGTTTTCTCTAGTTTTTTCTAAACTTTGAATAATTGAAGTTTTTTGCTTTTGAGAAATTGGAAGTGAGTCTTTAAGATTCTTCGAATAAGAACATTGTAAAGACAAAATCAATCTTACCCCATTGATGGAAACTCAATTTGGTAACAATTTTTATTTCTTTATAATGTGTAGCTAAAACCCAAATTCTTGTGGGTTTGATTATATGATTATGGGCTGATTTAGCTTATGGGTGTTGCTAATTGTTAGTTTAATTGTTGTTTAAAAGTGAGTTCAATTATTTATTGTGGGTTAATTTAAGAATGGTAGTTGAAAATACAATTCTACCTTTGTGTTCTTGGCTTGCTCGAGAGAGAGGTTTTAGAACTAAGGTGGTTGATTGATGGCCAGTGGGTATTGAGTTGACCTGGGTTCTGCTCGAGAGAGTGAATCCTAAACCCTTTACCGTACAATCAGCTCGAGAGAATGAGTGGACTAAGGTATGGGCTGTTCTTATTTTGTATGCTTGTTGATGTTCGAGAGAAATCAACTTGATTCGGGGTAAATTATTTGAGAGAAAATTTATCTCCACTATAACCTAGCTTACTCACTGATAGTTGGCCATTTTCTAACAATTGCAACTACCCATTTGTCTATAATAGCCTATAATCCAATCACATCCTAAGAACCCATCTCACTATTGCTATTTTGTATTATTTGCTGCTGTTTGTAGTTGATAATTTTAAAACCAAAACCTCCCCGTCTGTCATTCGTGTCACCCCCAGATTAAATGATGTTTTTATTCGAAAATTATATTTCTATGACTGATTTGAACATATTCATACTTCTCTATTGAATCTTAAACACGTATCGCTCCCTGTGGTATTTGACCCCAACTCATTTAGTTGGGTTTTATACTGAGAAGCGATCATTGACACTTAGAATTGGATGAAGTGTCCTTGAAACGTTAATCAAAGCTTCAAACAAAGGAAGAAAAATTGGTTGATCTTTATTGTTTGTATATTCAACTCTAGGTAAGCTTTTCTTTTTAGAAAAATTTATACTTTGAACGGCAAAAAATAATACAATTGATATTTTTTTTGTATTCAAGTGAGCTTCTTAGCAATGAATTTGTTGTCTTGATGATGAATTGTTTATAAATTTCATGTTTAGATTTGTTTAAAAGAATTCTATTAATACAATTGATATTTTCGGTATTCAATTGAACTTCTTAGCAATGAATTTTTTGTCTTGATGATTGTAATGAATCGTTAGGTTGTTTTGAGCACTAGACCTCTTTCTATCATAAAAGACTCTTCCCGTATATTTTAAATGGAAAGTTTGAAAAACAATTTTGTTTATTTACAAATATTTAGTCGTCATATATTTATTAAATAATTAATATAGTTAATAGTTAATGGGCCACGTACATAGCTTATTTAATACCCTTTACCACTTGGCCCATATATATTGAAATGAGTTAGTGTGGTTTTCCACTAATTATACATAATTATTATATTTAGAGAAAAAGAAAAAAAAAAGAAAAGGAGACCAAAATTTACCGATGTAGAGCGGCAACAGGTGTGGAACCGATTGCTTCACGTCTAGGTAAGAGGTCTTCCTCTATTTCCATAATTTATATGCCTAGTATGTATATGATAAGAGTAGTCATATATATAGCTTAGACATTTATGAATTAGTAGTCATATATATAGCTTAGACATTTATGAATTAAACTTTAAGAAATATTGTCTTCCTTGGGGAACAAGGTTTTAATTTCTCATTATTAACCAATGACAATAATCGATTGGGGTATTAATTAATGATTAATGGTTAGTAAATTATTGGGTGGTGATTACAGAATCACCATGTTATTGAATTAATTGGTCTTTGGGCCATGCACTGTAGTGTTTAACCTTGGAAAAAGTTGGATTTTTATGGTCATTTATCACATGATGATGGACATATAATTGTTATTATGAGGAATGTATGAATGATGGAAAACAAATGATAATTTGGGGTTCGCTTCTATAGTATGTACAGTATTAAGGTTACTGGTTACGCCTCTAAATTTGGACACCATATTATGATTCATGTTTTGATATACTGCGTTATTCAATTAAATATTAGGTGAATTTTATTATATGAATACCATTAGATTTAAGATATTTTGGGAAATTGAGGCTTAACCCTAGGCTTTAAATTTAGGAATATGAGACTTGACATATTTATCAGATACTAAGATTCATGACCTTGATTATAGATTGAGATGGGTGTTGATTCTAGGCTAGATATATAGTTATATAAGTGTCTACTGATTTGTTTAATTACGAATAATGTATATATGATAGATTGATAACCTTCGCAAGATTTACGAAAGAGAAAGGTCAAATCTTCAGGATTCGTGACACGTGTTCAACATTCAAGGTATGTTAAGACTTTCAGACTTTGTTGAATGATGTGTTCCTAATTAAAGATTAAAAATTGAATACACCATGGGTAAGGGCGAAAGATGGGAGTCTCGTATCAATGGTGTGACGGGCATTGGTACGAGTACCGGTGTTATAAAGGGAAAGTTTGTTACTATAGAATACGGATTGTAATTCGAGAATGACAAAGCATATGGGCATTAACTGATGTATTATTGACTTGATTTCTTATGTGTGATTGTGTTCTTAGTGAACCCGTATATTTGTGATAACTGAGGTGATTACATATCATATTGATATTTAATTGATTGAGATGTATAATCATCCCGTTTCATTGATATCATATTGTGCACTAGCATTAACATGAGATTGAGTATAAGTTGGGCACATGGATATCGTCTGTGCTGGGGATGGTGAGATATTAAGATTATATAATTTGGGCATGTAGAGATCATCCATTTGGAAATTATTTGACTTTATGATAGTGCATTGAGATCGTCCACACAGACACATGGAGATTGTCCGTATCGGTATATGGACCTTGTGAGTACCCCATGGGTTATGAACTCTCGATTTATTTTTGAGGAGTATTATGTATATACGATTGAGAGAGTACTTGACATCTGAGGCATATCATTTTATGGTGTCACATTACATTGCATCTCATTACATCATTTATTCTTGTTGATTTCATTCTTTATTGGTGGTTTTACATTACGTGAAGTTTGTTTATCCTTAGTTGATGGAAATTGACCGGTAAGTATAATATAGACTTATATAAGTAAAGGACTGATTTTTATTATATAAACTCCTGTCACTACTTCTTCATTGTTGGTCTATGAGATAATTGGGTACACGTGGTTTCGTACTCATACTACACTTGTTGCACTCTTTGTGGTGCAAATCCGATTTCGAATACAAGCACATGTCGTGGAGCTTTTTGAGTTCGAGCATGGAGTATCTTGGAGTTGTAGTAAGAAGCTTGGATGTTCCATAGCCCACACCTTCCTCTATCTTTTATTTATTCTGTTGTTTTAGTATTCATACAAGATATCTCTTATGTTTGGACTTGTCATTTTAGTTTCAGACTTTCACCATATTTAGCAGCACTTGTACTTATGACATCAAATCTTAGGGTGGCATTTTTGCTCTTCCACATTTCTTGTTAAAATACTTAATGTTTAGAATATTCTTCTTGTTACTTACTTATCTATCATTTATATCGAATTAGATTTTATAGATGTATTGGGTTGGCTCACCTATAGGTTGGGAACATAGGTGCCATCACAATTTGTGATTTTGGGTCGTGACAATTTGGTATTAGAGCTCTAGGTTAATCGGTCTCACGAGTACAAGAGCAATGTCTAGTAGAGTCTTGCGGATTGGTATGCTGACATCCATACCTATCTTCGAGAGGTTATAGGACATTTAGGAACTTCTATTTTTTTTCATTCCTTATCGTGCACACTTGAATTTGTTAGAATTCTAATCGTGTTATCTCATTCTCTCATAATTAGTGAAAACTCATGCAACCGTGATCATAAATTGGGAGCTTGTACCCGCACCCATTGCCAGGGTTATTATACGAGGTAGATATAAGGGGGAGGTCTAGGTAGAGGTTGGATATTATCCTTTTTGCTAATAGGTCTTTGAAGTTTGTTGGTGAGTAGAAAATGATTGAAAGGGTTAGGATGATAAATTTTTTGACTTATACTGGTAACTTTAGTGAGAATGCTTATGAAATTATAGTCAGCCTCCATAAGAGGTTGCATGATATTGGATTTAGGGAGCCCCATGTAGTTAACTACACATCGATTCATATGATTTGCCCTATCAAGAAGTGATGGAGATTTTACTTTGATAATAGGCCAGCTAAATTTCCTTTATTCTCATGGACTCAATTTGCTCAAGTGTTTTTAGATATTTTGTTCCACATAGTGAGAGAGAGCACAAGAGAGTGTGGTTGAGGATTTGAAGTACGATAGTATGTTAGTCATAGAGTATAAGGTTAATTTGCAAGTTTTGGCTATGCACACTTCGATGATACTTCCCATAGAGGTTAAGAAAGTGAAACGGTTTGTTATGGATTACGTTATTCTGATTGGTATGGGAGTTTCTCAGGTTATTACTTCTAGTGTTTTGTTTCAGGATGTTGTAAATGTTTTCGTGGAGGTAGAAATGTTTCAACGTGTGAGACTTAAGCAGCATGAGGGCTTGAAGGTTGTTATTCGAGTAGGGTACGGTATGCGAGTAGCTTAATTTGCCTATATATGTTTCTATTTTTTTTGTTGGAGGGGTCATAGTGGTAGATCGAGTATATCAATAGTGTATAGTTACTTTGATGGGATATGATACTCAAGTGGATTTGAAAGACTTATATGTGATGGACTTTTTGATGTTATTCTTGAAATGAATTGGTTATCTTATGGTAAGACAATTACATTAGCTATGCCTAGTATTCCTAAAGTAGATTGGAGAGATTTCCTCAGTCACAATTCAAAAAGGTTGATATCAACTATTAAGGCTCACCGCTCAGTAGAGTGAGGATGTTTGACTTACTTGGCGCATATTTGAGACACTAGTACAAAGACTCTTATGCTTGAGTCTATTTCGATTATGAATGATTTTTCAGAGGTACTTTCGATGGACATACCAAGTCTTCTACCTGACCATGGTATTGATTTTTATATCGATTTGGAGCCAGACAGTCATCCCATTTCAATTCCACTATATCATATGAATTTGATCAAATTAAAAGAGTCGACAGAACAATTACAAGATTTGATGAGCAAGGGGTTTATTAGGACAAGTGTATCTATTTGAGATTCTCTAGTGTTATTTGTGAAAAATAAGGATGGATCAATGAGTATGTGTATTCACTATCGACAATTATAGAAGGGTATAATCAGAAATAAGTACTCGATACCTCAGATTGATGTTAGATTTAATCAACTTCAAAGTGCTTTAGTTATCTTCAAGATTTACTTAAGATTTGGTTATCGTTAGTTAAAGGTTATGGTAACAGATATTTCTTAGACATATTTTCAGACAAATTATGGTCATTATGAGCTTTTGGTTATGACTTTTTGGTTCACTAATGCCCCAACAACTTTTATGGACTTGATGTATGGGGTATTAAAATGGTACTTGAATTCCTTTGCTACTGTCTTCATAGATGATATATTGACATATTCTTGTAGTAGGAAGAGAACAAGCATCGTTAAGGATTATGCTTTAAATTCTGAACGAGAAGAAGCTCTATGCAAAGTTTTTAAAGTGTGAGTTTTGGCTTATTTAGTTAACATTTTTGGGACGTGTAGTGTCCAAAAATGGTTCTATGGCGGGTCCTAAGATGATTGAGACAATTCGAGATTAGATCAGACCTTCTTTCGTTATTGAAATTCAGAGTTTTTAGGCCTTGTGGATTATTATCGGTAACTTGTGTGGGGTTTCTCATCCATTGCCTCCCCTATTAACTAGATTAATCTAGAAGGAAGTGGTTTCCTAGTGGTGGGTTTTAAAAATCTCAAGACTTTATTGGTTACTACTCTAATTTTGAATCTACTCGTGGAGGGAGTGGCTTTTATCATATATTGTGATGCTTTTTGGATTGATCTTGACTGTGTGTTGATGTAGAAGAGGAAGGTTATAGCTTATGGTTTTAGCCAATTGAAACGGATTCACAGGAAGAACTATAATATCCATGACTTGGAGTTGACAGTTATAGAATTCGTATTTGATGAAATGAGGGTATTACTTTTATAGTGTGTATTGTAGGGGTGTTCAAGGCTCACCATAGTCTCTAATATTTATTCAATGATAGAAGTATCAATTTGGAGCAATGAAGTAATTTTGAGTTGCTCAAGGGCTATGACATCAATTATTTTTTTCCATCTGAATAAGGCGAATGTGGTAGTAGATTAATTAAGTAAAATGATGGTATGTATAGAGGATTTAACTTTGTTATAAGCGGGTGGGATTTCTTTGGCAATGGATATCCGGTCCTTAGCGAATAGATTTGCGAGACTTAATCTTTTAAAATTGGGTAGAGTTTAACTTACATGGAGGCGGGTCATCCTTATCGGATCAAATTTGGGTTTAACAGTTTGATGATGGAGATTTGTGTAATATTCGTGACAAGATGTTACAAGGAGAAGCCAAGGAGGAAATTCTTGATGGTGGTTGAATTTTGAGGATAAGAGATCATATTTATGTTCTTTGGGTAGTTGAGTTGACTAGAATGCTCATGGAGGATGCCCTAGTTTAAGGTATACAATTCATTCAAGGTCTGATAAGATGTATCGTTTATTATCAAGTCATGTATGAATATCAAAAACTAAAAGGTGTTACCTAAAGGATGCTCATCCTAGAGTAGAAGTGGAAAATGATTTCTACAAACTTTGTGGTAGGGGGTCCACAAATCTTGGGTAAGGGTTGATGTTATTTGGGTCATTGTGGATTGATTGAGCAATATTACATTTCTCGTGCCGATTCAAACTATTTATAATTTAGAGTAGTTTTATTACATGGCCATATATATTATTTCATGTCGATGCACATAATTTACATCTCATTTTTGCCGTTCTATGAAGAAGGAGTTAGGAGTCGGGTGCATCTTAGTACATCCTTGCATACATACACAGATAGTCAGTCTGAACGAACTATTGGGGGAAGCAACCACATGGCTATCAGGGTTACCAAGAGACTTCATTTTATCATGGGATGATCTTACCAAGGCTTTCTACATGAGGTTCTTTCCACCCTCAAAGATGGTGAAATTGCAGGACAACATCTAAAACTTCAATCGGGTAGAAGGGGAACCGATTCATGAAACTTGTCCAAGATTTCAAAAGTTAGTATTGCACTGTCCGACTCATTGGCTTTCGGGTTATGTGATACTTCGATATTTTTACAGGAGTCTAGACTCAATGAACAAAGAAGTAGCTGATTATTTGGGCCGAGGAGGGATAATGTTGCAATCATTTGAGGTTGCCTTGTCCCTTCTTGATGAAAGGACAAGGATCAATCAGGTGTGGTACACTCAAGAGGATCAAGTCTCACTCTTAACTTTTAGGATGACAAAGGGGCAACTCGACAAGGAGAAAGAGAGGGAGGAGAATATTAGCAAAATGATGTCCTAAATGGAGTCGTTACAAAAAGAAGTTCTAGAAAAAGGTGGTGAACCTAAAGAAGTTAGAATAGTATTTAGACTTGAGAAGGGTTCTCACCCGAGTTACATAAACGAAGGTGGGAATCAAGGTTGGAACTCATATAAAGAAGAGGAGCAGAGATAATACTACCAAGGTTGGATGGAACAAAATGACCCTTGGAAGAGAGAAGAGAGTCATGAAGAATACCATGCGCAATCAAGTGACAGCCCAAGATCAAAGGGTAGCTCAAGACACTCAAGAGTGGATGAATTGTCATCACGTATCCTAGATAAGGTTGAGGGATATGATGACATGCTTAAGGAGATTAAGGCTGATTTCTCATCATTGAACAATAAAGTAAATTCTCATGTGGATGCAATCAAATAACTTGAAAGTCAAATGAGCCTACTCTCAGAGCAATTGGAACCTAAGTTATTTGAAGGGGGTAAAGCCGAGTGTGACACAAATTTGAGGGCCGACTATGACAAAAAGTTGGCGGTGGTTACTCGAAGTGGGAAGATAGGGGTAGGTAATGCAAGAGGTAACAATGGGAGGACCACTCATGAAGAAGAAAAAAGATGTCGATGAGGAAGAGAGGCCCATTCAAGAACTGGAAAGTGATATGCTCAAAGAGATGGAAGAAAGTCTTAAGACAAGACTCACCAAAGAATTGCAAAAAGCTAAAGAAAAGGCTACCTCAACTCCAAAGATAATGCAACCTCTCCCCAAGATAGTTCCTCTATTTCCTTAACGTCGCAAAAAGAAAAATGAGGATGAAAAGTTAAAGAAATTCCTATCCGTGTTTAAGACACTTTCCATGAAACTTCCTTTAGTGGAAACATTATTGGAGATGCCGGTGTATGCAAAATTCATGAAGGATCTGGTCACTAAGAAGACAAGCATGGACGTCGTAACATTCAATGTTTCTCAAAATTGTAGTGCCATTATGACTAGCGAGATAATTACAAAGAGTGAGGATCCGGGGGCATTTACTATACCATGCACCATTGGTATTCTTTAATTTTCTAAAGCTTTGTGTGACTTCAGGGCAAGCATAAATTTGATGCCCTATGCAATCTTTAAATAACTCGGGCTGGGTTAACCAAAATCCTTAACAATGCGGCATCTTATGGCGGACCGTTCAATAAAACACCCCATTGGAATACTCTATGACATATTGGTGAAGGTTGATCAATTTATCTTTCTGGCTTATTTTTTTATTCTTGACTATGAGATTGATGTTGAAATTCCTATTATTTAGGGAAGACCAACTTTAGCAACCGGGAGAGTGCTAGTGGATGTTAAAAGTGAGGAGTTGAAGTATTTAGGGGTTAGACGTCAAGGTACGACTCCCCAAGGACCACCCTAAGGGTCCTTAAGGAGGACCCTAAGTCTAAACCCCAAGACCCCAAGGAAACAATTTAGGATGCCCAAAAATGGGGTGACCTACGAAAGGGATCCACGCCCCGTGGATGGCCTTCATAGGTCAAGGGGCCCCAAACCATACCACATCCCCAAATGACGGATGACCAGGATGGGGCGTCAACCCATCCACGGTCCTTGGATGGAGAGCCGTCAATAGCACCTGTGTTTGTTGTCTTGGTTCGGCCAAGCTAGGGGGTGGATTGGTAAATTCACCCCAAGTCTATTTAAGTGTATGGACGGTTATTTTAAGTATATTAAGATATTTTAAGAGTATTAAAACATAATTAGACCTCATTATTTCAAGTCCTCCAAATCAAAACCCATCTCCTTCTAAAGTCCTCTCTAAAAACTCCATTAGAGATCAAGGTCAAGTTCAAGCTAGGGATGGAAATTTCAAGGTGTTTCTTCTTCAATTTTCATGGGGGATCAATAGCAAGTTATGGTAGTCTTCATCCTTGTCTAACTTTTCATTCAAGGAGCCAATTTAAAGGTGTTTTCAAAGCATGAAAAATCTAGGATTTTACTCAATGGGTTCTTTCATCAAACATTTTCAAATGGTTTCTAATGACAAATTATGATTGTGTTGATGTTTAATTGATGATTTATGATGAAAATATTCTATGAACCCATGATTTCTCTCAATTCCTAAATTGTGCTTTATGAAGTGGGTTTGATGATTATGGAAGCTTGAGAATGGAACTTGTCTAAATTGCTTCTGGTTATCAAGTTGTATCACCATCTATGCCTAATTATGGTGAATTGTTGGTGAATTGAGGATTTGTGATCATAGCCTTGAAAGGGAAAGTTTGACCTAATTGCTTGTTGAAGTAGAATTGTGCTAGAGATGTTGATCCACTTGAAAGGTGGAGGTGTTTACTTACTATGTATAATGTGAAGGCTATGCATGTGATTTCAATGATAGAATGATGATCATGTATAGAATGTAAGTGTGTTTTTGTTGATAGTATATTCTCAATTGACACTCATGAACGATAATGAAAGTAATGTGAATGAAGTATCTTGAATTGGTAGGCTTAGGCACCCTCTTCTTGAATGAATGAAAGTAATGTTGAATCTGGAGTTGGTAGGCTTAGGCATCCTCTCTTATGTAATGAATGTGTCTTGACTTGGTGAATATGAATTGATAGGCTATCTGATTCCTTTCATATATGGGTGATGAATGTGTCTTGACTGAATGAACTTGAATTGATAGGCTTAAGGCATTCTTTTCATAAATGAACTAATATAATGAAGACTCCTAAAACGATAGGCTTATGGTATTCTTTTCCTAGTGAGTCAATGTACCATGAATCGATAGGCTCATGACATTCCTTTCATGAGTATTTGCATGTAATGAGGGACCATGAATCGATAGGCTTATGGCATTCTTTTCAGGAGGACACTAGAGCTATCCTTGAATGTACCATGGATCGATAGGCTTATAGCATTCCTTCCTTGTGTAATGATGTAACTTGGGTTGACAGGCCAATGGCATTCTTCCCTAATACACCAATGTAATGTGAATGAAATACTCTATGGGAGTGTAGGCAAAGCATCGAGTGGATATGGTAATATGGAAACTCTCCCAACGTTAGGCTAAGGTTCCAATGAACATCTTCCTATCCATAACTATGTGCCCACATAGGATATTAGCTAGCGGATTCCATCCGAGCTAATGTTTCCATTCTACCTTAGGTAAGTAGAACCCCTTTTATGGTGTGGGGTTACATGACACTAGATTCCATGTCTAGCTTGCATGGTCTATGTCGGTTAAACTCTTATTCCCATCATGTGAGATGTTCATTATGGTTTCTTGAGAGGTTCTACAAAGTGTGGGTGGTAGTATGGGATGCCATCCATGCATTGCACGAGTAGGCTTTGAGAGGGTCATAGTGAGTTCTCTAAGTGTTATTGACTAATGTTTGAATGTCCTCCTAGGAAGAAGTTAAGGAGAATGTTGATCTAATGTCTAATGAATAAAAGTCCTCTAAATGATATTATTGAGTAATGTTGACTATTATATGCTTAAATGTAAAGATGCATGCTAATACTTGGATTGTATTATGAGTTACTTCCTTGTCATGAATTTTGAGTGTATATGTGCCTTGTCTATAGTGACTTCAAAGGAGTACTTAATGTGAGTAGTAGTATGGGAGCCATACCGATGCTTGAGTGATAGCTATTATTGTAGGCAAACTCAATCAAAGGTAAGTTATCATCCCAAATACCCTTGAAGTCTATTACACATGCTCTCAACATATCTTCCAAGGTTTGGATAGTACACTCTGCTTCAAAATCGATTTGTTGGTGAAAGGTCGTACTAAGCTTAACTCGAGACCCCTTTTGAAAGACTTCCAAAATTGAAAGCGAATTGGATACCAGGATTGGAGGTAATGGGTAAGAGCACTCCATGCAACCTCACCATTTCTTTCAAATATAACTTGGCATAGTCCTCCGCCGAATAAGAAACCTTGAAGGGAATGAAATGAGCTGATTTCATCATTTGATCTACAATAACCCAAATCGAGTCATGTTGTCGCCAGGTGCGAGGAAACCCAATAATTAAGTCCATGTTCAAGTCGTCCCATTTCCAAGTAGGGATACTAATGTCTTGGGATAAACCTACCAACTTTTGTTGCTCAACTTCACTTGTTGACAACTGGGATATATAGCTACAAATTCTGCAATATCCTTCTTCATCCTATTCAGCAAATAGATCTCCCACAAGTCACGATATGTCTTGGTCGCTCCCTGGTGAATGGAATATCTAGAGCTATGGGCTTCTCACAAGATATGTTCTCTCAAGTCATCTACATTAGGAACATACAAACGACCTTGATATCTAAGTACATCATCTCCCCCTTGGGAGAAAGCCTCTACTTTTTAAGCACAACTTCCTATAATTCAACCAAAGTTGAATCAAGATGTTGTTTTACCTTCACATCCGACACAACAAACTATTCTAAACAATTGTGAACCACAACACCACTCTTGGCAGAGTCAACTAACCAACACCCAATCGGGCCAATCTATGAACATGTCAAAATAACTCCTTTTTATGATCCTCAATATGGGCAACACTACCCATTGATAATCGACTAAAAGCATCTGTCACCACATTTGCCTTATTGGGTAAGAGAAAACACTTATTTCATAGTCTTTCATTAATTCAAGTCATCTCCTATGGCAAAGATTCAAATATTTCTGATTAAACACAAATTGTAAACTTTTGTGGTGGTAGAAATATCTACATGAACATCATACAAGTAATGCCTCCAAATCTTTAAGGAAAAAACAACCGCTACGAGTTCAAGGTCATGGGTTGGTTAAATTATTCATGAATCTTAAGTTGCCTTGAAGCATAGGCAATGAATTTCCAATTTGTCATAAGTAACATCCTAGCCCAATTCTTGAGGCATCACTGATGTAATACGGATCGCCTCAAAGCTATCCATTCACAAACTTCAATGCTTTGATAGAGTGTTAACAAGGATAGAGGCTGTTGAGAATGTATGGATGACGAGAAGAGAGTTCCATGCCTTGCATGGTCACATACGTACCTTGAAGGAGCTCTCAGTTGGGCAACACCATGCTTGGATGATATATTAGAGTGTGGGAGGCCTAACAAAGCAAGAAGGATCACGAGGAGGGAATTCCATTTGGTGAGCTGGAGACCACTTCGGCAAGTCGCCAAAGCCCTTTCGAGAGGGTTCCAAGATCACCAAATGATATAATGAGCTGCAAGAGAAGGCTGCCCATTCGGCGAGCATGTAAGATATTCGGCAGATCGCCCATGGACCCCCAGATCACAGAAAGTTACAGTAGCCATCAAGGGAGTAAGCCAAGGTGAATTTTAGATCGCCGACTGGTCGGTGACTCGCCAAGAGGATTGGGCGAGCCCGACTGAGCTTGACCTTGCCCATTTCAGGTCACTTTTGGGCCCATCTATGTAATAATGTCTAAAACTATAAATAGGCCTTTAGGGGTATATTTTAAGATAGACTTGTTTGAATATTATGGTTATAAACATGTAACTCCTAGTGTGAGTGTTTGAAAGCTTGGTATAAGCATTTGTTTATTCTTGTTTAGAAACGTTAGTTGCTTGGGATATTGATTCCCTCGAGGTCATCGTCAGAGTTAGGTGCTTCTTGTTGGATCAAGAATCGAGGTCTTTGGGTTTAATATACCCTTAGGTTGCTTTTTGTTTCCTCTTTTTGTGTCTATCTATCTATCTATCTTATTTTCTTGTCTTTTGATTTCTACATCAAATTGTAGTTCATCTTGTGAGAATTATATCATTTGGTATCAGAGCCAAGCCTAGCTTCATTCCTATGAATCTAGTCTTGGGGTTTGTTGCTACAAAAAAAATTGTTCAATTTCATTTTTGTTAAATTTGCTGAAATGGGTTTGTTGATTTGTGTCTTATTTGAAGTTTCTAAGGTTGGATTAGTGGTCCCTAACCTTATTTGATTCTAGGGCTGAGATTTGAAAGGGTTTGGTGCACTATTGAAGAATCCACCATTGTTGGTTGAAGAAGCTTTGAAGAAGACAAAGTGGGTTTTGAAATCTGGATGTTTTGGCAAGGAATTGAGTGCTAAAAAGTATTGGGGTTTGTTCCCTATACCTAAGAGAGCTTGTATCTCGAATTTCATGAAATTTTGAGATAAAAATCTAGAGGGTTTATTTTTGTGTCTTCATAGTTGTTCGTGAAGTTCTTGAAGAATATTCATATCTTCTAGGAGGGATCTTCAAAGGAGAAATAGTTTGATTCTAAAAAGGAAGAAAGAGAAAGTGTAAAAGTGTTTGTAAAAAGGGAATTTACCAAGAAAGGATAAAGAATAAGGTAAAAGGTGCAGGGGGGATCACAGGAGGTAAATTTTAGGAACCTTGGCGGTGCAGCGTAGGAACATTAGGTGAGCCCTGACTTTGTTCGCCTAGTCCACTCGGCGCCTCGCCCTTTGGGCAGCTAGGTCGCCGAGTTGGCCCTCATTTTGGTGGTGCTACTGGAAAATTCAGTGAGCTTAGCCTTGGTCGCCGAATCCATTCGGCGCATCGCCAAACTTCCACCCAAATCGCCGAGTTTCCTTGGTAGATTGTCAAGTTTGGCTAGTCAATCTTCAAGTTTGGCGAAGAAAACATGCCATTTGGCAATGGGAAACTTGGCTTATGACCCCTTTCATCTCAGGTTCTAATTCCTAGTTTCTTTTCTTTGATTATAGTTCGTAGACAAGAATCCGAAACTGATTTTAAACTTGTAATTCCTACTTGTTGACTATTGGTTCTTGAATTCACTTCTTTGTTAGTGCTTTTTCTGTTTGTGCTTTTATTCGTTTTACTTAGTAGTAATTTCTTGATTCAAGTCTGTTTGTTTGCATCGAATCATCCGTTCTTCTTGAAACAAAAATCCATTCCGACCAAGAGTAGAATTGGCTCTTTTTAGTGATCAACTGAGTATAAGAAATCTTCAACATTAGCCACGCCAATTGAGAGGCAATCAAAGGTGTGTAAAAACAAGTGATTGTGAGTTCATTTTACTAACGCTAACGTTGTTTGTTGTTTTGTCGAGTATTTCTTATTGCTAGGTACCATGGAAACCGGAAGCAAAACATATGCACCAAAAGGAAAGGTTACCTTAGAATCTTCCATGAGGACTCCTACTTAAGAGAGTCAAATAATGGGAATGTTGGATGGAAGCTTGGCTGAGTTGAGAGGTCGTCTATCCATGATAAATTATAGACTGACCAAGGTGGAGGATGAGATTTATGCCAAAGAGAGAGAGTTCACACTACCATCGTATGTGGTAAGGCGAACTATACTTAGGAAGGCCATGACCTATCCAGAGCAAAGTGAGAATATCTTCCACTCCAAGTGCCTCATCTAGAGCCAAATATATGTCTTGATCATTGACAGTGGAAGTTGTGCCAACCTTGCTAGTACTGCTGTGGTGGACTACTTGAAGCTTCCTACCACTAAGCTTACTAAGCCTTACACACTTCAATGGTTGAATGAGGGTGATGAATTGAGGGTACATGAACAGGTGTTGATTAAGTTCCAAATTGGAAAATATCAAGATGTTGTCCTTTATGATGTGATTCCCATGCTACCTAGTCATGTACTACTCGGGAGACCATGGCAACACAGCCATACATCAACACATGATAGAGGCACAACACATACACCATCATGTCAATGGGTCATAAGTATGTCCTTAAGCCAATGTCACCATCCCAGGTCATAGAGATGTATCAAAAGATGGCTGAGTTGAGGGATAAAAGGAAAAATGAGGAGGGACATATAGAGGTTGAGGGCAATGAAGAAGGAAAAAAGGAGGAAGTTGAAAGGAAAGGCCAAAGTGTTGTTGGCTGAGCATAAAGAGATAAAGGAGGATGTGGCAGTCGAAAGTGCATTGATCCTTACTTCACATAAGGATCACGAGTTGCAAACTAATCCATCTAACTCTTCCCCTCCCCATTTTATTTCTCTCATTTTGAAGGATCCTTGTGAAGTCTTTTTGATGGATACATTAGTGCACTGTCCCAACATTCCCACTGGAGTGTCTTTAGAGGGTAAAGAAGATCTTCTTGCGGGAGTCAAGGTACAATAGCTAAACTTAGCACTTTTTCCATTGCAAATGAACAAACTGTGAATGTTTAGTTGTCTTTATGTGAGCCTATTAATTCTTTACCATGTGTTGATAATGTGTTTGTTGAGAATGTGGATACACTAGTTCATCTTATTGATGACCGAATTGATTCTTCTAGTAAGATCGATTTGTATCCACCTAGTGTTGACACCTATGCTTTGAATGCTAGCTCATTATTTTGTAATGATTGTGTTGATCAATCTGTTTGTGAGTGTAGTTCATTGGTTGAGGGTTCTTGTAAAGTGATAAAGAAACCTCAATTTGGTGGTACTAATGAGAAAGTTGATCAATTTAATAGGAGTGACCCTATGAGCATATCTTTTGTGGAAGATCCGATTGCTTGTTTTGCTCATATAGATCAAGTGCTTGAAAATACTTCAAAAAGTGATATTTGTCTTTTTAAGGGTGAACTCGCATGTTTTAATTCTTCCCTAGTGGTTTATCTTTCCCTCTTTAAGTATAATGTATTATTTGAAAATGATGAAATCACTCCTAGTGATGTACCTAGTGGTGTAAATCTTGAGAGTAGTGTAGTTCTTATAACTATACTGTCTATAGTAACCCACTATGGTGTGAAGCCTTTCCTCCCAAAGATGGAAATCTCTTCTTGAAAGAAGAGAGTACTCTTGTAGGGAAGGATTGTGATGAGGAGGAAGGTGGTGTCTATTTTCCCATTACCTTTTCTTCTTGGTGTGTCCCAATTGTCAATGGTATGAAGCATGAGTTTGTACCTTTTCTTAGTCATACCCATGAAAACACCCTAGAGGAAGTTGATTTGCGAGACACCTTTCTCTATTATTTGTTTACATATGATGATGCTCATGATGTTGAGTGGAGTATGTTGTTGAAAGGAAAGAGTGCTCACTTGATATTTGGAGGTGCACTTGATCCAAGTTCTTGGATGACCTTTCCATTTGACCCCGGTAGTGAGATGAGTTGTGGAATTCACATGGGAATGCCTGGTCGAAATGAAAGGCATATGGTGGGTGACATTGTTGATTCTTTTCCCTATGCAGGAAGGCTCATCTTGAGGTTTTACCATCCACTTGAAGGGCCTACATTGTTTGTGAGGAAGGATAGCTTCCTAGACCCTTTTTCTATTTCTTACCCTGAGCATGATCTTGTTGAATGTGCATCTCATGAGGGTATGATATTTGCCAAGAGAAGGTGAATTTTGTACCTTCCTTTACTATCTTTTTGCATATGATGAGATCCCTAGTTGGATTAGAAGTGCCTTGCATGTGGATCAAGGTATCATTGACGTCTACAGTTTTTGGTATGACCCTGTTTTGTGGACCCTTTATCCTTTTGATCCAGGTGAATGCTTGAAGGTATTTGAACTAGTGGTAGTATCATCTATAGGGTGGTATTTCCATGATGTTGAGAAGAATAACCATTGTCCTTGTTCTCCATCTGTGGGCTTAATAGCCATGACAATAGAGGATGTTTAGTTTTCCCTTGAGTTTGAGTCTTCTCGGTTAATTGTTTTAAGCATTAACCTTTGTACTACCCATCATGCTAAGAGGATAAGCTTCTTGCTTGTGATCTATATGGCTTTACAAGGTTTGGATTTGAGGACTCAATTTTATATGCTTGACATGAGGGAGGCCTTGTGCTTGTTAGGATATGGAACCAATGAGGGCTTACATATGAGATTGTTGAAGTGTGTTGGTTCCTTCGCTATACCCCTTTGTCAATGCTTCTTTCTTAGCCAAGTATCTCTTGCTTTGATGGGTTGTAGACCCTTTGTTCATCATTTTGTTGCGTGGTTATATGCTAAGTTTGTGTATCCTTAGCATAGTGATGAACTTGTTATTGCTAACGCTAACTCTCATGCCATGAGGATCGTTGTCTTGTTTACTTTCCCTATGGTTTTGCAAGGTATGGATTCGAGGATGAATCCTTTTCAAGAAGGGGAGAATGATGTAATACTGATCGCCTCAAACCTATCCATTCATGAATTTCAATGCTTTAATGGAGTGTTCACAAGGATGGAGGTAGTTGAGCATGTATGGATGACGAGGAGGGAGTTCCATGCCTTGCATGGTCACATACACACCTTGAAGGAGCTCCCAGTTGGGCAACACCATGCTTGGATGATATCTTGAAGCGTGGGAGGCCTAACTAAGCAAGAAGGAGCAAGTGAAGGACTGCTCCCTTCAGCGAGCTGGAGACCACTTCGGCGACTCGCCAAAGCCCTTTCATGAGGGTTCCAAGATCGCCAAATGATCCAATGAGCTGCAAAAGAAGGCTGCCCATTCAACGAGCATGGAGGACATTCGGCAGATCGCCCATTGACCTCTATATCGCCGAAAGTTACAGTAGCCATCAAGGGAGTGAGCCAAGGTGAAATTTAGATCACCGACTGGTCTTTGACTCGCCAAGAGGATTTAGCAACATCGACTTTGCTCGCCCATTGGCCCATTTCGGGTCACTTTTGAGCCCATCTATGTAATAATGCCTAAAACTATAAATAGGCCTTTAAGGGTTCATTTTAAGATAGACTTGTTTGAATATTGTGGTTGTAAACCTGAAACTCCTTATGTGAGTGTTTGAAAGCTTGGTATAAGCTTTTGTTTATTCTTGTTTAGAAACGTCGATTGATTGGGATATCGATTCCCTCGAGCTAGGTGCTTCTTGTTGGATCAACGAATCGAGGTCTTTGGGTTTAATATACCCGTAGGTTGCTTTTTGATTCCTCTTTTAGTGTCTATCTATCTATCTAAATTATTTTCTTATGTATTGATTTCCGCATCAGATTGTAGTTCTTCTTGTGAGAATTACATAAATCACAATACACAACAAAACCATCTATCCCTTTCAAAAAAGTCAATACCGGAGCTGAAGTATGCCTATCTTTCACTTCATGAAAATCTTTTCACACGCTTCCGACCATATGAACTTAACCTTCTTTTGAGTCAATGGCGTCAATGGAGAAGCAATCAAAGAGAACCCTTCAACAAACCTTAAGAAACTCTTAATATCCATAGGGGTTAGAGGTCTAGGACAACTTTTGACCGCATTCGTCTTCTTAGGATCTACCTCTATACCCTTATCGAACACAATATGCCCAAGAAAATCCACCAACCTTAGCCAAAACTCACATTTACTAAACTTTGCAAAGAGTTATTGGTCCTTGAGGGCTTGCAACACAATCCTCAAATGATTGGTATGCTCTTCTTCACTTCTCGAATAGACCAATTGGCCATTAATGTACACAATCACAAACATGTGAAGGTACTATCTAAATACCATATTCATCAAATCCATAAATGTCGTTGTAGCATTATTCAAACTGAATGACATTACCAAAAACTCATAATGACCATACCAATTTAAAAAATCTGTCTTCGAAATGTAATCTTTTTTCACCCTCAGTTGGTGATAACTCGACCCGAGGTCAATCTTGGAAAAATAGTTTGCCCCTTGAAGTTGTTCAAACAAGTCATCTATCCTTGGAAGAGGATACTTATTCTGAATGGTTACCTTGTTCAATTGTCGGTAGTGAATACACATACAAAGAGAACAATCTTTCTTTCTAACGAAAAGAACTAGAGCACCCCATGGAGAGATACTTGGTCGGATGAAACCCTTATCTAACAAATCTTTCAACTGCTTCTTTAATTCCTTAAGTACTGCTGAGGCCATATGGTAAGGAGGAATAGAGATAGGTTGCGTTTCTGGGAGAAGGTCAATACCAAAATCTATTTTTCTTTTGGGAGGAATACAAGGTAAATCATCTAGAAACACTTCTGGAAACTCATTTACGATGGGGACCGACTCAATAGTAGGGGTCTCAAAATCCACATCCCTCACCTTAACTAGATGATAAATGCAACCCTTAAATCATCTTTATAGGTTTAAAATAAGAAACAAATTGACACTTAAGCATAGAATTTCCCCCTTTCCAATCTAGGATGGGTTCATTTGGAAACTGAAACTTGACTACACGAGTTCTATAATCAATCAAAGCATAACATGCATGCAACCAATCCATACAAAGGATAACATCAAAATCTTGCATATGAAGTTCTACGAAGTCAACATGAGTGACTCTATGGGACAAGGAGATGGGGCACTAGATATAGACCCTCTTAGCTACAGTAGAATCACCAACAGGAGTAGAGACAGAAAAAGGATCTAACACACCATTCGAAAGAATATCAAATATCATAGCCACATATGGTGACATAGAAGACAAGGTAGTACCTGGGTCAAGTAAACCATAAGCATCTAGTTGGAAGACTTTCAACATACCGTTAACCACATCGATATAACCCTTTTGTTCACTACGAGTCTGAAGTGCATAAAAACTATTTTGATTCTGACTTCCACTAGAACCAGATTACGGATTAGGTTGAGCTCGTTGACGGCTATCGCCCTCATTCTTAGCAATGGAGGAACAATCTGTTATCTTTTGATCCATCATACCACAACCAAAGCAAGCATTAGAACCGACTAAACATTTACCCTCATGCTTCCTTCCACACTTAGCACAAGTAGGCAATGAAGACCCACTACCATTTTCTCCTTGAGTATTAGGGTTATACACCCTATCTTTGTTGAACTTAGAAGGAGCATTGAAGGAACATTGACCAGAACACCTTTGCCAAAACATAAATGACCATGTCCATCGGAACTTGAATGTGAAAAGTTACCATCACTAGTCTATGCCTTTTTCACCTCTCTGGACTTTTCATTAAGTTTTACCTCTTCCATTTGTTGAGGATGAACCATGAGATGATAAATATCCATATCACCAATAAGCATGGCGGTACGACATTCTTTAACCACCATTTTAAACACACCCAAAATGAATTTACTCAGCCTTGCCCTAGAATCGGCAACTATAGAAGGAGCATACTTCAATAGTTGTGTGAACTTCAAAGAATATTCTTTCACTGTAACACCCCACAATCAAGAAACCAAGAAAAAAGAGGAAAGTGAGAGTTTACCAACCCATCACTAAGCCATGGCACCTTTCATGGTGCCCTTCACAGGCCATGAAAGGCACCACGGGTCGTGGTGGTGCCCATGGTGAAGTGGACAGTGTCCTCCCCGAGGCCAGGCTCCTTTCATGAGCAGCCAGACATCTCGTGAAAAGAAAAATAGGTTATCGTGGAGGCCGTAAAGTGGATGCAGAATCCTCCAAGCCACTGGTCTAGGGTTACGATTGCCCAGACGGCTCGTGGACCCTGAGACGGCTTGTGTGGACCTCCATCTGGAGGTTTTCATCAGCTGTAATCCAGGGTCAGTTGGATTTTTTCCTAATCATATTAGTATGATACTATGTCATTTTAACAGTACCTTGGACCCCTATATAAGTATTTTTAACACCAAATTCAACCTATTTAAATTATTCTCTTAAATTTACCAATGAAGATCAAGTTCTTCCTCTCCAAAATATTTCACTCTTTAGAAACATGAAGAAGAAGGGTTCAACCTAGGGTTCCAAGGCAAGTCTTTAATTCCACCATTGAAGGCAAGATTTTGGCATTGAGGTATGATCGTTTTCATCCATGGATTCCTTCCATTCATGGAGTTCCCAAATTCTCCTATTTTCAAAGTCAGAAATCCCAATTGAGTTAGGGTTTTTTCTATGTTATGGGTTCTCTTGATTATTGATTTAATTGAAGGAATTATTAACACTTATGCATGAATTGATGAAATTCTATGGTTTTATGATGATTCCCCAAGAACCCATGTAATTCCCATGTTTTCTAAATTATGGTGATATGATGTGACTTTTAGAATATGAATGAAGAGTTTATGAAATTAAACATTTTCTCATGGAATTTATGTAAAATGTTTTAAGGATGCTTTGAGAGTGATGTATTAATGATGATTTTGTTGTTGTGTTGTTGAAAAAATTTCTCATATACACGTAAAATTATGATTGTGAAAGGTTTTCTCACATAATAAGGGTTCTTATGGTTGAAAGGTCTTCTCACCTAAAATGAACCAATGATTAAGGAGTTAAGTAAATGTTGAAGCAAGAGGCGATTACCCATGCTCTCTATTGAATGACAAGAGGGGATTACCCATGTCATATAATGTGAGGACAAGAGGTGATTACCCATGTTCCTTTAAGAGCCAAGTTGAATAGGATTAAGAACTATTCTGTGGAAGTTAATCTTACAATCGAGTGGACAAGTGGGGATTAACCAAGTCCCATAAACTATGTGCCAAAATAGGATTGTCTATATAGACATTAGCTAGTGGATCCACAATAGCAAGAAGTTCATGGTCCTTACCTTGGCAAGTAGGACAACTCTTTTCATTGTGGGAGACATCGGATTCCATGTTGCTAGCTCATATGGTCTTATATGTCAGTAAAAGCTACTTTCCATAAACAAGTAAAGTTATGATGAACCAAGGTTACTTTAAGAAGTATTGTA
Organism: Solanum pinnatisectum; assembly: GCA_035578085.1. Lineage (NCBI taxonomy): Eukaryota > Viridiplantae > Streptophyta > Magnoliopsida > Solanales > Solanaceae > Solanum > Solanum pinnatisectum. Next base: position 17,903,667 of record CM069078.1, read on the forward strand.
AGTATGTTTTAAGATGATGTTCACTTGCATTGATCGTATTTTATTACTTATGCTTTCTAATTCTCATGTTTCATGTTTTAGCTTGATCATTGCATGCTCATGAGAATGTTCTATTTTAGCATGATTTAAATGTTTATATGCATAGCTATCATACTTGGTACATATTTTGTACTAAAGCATCCTCTTGCCTACATTTCCCCAAATGTAGGGTCCAACAGTCAGGTTCTCAGTTTCATGGCTTGAGGTTGATTTGAGAGATTTTGAGCTTGTATGAGTCCTCATGCTTCGAGGATGGGTTTTCATTATTTTCATTTTTCTATCAGTTTTGGACATGATGTATGGGCTAGGCCCAATTTCATTCTTATGTACTTGATGGCTAACGAGACAAGTTCTTAGACTTTAGCTTTACTTTTGTAAATCTTTTGGAGCTTGAAATGTTCTTCTTTATCTCTTTTGTTTTATTTATTATGTAATGAATGCTAAGTGGCTTGTATGGGTCCTTTTGTGGTCCTATACGCCATGTTACACCTAGGGGATACCTTGGGTTGTCAAAAACTTGGTATCAAAACCCAAGGTTTAGAAAGATCCTAGGATGTCTCATAAGCCACGTCGACTAGAGTCTTGTTTATAGTGTGAAGCGTGACACATTTATGAATGAGAGGCAACAAGATCTTTAGGGAACTCCACTTCTTCATTATCTTAAAGTCATTCGATAGAGTTTAACTCTATAAGATCTCTCTTCTGATACTTATGCAATGCTCTATAGGATATGGCTACTTGAAGAGCTTATGCTAGAAGGAATGTAATGCCCCAAAAACTAGTAAGTTGAACTAGAGAGTTCAAGAGCCTAGTGTGGGATTTTTGGAGTTTGGCATGAGGGTTAAACTCGTAAAACGACTTCCCAAACTTAGAAGAGGTTTTAGGGTTAGGGCATCAAGGTATGACCCCCCCCCCCCCCAAGGAACACCCAAGTGGTCCTTGAGGAGGACCTTAAAATAGCCCAAAAACTGTCAAAAATCAGTAGCACCTACAGATGGGCCCCCACGAGCCGTGGGTGGATCCACGCCCCGTAGGTAGGGGTCATGGGTCGAGGCTTGACCTCCCCTGATCTCCCTAGTTCTAGTAATGAACCACGAGCCAACCAGTACGACCCGTCAACCCACCCACGGTCCGTGGGTGGGGTTCCATAGGTCCAAGCAATTTTTAAGTTTTTAGTTTTAGTTAGGGGCTTAGGGAATTAATTAAGTAATTACTTAGGGGTTAGGGAGGTTGTTAATTAGTTAAATAACCAACTATAAATACCTAATAAGACCTAAACTAATCAAATTAATTCATTCATCTAAGAACCCACTTCCTCTCAATAAAATTCTCTCTCTAGGGGCAAAGAAGAAGAAGAAGAAGAAGAAGAAGAGAAGGAACCTAGGTCGAGATTCACCATTAAAGCAAGCTTTCTTTAGGGCTTTGGATCAAGTTATGTTTAGCTTATTCATATATGGGTTCTTCCACCCATAGAACACCCTAGATTTCCCCCAAATTGAGAAGAAAACCCGCAATCTAAGCTAGGGTTTCTTCCAAAGTGTGGGTAGTCTTTGAGTATGATTCAAATTGGTTAGATAATACTCAATTATAGCTGTTTTAGTATTGATTCATGATGTATTGATTAATTTATGTGTTTCTCATGGTTACCGTGGTGTAAATTGATGAATTTTAGTTATGAGGGTTTATGCCATGAAAGGTGAAATTGAAGGTTCAAGGTAATCTTCTAGAATTGAGTCTATGAATAGCAATTATTCATGAATAGATACATGTAATCATGAATTGATACTTGATTGATGAATTTATGATAGATCTTGAGTAGTGTTGAAATAATTTGGGACCTTATAATGAATTATGAATAGAATTTCCTATGACTAGGGCTTCTGACTAATATGTCTTATGAGCTAGACTAATATGATGACTATAGAGTAAGGCTTGAGATTAGGGCTTGAAATCAAAGATGATGATCACTAGGGCTTCTAGAGTAAGTCTAATATGAATAGATAGCTTGCATATAATTGGTACACTAATGGATATGGTTCTTTCATCCGCATCACCTACCTAGTAATACATGAATGCTTGTACATAAAATGTGAAAGGTCTTCTCACATAGAATGATTCTAGATTGAAAGGTTAATCACCTAAAATAAAGCAAAGTATATTAGAATAGAATAGCTTGAAGTTGTGATTTATGATCCCTTCATGTATAGCTTGACTTGGTAAGACAAGACCAAGATAGGATAGCTTGGGATTGAGGATTTACACTCTTCTAAGGGTAGCTTGACTTACTAAGACAAGATCACTAGTGAGTATGTATGATAGCCAAAAGTGGTACTTACTGTGGATAGTAGTATGTGATGCTATTCATATATTGAGCTAGTATAACTTGAAGCTAGTTATGAAGTGTTCTCTTATATAGTATAACTTAGCATGGGTTGTTGCTATAGTTGACTTCCAATATATGATTGACTTAAGATGGTAGTTCCTTGTCTATATGAAGTAGGTCAAGAATGACACCTATGAATAGTAAGCATGAATAGAGTGACTTCAAAGATATGCTTACTGTGTGTGGTAGTATGGGATGCCACACATGCATTGCACAAGTGGGCCTTGAGGTTACTTAGGAGTATAGTGCTCTTATGACAAAAAAATCTAAGTCTTGACTATGAATGTGGACTATTCCCAAGAATGACCAAAAAGTGGTACTTAGCTTGGATGGTATTATGGGATGCAATCCTTGCCTTGCACAAGTATGCTTGGAGGTGGTTTGTGAAGTAGTTCACTTGTACTGTGAAATACTAAAGGTTGAAGTATGTAAATATGAAAGTCTAACTAAAGGCTATGCCATGAACATGATATATCTCCTATGCTTATTTACTATGTCTTATGTTGACTTATGATTATATGATGTTTATGTTGGAGATTATGCTATGACTATGTTATTATCTCTTATTCTTATGTCTTATGTTGACTAACTATTTTGAGATGCTCTTATGATGTTGTGCTAGCTATCATACTTGGTACATTTTGTACTAACGCATACTTTGCCTACATTCTAATCAAATGCAAGCTTTCAGAGATTGAGTTCCTTTGGAGGTTGGGTTTCTAAGGAGCAAGAAGAGCTGAAGATTTGGTGAGTCCTCATAGCTTTGAGGACAAACCCATTATTTCCTTATGTCATTTGTTTATGCTTTAGACTTTTATATGGGCTGCATCCCAAGAGTTTTATTCAAGAGTTTTTAGTAGATGGTTTGAGACAAATGTGTAGTAAAGACTTCTGCTTGCTTTATAAAAGAATGTTTTCGATTGTATGGATAAAGTTCTTAAGATTTTCGTACTTTTATAATATGTTATGTTATGATATGCTAAGGGCTTATATGAGACTCCTTCGGGGTCAAGTATGCCATGTTATGTCTAGGGTGTACCCCTGGGTCATGATAAGGAATGTGAGGGAGAATGTGGAATAAGAAGCTCCTCATCAAGCTCCTAAAGCTTTGATCGATCCTTTAGCCGAGAAAGTTACTAATGTGGAGTATAGGGATACTTTTAAAGTATTGCCTTAAGCCATGACAGCCCAAGCCAATAGGGAGGTTGTGGCACCCGTGAACCCAAATATGGGCACGACGGTATCTAGAGTGAGGGACTTCACTAGGATGAATCCTCTGGATTTTCATGGGTCTAAGGTTGAGGAAGATCCTCAAGAGCTTATTTATGAGGTCTATAAGGTTTTGATGATAATGGGAATGACGCCAGTGGAAAAGGCGGAGTTATCCTCTTATCAACTTAAAGGTGTGGCTCGAATTTGGTTCAACCAATGGAAGGAAGAGAGACCAGAAGATGTGGGTCCTTTTGGTTGAACCATATTCGGGAAACACCTTTTAGTTGATAAATGGCCAATTCCGCCTTATCCACTAGCGTCATCCTCGTGATCATCAACACCTTGTAAACCTCATCAACAAACTCTTGAGGGTTTTCTTCAACCTTAGAACCATAAAACTCTGGAGGATTCATTTTAGTGAAGTCCCTCACTCTAGATGCCACCGTACCCACATTTGGGTTCACGGGGACCGCAACCTCCCTATTGGCTTGGGCCATCATGACTTTAGCCAATACTTGAAAAGCATCCCTAAACTCCGCATTTGTCACTTGCTCAGTCAAAGGCTTCTTATCTTTGATTCATTTTAAGTGAGAAGACGTTTCAACCTTAGAATCCTTTATGTGAGACAACCTTCCACATTCATTCATGAGGTAGTTATGTGAGAAACCCTTTCACAAAAATTAACCACAACAATAACATATATGTTTTCACTCTCAAAGCAATCTACATCATATCTTATCAATTCCATAGGAACATGCATAATTTCATAGTTCACCTGTCATAGTTCAAAACCCACTTTCAATCATCACTATCTAGAAAATTGTAACATTCCGGAAATTTGTAGACTTAACTAGAGCCTAACGTAAGAGTTCTAGAGCCTTGTGTTAGGATTCTAGAATTTATTATGAGGCTTAAAATCCTAAAATTTACTTCCCGTACTTGGAATGAGGGGTTTAGGGGTTAAACATCAAGGTACATATTACACCACATAGTTTAGTAGACCATCTAGGGTTTAATTGAGGGCGACAAGGGAAAGTGTCAAGGCAAAAGGGGCAAAACCTAAGCCAAAGGCCAAGGCTGCCCCAACTTTGGCAAATCACTGCCCAAGTTCACGGCCATCACAACGACCAGCGGTCTTGACAACGATTCGTGGGAGGCCTCGTGAAGGTCCCTTAGCCTTGTGGGAGGCAAGTCTTTGGGTCCAAGCAACTGAACCATGGACCATGGGCCACTTCACGGTTAGTGGTGAAGACCACGACCCGTAGGAAGGCTCGTGGTCATGCCTTAGCATTGTGGAGGCCAAGACCCCAAACCATAGCCACTGCCCAAGGAGTGCAAGACCATGGCTCGTGGTCTTGACCACTTCTCATGAGCCCTGTCGTAGTGCTTGGCACAATGGCTGCCTAATGAGGGTTAAATTAGGAAATTCCTTTTTAATTAGTTTTAATTAGGCGTCATTTTATATGGACTTTATACACCTATATAAACTATTTCGAGTCATTAACCACCCCAACTAAGTCATTAATTCCAAAACTCCAAAAGATCCAAAAGTTCTTCATCTCAAAAGTCCTCTCTCTAGAAAACTCAAGACTGGAAGAAGAAGATAGAGCTTGAATTTTATGTCAAGAACAAGACTCCATTGTTGCAAGCTTTTGTGAGGGCTTTGAATCAAGGTATGTTAGTTTATTCATCTATGGATTCTTCCATCCATAGAGCCCCCTAGATTTCCCCTAATTGATGAAGAAAATCCCTTATTCTAGATAGGGTTTCTTCCAATGTTGTAGGTTTAGTTGAGTATGATTCCAATTGAGTGGACAGTACTTGTTTATGATTGTTTTAGTACTGAATCATGATATATTGATTAAATTACATGTTTTTCTTGGTTAACCCTAGTCTAATTGATGAAATTGATATTATGTGGGTTTATGCCATAAAAGGTGAAATTGAGGATTCATAGGTGATCTTCTAGAATTGATGTTATGAGTAGTAATTTTTCAAGAATAGGAACATATAGACATGAATTGAATTAGATTGTAGTATATATGATGGATCATAACTAATAAAGCTTATAGTTGAACATCTATGATGATTTATGACTAGAATCACTTGATAATGAAGAATGTGATTACAATGCCTTGAAATCTAGGTATAAATGATAAATGGTCGGAAGTGATAGAATCACTTGAGTTATGATGAAATCCATGTTTAATGTAGCAATTCTAGATATGTTAATTTTATATGAGATTTGACCCTAAGAGGGAAAATTATGATATGATGCATGTTTGTATGAATCTATGCATATTCCTTATGAACACTTTGAGAGTGAAATGTTAATGATTAGGTTGTTGTTGTGGGCTAATTGAAAGGTTATTCTCATCAATTCATTATGATCTTAATGTTAAAGGTGTTCTCACATAGTAATGGTTCTAGGGTTGGAAGACTTTTCTCACCTAGTTGAACCAAAGGCTAAGGAGCCTTTATGTCTAGATCATGGATGGCGATAGTTGCTCACATATCGTCTAAACAGTTATTTAATGAATTAACTTGGATTGATTATCGAGGACATCATTCCATGAATTTTGAATCAAAGTAGAGACTTAATAATTATCTTACGGGATTTAGGCATAGCACCGAGTGGATATTGAAATGAGATGGAGGTTCCCACCTAGTTGAGTTTGGGCTTCCAAAATGGGAACTCTCATCTACTAGAGTCCGCATTTCCAAAAGTATGTCTTATGAGATGGAAGCCTTCACCTAGTGGAGTTTTGGGTTTCTAGTAGCAATATTTATATCCTATAACTACATGCCCCGTAGGAAATTTAGCTAGTGGATCCAACTAAGCTAACAAACTAGTTCTACCTTAGGCAAGTGTACCAACCCTTGATGGTATGGGTAACATCAAGAGGGATCATGTGATAGCTCATATGTTCTCATGTAAGTTAAGGCTATATCCCAACTAGAACAAGAATAGTAGTGAACTAAGATTAAGCTTGAAGAAGCATCTCCTAGTGTTCAAACCTAATGGACTAAGATTATGCTTGAGGAAGCATCTCCTAGAGTCCAACACAATTAATGAACCAAGATGTGCTTAAGGAAGCATCTCCTAGGGTCCAAACTTAATGAACTAAGATTATGCTTGTGGAAGCATCTCCTAGAGTTCATAACAATGATGAACTAAGATGTACGCAATGTAATATCTCATAGGGTTCAACTTAATGAGGAACTAAGATATGCTTAATGAAGTGCTTCCTTGGTTATGAGAGTTAAGCTAAGGATTAGATCCTAAGATGGTAAGCATACTTGATGGCCTAGGGTGGTACTTAGTGTGAGTAGGATTATGGGGTCTTACTCATACATGGCACAAGTATGACTTGAAGCTACTTATGGAAGCCTAAGATTTGACTATATATATGGACTATGTTTATGATGACCAAAAGGGATACTTAGCTTGGATGGGATTATGAGGTCTTCTCCATGCCTTGCACAAGTATGCTTTGAGGTTACTTGAATTGGTTCTCTTATTATATGAAAGACTAAGGATGAAAAATGCTTATACAATTCTTATGCTAGAGACTTTGCTTATGATTATGAAACTGTCTCTATTGCTTATAGTTTATGTTTAATGAAGTATTTCTTATGCTTACGGATTATGTCTTATGTTGACTAACCCTTATGATATTATGCTCTTATGATATTATGCTAGCTATCACATTTAGTACTTTTGTACTAACGCATACTCTAGCCTACATTCTCATTAAATGTAAGGTTCGACAATTTTGAGATCCATTCTTGAAGATAGGTTTCTAGAAGCGCAAGGAGTTTAAGACTTGTTGAGTCGTCATAGCTTCGGGGACAAAACCACTATTTCCCTTATGTCTTTTATTTCCATATTTTGAGACTATTGTATGGGCTATGTCCCAAGAGTTTTATTCAAAAGTTGTATTAGATGGTTTGAGACAAAGTGTAGTAAGACATATGCTTGCTTTTATAAAAGACTTCGATTGTATGGATAAATATTTTAAAATTTCCGTACTTTTCTATTATCTTATGTTATGATATGCTAAGGGCTTGTATGAGACCGCTTCGGGGTCAAGTATGCCATGTTACTTCTAGGGTGTACCCCTGGGTCGTAACAAAAATATGGGTTAGACATTCATCATAAAATCATGTAATTATCTCAATTCATGCTTGATAGATAGATCATAAAACAATCAAATAAATCAATATTTAATAGAACCCATGTCATGCATCAAAAACCTAACTTAATTTGGGAATTCTAACTTTGTAAATTGGAGAATTTAGGAACTCCATGGAGAAAAAGGCTCCATGCATGAAAACTACCATACCTCAATGCCAAAAGCTTGACTTCAATGGTGGAATTGGAGACTTGACTTGAAAACCCTAGCTTTTCTTCTACTTCTAGAGAGAGAAATATTTGAGGGGAAGACTTGTCCTTCTTTTTGAAATTTGAAAGAATGATTTCAATTGGGGAAATTTGGGGGTTAAAATACTTATATAGGAATTTAGGTGAAGGGTAAAACGACATAGTATTAGGCTAGAATAATTAGGAAAATACCTAAACAAAACCTTAAGAAAAAGATTGCTGACTCTACCAACAGCCAAATCTACGGTCCGTAGGTCCAACCATGGACCGTACTGGTCAACCGTTGGTGGATTCAGAAACCACTAAATGTGGAACCCCAAAAAATGGACCAGACCTACAGTCCATGGGTCCATCGACGGACCGTGGACCACAGCGGTAGGTCCCAAATTTTACTACAAAATTCATCTAAGTCTAGGACTTACCTACGAATGCTACCTAGGACTCGTACATTGAATGACGGACCGTCCTGGTGAACCATTTAAAATTACAGGAAACTTGAAATTATTGGAAAACTAGACTCGCAAACCACAAAGCTAACCTACGGACCATAAGTCAGTCCACGGGCTGTAGGTGGCTCCGTCGGTACTGGCATCAGTTCCTTCAAAAGCTGCAAATTCTACCCTTTATGAATTTGAGGTGTTACACTACTCACATATCTCTCTTATCAAGTGACTGTTGAGAGTTGCTCCATTATCAGTAATGATGGAACCCGATATCACAAACCTACATATCAAATTGTTGCGAACAAAATTAGCCACAACTTTCTTGGTCAGATTTAACGAGGCTACTTCTACCTACTTGGTAAAGTAATCAATGGCAACCAAAATAAATTTGTGTCTATTAGAGGTGATTGGCTTTAATGGACCGATGACATCCATTCCCCAAGCTATGAAAGGCTAAGGCAAACTCATGACATTGATTTCGTGAGGCTGTACTCGAATCAAATCCCCATGTATTTGACATTTATGACATTTTTGCACAAACTTGCAACAATCATGCTCCATAGTCATCCAAAAATAACCGGCTCGGAAGATCTTCTTTGCCAAGGTGAGCCCATTCATATGAGTACTAGAAACTGCAGCGTGTATCTGTTCAAGAAGCTTCACAGCCTCAATAGCATCAACGCATCTAAGAAGGCCTAAATCTAGAGTCCTCCTATACAGGATTTCCCCACTTGGAAAGAAATTGTTATCCATACGACGTATCGATTTCTTCTGCTTGAACATTACATTCTCAGGATAAGTCTAATCTCCAAATACTTATTTATGTCAAAATACCAACACAACCCATCTGGTTCCCTTCAACATGTGAACAATGAACATAGTGTTCTTTTAACTCTATATCCAAGGAATCAATATAACTTGTATCTGGATGTTTGATCATTGAGGCAATTGTGGAAAGAGCATCAGCCAACATGTTTTGTATCCTCGGAGTGTGTTTGATTTTAATCTTGTCGAATCTTTTGCACAACTTTTGTATATACTACACATACGATGTGATCTTTGGTTTCTTTACGACCCTCTCTCCTTGAACTTGGTGAATTAGCAAACATGAATCTCCAATTACCAGTAACTCATGAAAGTTCATATGAATAAAATTATCGTTTGGGTCACTAACATTATTGTTCGCATCCCTAGCTAGGTTCTCAACATCCTATCTCAGCTCTGCCTCTGGGCTTAAATTTCTTGTGCATTCACCATTCTCGCAATAGTTCATTTCAGCTTAGGATAGTAAGGAATCAAAGGTGCTCCTTTACTTCTGATATTTATTTATTGTAATATGTAATTTATTTTACTACGAAAATTTATAAATTTGATGTTTTATAAAAAATTGGTATAAGTATTTTAATATGACCTCATAGTAAGAAGTTTTTTACTTTATAATATAAGTTATCACGTCAATTAAGCATATAAATTATAATATCTTAATACAAAATTTTAAATAAAACATCACTTAAATCAATTTTGTAGGTCTCTTAACAAATCAATAATTTAGAATTACCATTAGACCTATCAAAATCATTAGTAGTTGTGCAAATAAAAATTTATTCTACATTTTTAAATAGATATTTTTGTTTTTCACACTATAAAAATGAAAAAAAAAAATATTAAGTGTGTGTCTATGGGAGTAGTTTGTGCTAGCATTTTGGCGCTCGAATTTTTAGTTACTCATGTCAGCATTCTCAATTGAGTTAGCAAATCTAGTGTGCGTACAAACATCCCAAATGAAATGGTAACACTAAGTCTATCCAATAACCTACTGTATTGATTGGCCATTTCCCCCAATCACTTCAACAATGACAAAATGCCTATTCCTTGAGTCGCTGGAACTCGCAGAAATTCAACATCATTGAAAAGGATAATATCTCATTAAAATAGACTAATTATTACTCTATATCTGAAACATTCAAGGAAAAAATATGATTGAAAATGTGGGGTCCATGCTACATGTCAAATCATTAGGATACACATGACATTTATGAAAAGATATTTGGTTGTTTTGTCATTATAAATCTATGACCACTTTTTTGGTGATATAACATAGAAACAAATATTCTAGAACCTTATTGAAATGACAAATTTTCCCTTGATTGTCGGCCAACATTTGTAGTTTGTAGTGGTTAGTTTGTGACATTCTGAAACAACATTTTGATATAAAATATATCACAACAGAAAGATTGAAACTATTTTAGTGTAAATGGAGTTTACAATAACAATATTAGATGCATTTTAGAGAAAATAATCAAATGAACCCCAACCTATTAGTAAATTCTGAACTACTCACCTATATTTTAGGAAGGACCTATCGTCCCCTTGAACTATTATATAGTAGAATTATTTGATTTCTAATGCTGAGTTGACAAAGAGTGTAATTCACTCTCTCAAAGAGAGTGGGAGGTAAACTTTCCTATTTTTCTTTTTCATATTAATTTTCTGATTTTTTAAACTTATTCATGCTACCTTTTACATTTATTTATCTTTTGTGCACTTTACTTTCTTTCTCTTCTTTCTCTATTTCTTCAACTTTCTGCCAAATTTAAGTTGCATAAAAAAGCATGGAATCACCACACTTTTAATAATAGTAACTACTAACACTATCTCTTTTCTTCCTTTTTCTTTTTCAAAAGAAATCGACTTCACTTGCAAAAACGTTGTTTGAGTTTGAAAATGATGAACGTAACGAGAGGAGAAAGGAGAAGGAAATTTGTTGAAGTTTTTGAAGCCGATGAATATCCGATGGTATGAGCGTTAATTATAGTAAAGGTTTGAATATTGCATATTGAAATAGTTATATAAGAAAAATGGGAATTTCTCTGAAAATAATTCAAACAAAGTTTAAGAAACTAAATTTTTTGACGGTACAAATGGATCTTGGAATTTCTACTTCAATGGAAGAAAATTTTTAGTCAAAGAAAAGAAAAAAAAAAGGAAACAGATAAGAAAAAAGGGGCTGAAAAAAAAAAGAAAAACACTATAAAAGGGAAATAGTATAAAAAAATGAATACTAACATTTTTATATTATGTTATGTGGCAACGCGCGTGCTGCCCACTACTTAGCACAAATCTAGGTGTGATCTTCTAAGGGGCAATATATTTAACTTTTGGGGATAGAACCTCCATAAAATACAAGTGTGTGGTTGAGAATTGAATAATAGATTGAAGGTTATTTGGCCATTTATTCATACATTTTTTGTATTATAAAGAATTACAAAGGGATAGAAAAAACAAGAAGCAATTGTTGGGAGAGAGAATGAAATTAGAAAAGCAAAAAGACAATGTTAAGAAAACAATCATGAACTTGAAAAGATCGAACAGAGCAGATACACTACACAACAAAGATCAAGCTCAATCAAACTACACAAATAACACACAGGTAATAGTAAAAATCATTTTCCATCCAAACAGAAAATACATACACAAAAACAACTTAAGAACCAAGGGAAAAATAGGAACCACAATGGAGAATTTTTTGAACTACGATTAAGTTTAATATATTTGTATTCACAAAATATTTTAGATCAAATAGTATCACCATCCATTCTTCTCCAAAATAACCAACCAACCAAAACAAATGCAAATCATAAGATATATTTTGGTTACAAATCAAATCCTTTCCAAAGCAGATATATAATTACGCCATCATTTAATAGTGAGGATCATCAACGTGACTCTTCACCAGACCATCTCTTATTGTTGGAAAACATATATGCACAAGAGAAGCATCCCAGAATCATACTACTTATATGAATAATAGATAACCAATAACGTTTATGATAGAACACATATAATCATATGCTAGAACACATAAACTTGCTGAATTTTTTTTTCAAGAATTACCTCTTAAAGCATGAGCAGATATCTTCAAGAGAATCCACAACTTAGAAAGATCATTAAGCGAATCAACAAGAAAAAAAACAACTATGTACTCCTCTACAATGATCCCAAGTTCATATCTGAACTCTCTCAATACTTGGGTGGGCAAGTATCAAATAGAAAACTAATTCATCTCTTTTCTAGGTTAGGAGAATTCCTATTTATAGAGATTTCTTCCCAATACAAAAAGGAGAAGAAAACCTAATTTTTCTTGAAACTAAGAAAAAAACATGTTTTTTTTTTTTTTTTTACCAAAACCAACACTCCTCCTCTTCTTTTTCCTTAGAAATAGGATTCTGAGTTCTAGTTAAATATGGGCATTGTAGGGACCACAGAATGTAATGACCGATTCCCGTCGTTATAGAAAAGCCAACAAGAAAAAATTCTAGGCCAGAAAACTTTTTGGTAGTAACTTGAAAATTCTAACCTAGTCCAAATTTTGACGAAATCTGAATCAGTAGGTCTAGGGAAATCTGGTATTGAATGAGAGATATAATATTGAATTTGATCACATGAGTGGATAGCTAAGACATTAAGAAACATGTATAACTTTACGAAATCGAATGTGGGTGAGTAGAACTCCTGAAACTGATCTTAGTGTGAACGGGTAGTTTCTGAATGTCATGAGTTAAAGGTGTGTTGTGAAATGGGAGTTTGAAACTCTAATTTCGATTCTCTGTCACCATGCAAGCTGCCAGGGCGGAGCCGCTATGGTGGGTTCGTTCCCTCTACGACGGGCCAGTCGTGACTTAAGTCGTAATTAAACCCCAAAAATGTTCTTTTCTACAAGTTTCGTTCTTGAGAGCCAAGAGAGGACCCAGGGGTATTTCTTGAACGTTTTCCACCTATTCAAGCACTAAAGGTATTTGCTCCCCTAATCCATTTTTCAATCTATAGAACTTAGATTCTTGGTTAATTATTATTCGGGGAGGGGTTTTGGACTGAATTTGATGGTGGAAAAAATCCTTAGATGCACCATAAGATCATGGGTTTGGTCATGGTTTATTGGGTTTGTTATTATCCGGGTAATTAGACCTTAATTAATTGATCCTTGTATATATTAATTGTTTGTAGACCTAGAACAAGCGAAAAAAAATTCAAAAAGGGAAATTTCAAGTGCCTTATGGGGATTCAAGCTTTGTTTCGGGGTAGGTGATCATTTGATTTCTTTTTTTGCGTAATCTATGTAAGTAATTTCCTCATTGTAATGCATGTATGTATGTGAATGTTGCATGTTTGATCAAACCTAATGAAATGAGTATGAATGAATAATTGTATGCCATGATTCAATACTTGATTGAATGATAATGAGAATGTACATATGAGTGTGATTGTTATTGTGGTTGTGTTGAATGGATCGTGTGTCACGTTCTAACATACTAACTTGGATCGGGTGCCACGTTCTGGTGCATATATAGGATCGGGTGTCACGTCCGGCACACTAATTGGGATTGGGTGTCACATTCTGACACACTAACAGTTTGGGTATGGGTTCCAAGAAAGGACCATTAAATTATCATATTTACTTGTGATTGAGAATGTTGATTTGTGCATTGCTCCTAAAATGATCACTGTGTAAACATTTTGTGCATGTCATGTTTACCTTATTGTGACTGCCTATATATGTTGGGTTTACTAGAATGGCCATATGATCCTACCAGTACACCGTGGTTGTGTACTGATACTGCACTTACTCATTCTTTGTTGAGTATAGGACATCTTCACGCAGCTTTTGATGGATCTCAACTAGGAGATCAGTGATCGAGACCAAATTCAAGGGTGAGCGAGTTCATCTAGGCTTTAATGAGTTCTCCTTTTGTTTAGTCCACTCTTTCAAACATAGACTAGTTCTTTAGATGACCATTCAGTTATGTTTAGTTTCGGGGTTGTACCCCTATTCCTTAGCTTTGTGGATTGTTAGAGTTTTGGTACACTAACTTTTAGTTTCTAGGGGTTGTTTTCGCAATGTCTTGATAGTCGTTTGTTAAATTCCCAAAGTTTATGGGAACTTCATATTTCGTTTCTGCATTTAAACTTGCTTCCGTATCTTTAAATGCATAGCTTTGGTAAAATGTTTAGTTTGGATTGTAGTAATGGATCATCCACTGGAGGATTAGTATGGGTGTCAATCACAATGGTTTGGGTCATGACAAAGTTGGTATCAGAGCACTAGGTTCGTTGATCTCAATGTACCAAATTGAGTCTAGTAGAGTCTTGCAGAATGGTATGGAGACGCTTGTACTTTTCTTTGAGAGGTTGTAAGACTTTAGGAAATCTCTGTGTTTTCTCTTGTCTCTTTTCATGCAATAACTTGATTCGAATTGGTATTTGGTGATCCAAATTGGTATCTAATCTCCTTCACTCTTCTGTCCGCAAATGGTTAACACTAATTCAATGGTGTCAGGCCTGTGGCTCCCATCAATGAGCCTGGTGAAGAGTCAACAGAAAGAGGTCGCGATCGAGGCAGGGGTTGATGAAGAGAAAGGGGTAGAGGCTAAGGAAGGGTAGCACCCGCTAGGGCTAGAGCTCCAGTTGACAATGCTCCCTGAAATGAGATTCCACCTGCGCATCATGAAGAGATAGAGGAGAATGTGGAGGTTGAGAATGAAGAGGATGTTGGACAAGTGGAAGAGGTGCAGGCAGAGACTACATGTATTCCTCCCTTAGACCCGGTCTTAGCTTAAGAGATTATGTCTTTTCTGAAATGATTGGTTGGTCTTGAAGTTCTTCCCACAGTTCAAGTAACTCAAACTCCCACCAACCCCCTATTGCTGTCACCGTTCCCAAGATGGGTGGAACTGCAGAGATTGATGCCTTTTTTCCGTCCTCTATTGAGTCCCGTGATGACTTGTAATGAGCATGAAATGTTGACTAAGTTTCTGAAATTGAAGCCGCATGTGTTCTATGGTTCTAAGAGTGAAGACACCTATGAGTTCATCTTTGATTGTATGAGAGGCTTCATAAGTTGGGAACTGTCCATCAGCATTCAGTAGAGTTTGTGACTTTTTAGCTTCAGGGTGAGGCTAAGCAGTGGTGGAGAGCTTATGTGGAATGCAGATCGTTAGCTTTACCCCCACTCACTTGGACACAGTTTCATGCTCTATTTCTGGAAAGTATGTGCCTCAAGCTTTGAGAGATCGTAAGAAGAATGAGTTCATGGCATTGGAGCAAGGTGGTATGTATGTAGTTGCCTATGAGGCTAAGTTTCATTCCTTTTCTAGATATGCTAGAGAACTGGTAACTACTGAGGAGGAGAGGATTCGTCTATTTGTCAAAAGATTGTGCCCCAAACTTCAGGTATTGTCTTCTCACATGACTTCAGCGAGAAAAAGCTTTAATAAGGTGACCGACTTTGTGATGAAAGTAGAGGGAGTTAGATGTGATGGCCAGGCTAAGGCTTTGGCTAAGAAAGCCAAGAGCACAGGTAACTTTTAGGGTTCTTACTCCAGAGGTTCAGGTAGGCCAATGCTTGCAGCCTGACCAATTCAGTCCGCCATGCTAGCTTTTACAAGTAGTTACTTGAAATCCACAAGAGAATTTTATTTAGGATAGCCAGGGAGCGGAGTCTTCATCTAGCGGCTGACCATCTTTTGATCGTACTTACTATAATTATGGGGAACCTGGCACATGAGGAGAGATTTTCCCCAACCGTGCATGTTGGTTTTCACGCAGCAGCAGACTAGGGTAGTAGTACCTGTGGGCAACACTAATAATGGTAGAGGACGTTCACAAGGTGGGCAATGAGGAAATCAGCGAGGCGGTGGAGGCTGGGGTAATGGTAATGCAGGCGGAGGAGCAGCGCAACAAGGCAAGGAGGTTGTCAGTAAGATGACAAGGCTAAGTTTTATGCCTTTTCTGGTAAGACCGAGGTGGAGATATATGATGCAGTGATCACATGTACTATTCTTGTTTGTGACCAGATGGGTAATATGTTGTTTGATCCGAGTTATACTTTTTAATACGTGTCAGTTCAGTTTACCTTGGGATTTGATGCAATTTGTGATGTACTTGATGCCCCTATCCATGTTTCTACCCCAGTTGGAGAATCTTTCATAGTCACCCATGTTTATCATGCTTGTTCTTTATGTTTATGAGTTTCCAAACTTGGGCTAATTTGGTTATTTTTTATATGACTGACTTTGATATAATCTTAGGCATGACTTGGTTGTCTCCTTATTATGTTGTGTTAAATTTTAACACTAAGTCTGTGACTCTAGAGATTTCGTGTAGGAAAAAGTTAGAGTGGAAAGGGGTGTACAAGCCTAAGCCATCTAAAATCATATCCTCTATTCGGGCTAGGAAACTGGTGGGGCAGGGTTGTTTGGCATATTTGGCTCATATTTAGGATATTGAGGTTGAGTCTCCCTCTATTGAGTCTATTCCTATGGTGTTAGAATTTAGAGAAGTGTTTCCTACAGATTTTCTTGGTATTCATCTTGATAGAAATATAGATTTTTGCATTGATTTGGAACCTGGTACCCGCCCCATCTCCATTCCTCCTTATCGCATGGTTTCGACGGAGTTAAGAGAGCTTAAGGGTCAAATTTAAGAACTTCTTAATAAAGGTTTCATTCGTCCTAGTGCTTCCCCATGGGGTACTCCTGTCTTATTTGTTAAGAAAAATGATAGTAGTATGAGGATTTGCATAGACTACCGGCTGTTGAATAGGGTCACCATTCGAAATAAGTATCCATTGCCTCGGATAGATGATCTTTTTGACCAGTTGCAAGGCTTTATTTGTATAGGTTTGGACTCATTTAGGTCTTTATTTGTATAGGTTTAGTGTCCTCAAATGCTAATTTTGTGCCAATAACTGATGTAAAATCCTTCATTTTCAGGATTATAGATTAAGGAGCAAAGCAAGGACCCTAAGTTGAAAAAGGAACAAAGTGAGTTGAAAGAAGGAAAAAAATAGAGCCTGGTGATCGCCAAGTCCTTTTGGTGAATCACCGAGTGGCCATTAGACTGCCTAAAGTTCCACTGTGTCAAGTCCTGAAGGAGAAAATCAAGTTGGCAAGAAAAAGGAGCAATCGGCAAATCGCCGAGTGGTTCCGCGATGTAGTGTGAGATCGCCCAAAGTTACAAACCTGGAGGATGCTGAAGTCCAAGGCAAAAAGGTGATGGGATTGACCAAAGGGCGGATCACCGATTTGATCAGCGAGCCTGACCTACTGCACTGAATGTCCCTTCGCAGCATATTTTTGGCGACTATAAATACGTTTTTGGATATTTAGTTTAAGAGCTTTTGAATCAGTTTTGACATCTAATTTCATAGTTTTGAAGTGAGAAACAAGTTTTCCTTAGCTTTGAAGAACTGAAGTTTTTCACTTTTGAGAAATTAAAGGTGGGTCTTTGAGATTCTTCAATTTGGACCTTTATACAGACAAAATCAATATTACCCAGTTGATGGAAATGCAATTTGGTAACAATTTTTATCTTTTTATGATGTCTAGCTAAAACCCCAAATTTTAGCCATTTCCTAATAGTTGCAACTACCCATTTGTCTATAATAGCCTATAATCGGATCACATCCCAAGAACCCATCTCATTATTGTTATCTCTTTTTATTTGCTGTTGTTTATAGTTGTTAACTTCTCAACCAAAACCCCCAATTTGACATTCGTGTGAACCCCTGATTTGAATTATGTTTTTATTCGATAATGTCTAATTCTATGACTGATTCGAACATATTTGTACTTACCTATTGAATCTTAAACACGTACGACTCCCTGTGGGATTCAACCCCAACTAATTTTGTTGGGTTATATACTGACTAGCTATCGTTGACACTTAGAATTGGAAGAAGTGTCCTTGAAATGTTAATCATTTCCCCTCTCTATCATCTTCGACCGTGGTACGTAGTTCACATCCAAGTTTTAGAGAAAATTACATGATGAATTAGGCACTCAACGTACCTTTATCACAGCCTTTCATCCGCAAATGGATGGGCAGTCAAAGATGACCATTCAAGTGTTAGAGGACATATTGAGAGCGTGTGTGATTGACTTTTGAGGGTATTGGGATAAGTTCTTGTCGTTGTGTGAGTTCTCCTATGATAACAGTTACCACTCCAGCATTGATATAACACCATTTGAGGGACTTTATGGGAGAGGATGTAGATCACCCATAGGATGGTTTGAGGCTGGATATGTGAAACCTTTGGGGGTTGACTTGGTGAAGGATGCTGAGGATAAGGTAAGAGGCATCCAAGTTAAGCTTCTAGTAGCCTAGAGTCGACAACAAAATTATGCAGATCATAAGGTAAGGGACATGTCCTTTCATGCTAGTGAAAAAGTTCTTCCAAAGGTCTCATCCATAAAGGGTGTGATGAGATTCGGTAAGAAGGGAAGCTTAGTCCTCGGTACATTGGTCCATTTGAGATTCTTGACTGTGTAGGGCCAGTGGCTTATGGATTGGCTTTACCACCTAGCTTATATGGAGTTCATCTAGTGTTTCATGTGTCCATGTTGAAGAAGTATCATGGGGACGGGGATTACATCATAAAATGGGACTCAATTTTGTTAGACAAAGAACTTTAGTATGAGGAGGAATCTATTACAATTCTTGATCATGATGTCTGGAAGCTGAGGATCAAGGAGATTAAGTTTGTGTAGGTTTAATTGAAGCATCATCTGATTGAGAAAGCTACTTGGGAAATAGAGAAGGCTGTGCGGGACAAGTATCCCTAGTTTTTGATGATTTAGGTACTACTCCACTCTTACTTTAGCCTTTTTTCCTAATTTGTCACTCGGGGACGAGTGATGGGTAAATTAGTATCTATTGTAACGACCTATTCCCATCGTTATTAAAAAGCCAATGGGGAAAATTTTGGCCCAGAAAACTTTTTGGTAGTAACTTGAAAATTCCTAGCCTAGTGTTGATTTGGACAAAATCTGAATCAGTGATGTCTAGGGAAATATGGTATTGAATGAGAGATCTAATTTTGAATTTGATTACATAAGTGGATAGCTAAGACGTTAAAGAACTTGTACAACTTTACGGAATCAAATTCGGCCGAGTTGAACTCCTGAAACTAATCTTAGCGTGAACGGGTAGTTTTTAATGTCATAAGTTGAAGGTGTGTTGTGAAATGGGGGTTTGAAACTCTAATTTCAACTCTCTGTCTCTGTGCAAGCAGCCAGGGCGGGATTTATTCCACCAGGGGGAGCCGCTGTGGTGGGTTGGGTCCTACTATGGCGGGCCAGTCGCGACTTAAGTCGAAATTAAACCCCAAACATACTATTTTCTACAAGTTTCATTTTTCAGAGATAAGAGACGACCTAAGGGTATTTCTTGAAGGTTTTCCACCTCTTCTAGCACTAAAGGTAAGGATTTTTCTCCCCTAATCTATTTTTCGATCCATAGAACTTCTATTTTTGGTTAATTATTAATGGGGAAGGGTTTTTGGACTAAATTTGATGGTGGGAAAAAGCCCTAACTGCACCATAAGATCATAGGTTTGGTCTTAGGTTATTTGGTTTGTTATAATTCGGGTAATTAGATCCTGATTAATTGATCCTTGCTTATATTAATTGTTTGTAAACCTAGAACAAGCAGAAAAAATCTTGAAAGGGAGGATTCAAGTGCCTTAGAGGGATTCAAGCTTGGTTTCGAGGTAGGTAATAGTTTGATTTCTTGTTTGAGTAATGTATGTTAGTAATTGCTTCATTGTAATACATATATGTATGGGAATGAAGCATGTTTGATCAAACCTAATGAAATGAGTATGAATGAATAAATATATGCCATGATTCAACACTTGATTGTATGATTATGAGAATATATATGTGAGTGTGACTGTGATTGTGGTTGTGTTGAATGGATAGGGTGTCACATTTCGACACACTAACTTGGATCGAGTCCCACGTTCTGGCGCATATATGGGATCGAGTGTCACGTCCGGCACACTAATTGGGATCGGGTGTCACGCTCCAGCACACTAACAATTTGGGTATGGGTTCCATGAGAGGACCATTAAATTGTCATATTTACTTGTGATTGAGAATGTCGATTCTTACACTGCTCCTTAAATGATCACTATGCATACATTATGTGCATGTCATGTTTACCTTATTGTGACTGCTTGTATATGTTGCGTTTATTGGAATAGCCGTGTGATCCTACCGGTACATTGTGGTTGTGTACTGATACTGCACTTGCTTATTCTTTGTTGAGTACAGGGCATCTTCAAGCGGCTATTAATAGACCTCAGCTAGGAGATCAATGATTGAGACCAAATTTAAAGGTGAACCAGTTCTTCCAGGCTGTCATGAGTTCTCCTTTTGTTTAGTCCACTCTCTCAGCTTTACACTAGTTCTTTAGATGACTGTTCGGTTATGTTTTAGTTTTGGGGTTGTACCCCTATTCGTTCGCTTTGTGGATTGTTAGAGTTTTGGTACATTCACTTTCAGTTTCTAGGGGTTGTTTCCACAATGTTCTGATAGTTTTTTGTTAAATTCCCGGAGTTTATGGGAACTCCTTATTTCTTTTATGCATTTAAACATGCTTCCATAGCTTTTGGTAAATTGATTAGTTTGAGTTGTAGTAATGGTTCTCCACCGGAGGGTTAGTGTGGGTGTCAATCACGACGGTCTAAGTCGTGACACATAATTAATTATTGAGATAATTCAAAATATTTAACATGAATTATTCTTACCATAATAAATTACAAATAATTCCACTAGAAATTCATAATTGCTTTCTCTATTTATATTTCGAAATTCTCCATTAAACACTTATGTAATTCCCCATGTTAAAATTACAAATACTAATCCATAAATTAAATTAGTGATGAATTTAATTTAATGATTAATTTCCTTTAGAACACTACTTAACTTATTTTATGTGTCGGATTCATAAATCCACTTTCAAGGTTTGACATGATGAAAACTTATAAGTTTCTCAGAAAGGCATATAAAGCAATCTCTATAAC
This sequence comes from Solanum pinnatisectum, assembly GCA_035578085.1. Taxonomy (NCBI): domain Eukaryota; kingdom Viridiplantae; phylum Streptophyta; class Magnoliopsida; order Solanales; family Solanaceae; genus Solanum; species Solanum pinnatisectum. Next base: position 17,924,990 of record CM069078.1, read on the forward strand.
GAGACATGGATTCCATCAACTAACTTATTATTTCACCAATATGTATTATTATCATCCAATTTACCAGGCATATTGATCAATCTAAGAATCTCACCTTTTAATAAATCAAAACCATAATTAATGTATACAGAGCATAATAGTTATATGAGGATTCAGAATATAAGTACATTTAACAGTTTAGAGAATATGTTTTTTGTTAGTCAGTCTAAAACAACTATCTCTACTCGATCTCGTTCAATACATACAAAATACACTAGCACAAGAAGTTGGAACTATACCGTTCCCATAATCAAGATAAATAATATATAATCTTGTTCTACAATATCATACAAATGGCATGTTCAATTTTCATTCTAGATTTGAACAAAAAACTTTATAATTGTAAAACCGATGATTTAATCCTCTATGTATAAGATAAAACTCTATACACTAAATCATTTACTATATAAGTAAACAGAGACCAAAAATGAATATATGATCTAATAAAAATTGAATAAATAATTATTATATAATAAATACTATATCTACATATGGTTAAAAGTATATATCCCAACAATCTTACACTTAGACTTTTAACCATAACAATTGTTATAATGTATTATATCTAAATGCATGGTTAATAGTATATACCCTAACAATCTCCCACTTCGATGTTAAATCTTAAAAATTGTTAGAATGTTATGTCTAAACACATGATTAATAGTATATACCCTAACAATCTCCCACTTAGACTCTTAACTGTGGATTTACAACTTTCACAAGCATTCCTTTATTTGCAATTTTGTCTAGTAGTGCTTCGTCGTAACAAATCGATTTTGTACTAGATCTTGAGAAACCTTATTATTAAACACTCCAAAAGTGTACTTCTTTTCATGAGTTCTTCAGGAGTTCTAACTTGAAAGTTCTCTCAAGCATACAAAACAAATCAAGAACAAGGGGTACAACACAAAAAACTAAAATATAACAATGTCTAAAGAACTAATCTAAGTTACAAGAGAGTGGACTAAACAAAGTGAGAACTCATGGGAGCTTGGAAGAACTGGCTCACCCTTGAATTCGGTCTTCGCTCAATGATCTTCTAAATGAGGTCTCTCAGTAGTTGCCTGAAGATAGCATGTACTCAACAAAGAACAAGCAAGTGCAGTATCGGTACACAACCACAACGTACTGGTAGGATCACACGGCTATTCCATTAAGTGAAACATATATAGGCATTCACAACGTAGTAAACATGACATGTACAAAAAACATATACATCAGTTATCATTTCAGGAGCAATGTACAATTCCACATTCTCAATAACAAGTAGATATGACAATTCAATGGTCCTCTCATGGAACGCATACCCAAACTGTTAGTGTGCCAGAGCGTGATACCCGATCCAAATTAGTGTGCTGGAACGTGACAACCAATCTAATGTTTGTGTCAAAACATGATACCTGATCTAATATATGTGTCAAAATGTGACACCCGATCCAATACACACAACCACAGTCACATTCACACTCATAATGTACATACTCATAATCATACAATCAAGTGTGGAATCATGGCATACAATTTTTCATTGATACTTATTTCATTAGGTTTGATCAACAATGCTTCATTCACATACATACATGCATTACAATGAAGAGATTACCAACATAAATCACATAAACATGAAATCAAACCATCACCTACCTCGAAACCAAGCTTTAATACCCTTAAGGCACTAGAATCTTCCCTTTCTAGATTTGTTCGGCTTGTTCGTGGTGTAAAAATAACAAATTAATGCAAGGATCAATAAAGGTGGCCTAATTACTTGGATTACAATAGAATTTATCAACCCTAGGCCAAACCCAAGATCCCAACACACCTTCAACCCTTGACGTTCTAAAACTACCCGCTCATGCTAAGATTAGTTTAAGGAGTTGTACTCGCTCGAATTCGAATTCATAAAGCCGTACGGGCTCCCTAATGTCTTGGCTATCCACTCATGTTAATAAATTCACTATTGAATCTCTCATTCATTACCATATTTTCCTATATCTCGCATGACATAGATTTTGTCCAAATTTGAACTAAGCTAGGAATTTCAATGTTACTACAAAAAGTTTTTCTGGCCCCAATTCTTTTCCCGTTGGCTTTTCTATAAGGACAGGAACATATTGTTACATTAATCCTAAGAAACACTAGATTCTAAACCCTAAGAAATCCTAAACTCTAAACCTTAAAAACCATTAAAAACACAAAACCTAAAAAACCTATAAACCTTTAAAAACCCAAATCCTAAAGAGTCGTAAAAAATCCTAAGCCCTAAACCCTCAATCCATGAATACCTTTAAACCCTAAAACCTAAGAAACTCTATAAATCCTAAACCCTAAACCCTAAGAAACCACAAGAAACCCTAAACCATAAGAAACCCTAATTCCTAAACCCTAAACCCCAAAAAACCATAAAAACCCTAAACTTTAAGAAACCCTAAAAAATTCTAAGAAATGTAAAATCCGTAAACCCTAAAAAACTAATTAAAAAAAACCAAAATTTAAATAAACACTTAAAAACCTAAAACTTAAACACCCCTAAAAACCCTTAAAACTCTAATCGCTAAGCTCTTAACCAAATGTAAACTCTAAACCATAAGAAACCCTTAACCCCAAACCCTAAAAAGGCCTAGGAGACTCTAAGCAGCCCAATAAACCCTAATCCCTAAACCATTAGAAACCCTAATTCGTAGACCCTAATAAACCTTGAACCCTATTTCTTAAGAAATCCTAAACTCTAAAAATCCCAAAACCCTAAACCCTAAAAAATCCAAAATACTTTATAAAGCCCAAACCTTAAAAAACCCTTAAAAATCGTAAAAATCCCTCAAAGAACCTAGGCCCTAAACCCTAAAAACCATTAAAAAAAAAACTAAACTCTAAACCCTAAACCCTAAGAAACCATAAATCCTAAACCCTAAACCTTAAGATCCCTTTAGAAACCCTAGACCATAGGCCCTAAAAAACCCTAAACAACAAGAAACCTTAAACCCCAAAAAACCCTTTAAAAACGCTAAGCCTAAAAAACCCTAAAATTCCTTTCAGAAGACCTTTAAAACCCCTAAAAACTCCTAAGCCATAAATAAAAAATACTAAAAAACCCTAAACCTTAAATAATATGAAACAGTGAACCCTAAGAAATATTAAACCCTAGATTCTAAGAAACGTAAGAAACCATAAAACTTAAGAACCCTACTAAACCTTAAAAAGCCTAAAAAATATTAAAATCCCTAAAAAAAACCCGAACTCGTCAACCCTTTACCCTAAAAACACTAAACCATAAATCTTAAGAAACTGTAAATCCTAATTCATAAATCGTAAACCCTAACAAGCCCTAAACCTCAAATCCTAAACCCTAAATCCTAACAAACCCTAGACCCTAAGAAACCCTAAAAGACCCTAAAAAGCTTTTAAAACCAGTAAAATGCAAAAAAAAAAAAAAACCTTCAAAAACTCCTAAAAATCCTAGGCCCCAGATCCTATAAACCCTAAAAAAAACCTAAACTATAAACCCTAGGATCCCCTAAATACTAAACCCTAAACCGTATGAAACCTAAAGAAACCCTAAGCCTTAACAAACAATAAATACTAAGAAATCTAAACACGAAAAACCTCTAAAACCCCTAAACCCGAAAAACCTCTGAAACCCCTACACCAAAAAAAAAAAAAAAAAACCTAGAAAACCCTAAAAGAACATTTAAAAACTCTAAAAAAACCTAAGCCCAAAACCCAAAACCCTAACAAATCTAAAAGTACCATAAACCTTAAAAAATACTAAACCCTACAACCTAATCCCTAGGAAACCCTAAACCTTAAACTTAAGAAACCCTAAACGCTAAAACACCATAAAACCCTAAACCTATAATCCCCTAAAACCTAACCCCTAAATCGTACGAAACCCTATGAAACCCTAAACCTTATGAATCCCAAAATCCAATAAAACCCTAAAAACATAAAATCTATAAACCTAGTAAACCCTTATAAAAACCATAAAAACCCTAAACCCTTAAAAACCCTAAGCCCTAAACCCTAAAACACTAAACCATAAAAAAATCCTAAAAATCCTAAACCCTAAGATTCTAAATCCTAAGAAACCCTAACCCTAAAAACCCAAAAAGACGTTTAAAAACCTAAACCTAAAAAACCCTTAAAAACATCCTTAAAAACCTTGAACCTACAAAACAATATAAACAAAAACCCTGAATCATAATAAACCATAAAAGACATTAAATTAACAACCCTAAACCCTAAGAAAATCTAAACTCTAAGAAACCCAAGACCTTAAGAAACCCTATGAAATCCTAATCCCTAAGAAACCCTAAACTATAATAAACCCTAAAATCTTACAAATCCCTAAGCCCTAAACCCTAAACAAAAATATACCCTAAAATCATAAACCCTAAAAAACCCTAATAAAATCTAAGAAATCTTAATCCCTAAACCCTAATAAACCCTAAATCCTAGACCCTTAAAGAGCATAAAACTAAGAAAAACCCTAAACAACCTCAAAAAAAAACCCAAAATCTAAAAAAAAACCCTTAAAAACCTAAAACCTAAACACCCCTAAAAACAGTTAAAATTCTAATCCCTAAGCTCATAACCCTAACACAAATCGAAAGTCTAAACCATAAGAAACCCTTAACCCTAAACCCTAAAAAACACTAAGAGACTCTTAGAAACCCAAAGAAACCTTTATCCCTAAACCATTACAAACCCTAATCCCAGAACCTGAGAAACCCTAAACCGTAAGAAACCCTAAAGCCTATATCCTCAGAAACCCTAAACTCTAAAAAACCCAAAGACCTAAACCGAAAAAACCCTAAACCCTATAAAATTCCTAAGAACTTCAAAAATCCCAAACCTAAAAACCTTTAAAAATCATTAAAAAATGCTTAGAACCCTAGGCCCAAAACCTTAAAAACACTAAACGAAATTAAACCCAAACAACAAAACCCTAAGAAACCGTAAATCCTAAACCCTAAGAAACCCTTAACCCAAAACCTTAAGAAACATTTAGAAACCCTACACCATAATCCCTAAGAAACCCTTAACCCAAAACCTTAAGAAACATTTAGAAACCCTAGACCATAATCCCTAAGAAATCCTAAACAATAACAAATCTTAAACCCTACGATACCTAAACCCCAAAAAACCCTTTAAAAACCCTAAGCCTAAAAAACCCTAGAAATCCCTACAAAAGAACTTTAAAATCGCTTAAGCCCAAAAAATATACCCTAAAACACTCCAAAAATAACCCTAAAGCCTAAAAAACCTTAAATCCTAAACCCTAAAAAACCTTAAATCCTAAACAAAAAACACAAAGCCCTAAGATACCTTAAGATACCCTCAACCCTAAATCCTAAGAAAGCCTAGACCCTATACCGTAATAAATCCTAAACCGTTAAAAACTTTAAAACCCATAAACCTAAAAAACCTTAAAAACCATAATCTTGAAACACTACAACTAAAACACCTTAAAATTCCTAAGCCTTAAACCTAAAAAAACCTTAACTAAACCCTAAACACAAAAACCTAAATCTTAAGGAACCCTAAGAAACCCTAAATTCTAAAGCCTATTAAACCCTAAACCTTATGAAATCCTATGAAACCCTAAAACCCTAAACCCAAAAAAAATCTAAAAACCCAAAATCCTCAACTCTAAACCCTAAATGCTAAATCATTAGAAACCCTAAACAGAAAGAACCCTAAACACTAAGAACCCTAAACCCTAACAAACTTTAACAAAACCCAAAACCTTAAAACCTAAAAGATATAACAAACCATAAACCTAAGAATCCCTAAAAACCTCAAGTCCTAAACCTTAAGATCTAAGAAACCCTAAAAAATATAAACACTAAATCTTTATCACCAAAAAATCTCGAACCCTAAATTGTAAACCCTAAGAAATAGTAAATCGTAAAACCTAAGAAATCCTAAGCCAAAAACCCTAACAAACCCTAAGCGTTAAACCTTAAGAAACTCTAAACCCTAAGAAACCCTAAAAAGCCCTAAACCCAATGAAACACTAAACCCTAAAAAAACCCTATAACCTTTACTAAACCCTTAACCTATAAAATCCTAACAATTTCCTAAAACCCCTTAAAAACCTAAAACTAAAAAATATTAAACCCTAAAACCTGAAAAAACCTTGAACCATAAACCCCAAAAATCCTTAAACCTAAAAATCCCTAATCCTAAGAAACCCCGAACCCTAAACCATAAACCTTAAAAACTTTAAGAAACCCTAAACTCTAAACCTTAAGAGACCCTAAGAAAACCTAAACAAAATAACCTTTAAAATCCCTAAGCCTAAGAAACTCAAGAAAACTCTAAATAACCTTTAAAAATCCTAAACCTCATAAACACTAAAAACACCTAAACCCAAAACTCTAAGCCCTAAAAATCTATAAAAAAAAAACCCTAAACCCTAAAAAATGATAACCATTAAACCCTAAATCTTAATAAATCCTAAACCTAAAAAACCTTAAAAATCATAAAAACAAACACTAAAAATAACCTTAAAACACTTAAACAAAAAAGCCCTAAGCCCTAAACCCTAAAGAAATCCTACAGACTAATAAACCCTTAATCCTAAATCCTACGAAACCCAAAATCCTAAAAACTAAGAAACCCTAAAACTTAAACCCCAACAAATCCTCAACCCAAAGAATCGTAAACCTAAAATACCTGAAGAAACCTTAAAAATCCTAAAACTAGAAAACCCTAAGCCCTAAACCCTAAATGACCCTAAAAACACTAAACCCTAAACCCTAAAAACCATAAATCCTAAACCCTATGAAACCCAAAATCATTAAAAACACTAGATTCTAAACCTTAAGAAGTCCTAAACCCTAAACCTTAAAAACCATTAAAAACACAAAACCTAAAAAACTCTAATAACCTTTAAAAACCCAAATCCTAAAGATTCCTAAACAAACCCTAAGCCCTAAACCCTCAACCCATGAAAACCTTTAAACCCTAAACCCTAAGAAATTCTAAGTAAGCCTAAACCTTAAAACCTAAGAAACCCTAATGTCACAACCCAAGTCTACACCCCGAAAGCGACACCGTGTACTTGACCCCGAAGGGGTCTTATACAAGCCTCATAGCATATTCATTGCATAAGATACTTAGAAATAATGCGCAATTTAAAACTTTTCTTTTATAAATCCAACAACAAGAGACATTAAAAGCAAGCGAAAGTCTAACGTCTCACATGGCCATCTAAACAACATACTTGAAACAAAATAGGGTCACGACCCTTTACAATCGACAAGCTTAACAATAGTCTATTACATGAAAATAAAGGAAACATCAACTACATGTCCTCGATCTATGAGGACATACCACTTAGTCTTGGAGAATCTCAATTCCAAGCTTCAAGTAGAGAGAATCAGTCAAATGATGGAACCTACACTTGTAGTAAAACAGGAAGAACAATGGGTTAGCACAATTAAGTACTAAGTATGTTAGCCATGCAAAAACATGCTTAAAACGGACATTTTATTTGAAAGTCATGACATATGCCATTATGAGAAACTTCATGAACATAAGCATAAGAGGCATAATATAAGACATAATCAACATACAAGTCATTCTTCACATTATAGACATAATCAACATACAAGTCATTCTTCACATTATAGACATAATCAACATATAAACCATTACCTTCACATTAAGCCTTCACCTCAAGTAACCCTTAAGCTATACTTTGTGCAATGTATGAATAGCGTCCCATACCACCATCCACACTAAAGTACCACCTTAAGGTCACCAAAAGTGAACTTACCATTCAACCTTTCTATCTTTAGACAACACCCATACATAAGAGACATAAAAATTACATGATTCATATCAACACATAAAGACCATCACCTTGGGCAACTCTAAGTCATACTTGTGCAATGTATAACTAGCATCCCAAACTACTAATGATACTAAGTACTCCTTGAAGCCACCATAGACAAGGAACATTCATATTCATTAGCTCATGATAAGGAAGTAACTCATAATGTAATTCAAGTATAGCATGCATCATTACATTTAATACATAAGTCAATATTCCCCATTAATATCATCATAAGAGCACATTCATTACACTTGACATTATAAATGAACACACCACAACCTCTCTGAAAGCCTACTTGTGCAATACATGGATGGCATCCCATACTACCCCCCACACAAAGTAGTGCATTCTTGAGAAGCTATAGTTCATTAACATTCTTTGTGGGGGTGAACCTTAACTGACATAGACCATGTGAGCAATTCATGGAATCCTGGTGTCACCCTCACCGGATAAGGGATTCCTATTTGCCTAAGGTAGGACCTTTGTTTTTAGCTTAAGTAGATCCACTAGTTTGACCTATGTGGGCACATAGTTATGGGATAGAGAGATTGCTACTAGATACCCCGCCTCAACTCACGGATGAGCATCCATCTCAAGAGGTTGACAGTACATAGTACGCCTCAACTCACGGATGAGCATCCACCCTAATTCATATCCACTCGATGCTTAGCATTATTCCCCACAGAATACCTAACATTCATTACATTAGTTCATTATGGGATAAGATATTGCTACTAGATACTCTGCCTAATCTCATGGATGAGTATCCATCCCAAACCCAACATTCATTCATTGAAAAGCTCATAGATTCAAAGATTAGAATCGCCTTTCACCTGAGAATCCCATATTGTGAGAAAGCCCTTTCACAACATGTCTTTATCATTCATTAGAGTACAATTGACAATAGCCTTTCAATAAGTACTTCATCATTAACATAATCATAGAAATTCATTCATTAGTCATTTATGAGTGTGTGTGTATGTGAGAATAGCCTTTCACAAAGAACCTCATCATTCATAATGGTTAATTGAGAATAAGACTTCAATCATAAAACTATTACATTCTAAGCATGACCATAATACATTCATAGAGATCACACATATATAATTCTCATCATAATCATACATTAATCATAATCATACATATATCAACATACTTTGCCTTTCAAGCCCATGATCACAATATACATAGAAATTAAACACCTCCACCTTTCAAGTGGATCAATAGCTCAAGCACAATTCTACTTCAACATATAATATGATCAAAACTTTCCCTTCAAGGGTCATGAACCAACATCAACCCATAAATTTAAGATACTACAATAGATAAGTAAATTGACATGATTCAATCACTGATTCAATATACACATCAACAATTCAACATACTTGCATAATCAATCAATTCCCAATCACAATTCACAACTTTAGGAATTTGGGGGAAAACATGGGTTCTTGGAAGAAATCATCTTAATTCATCTTTATATCCACAACTCATTCATAATTCAATGCAATAAATCCTTTGGAAAACGTTTAGAATCGAACCCATGCATAGATTGAAAACTAGGGTTTTTGGGTAAACTTTGAGATTTGAAATTCATCTTTGAAATTGGCTCCTTGAAAGAAACTAAGTCAAGGATGAAGAATACCATACCTTTAATGGATGAAATCCATGAAAAGCCCTTGAAAAACTTGAAGTATTGACCTTGGAAGCTTGAAGTCTTCACCTCCAATGGAGGTTTCTAGAGAGAGAACTTTTAGAGGGGAGGGGAGGTTTGTATTTTGGGTTTTGAAATAATGAAGTCTAAAATATGTTTTATTACTTTCAAAACCCTTAAAATACCATAAATAACTAATTAAAATCATCCCCCAACTAAAACAGACTTAAAAGCAATTTACCAATTAGCCCTCACCTTGGCCGACTTGGACAGAAAACTAGTGTCAATCATGAAACCCCCATCCAAGGACCATGGATGGGACCACCGGCCTTCCTGTGCCCTTGTGTTTTATGGCTATGGCTTGGTTTTGGGGGCCATGACCCATGGAGGCCATCCATGGGGCATGGATGGACCTACAAGGTGTGGACCCCTTCCATAGGTCACCCTCAAATTGTCAACTTTTTGGTTTTAAGGGGTCTTGGGGGTTAGGATTTAGGGTCCTCCTCAAGGACCTGTAGGGTGGTCCTTGGGGAGTCGTACCTTGATTTTTAACCCCTAAACCCCTCAACCATAGCTCGGGACAACATTTTACAGCCTCAAACCTCACAACAACTCAATGGCACACTAGTTAGGCTCTGGTTTCACTTATTCGTTTTATGGGTTATTACATTATCCTCCACTTAGAAACATTCATCCTCGAATGACACTTTAAACACATTAAGGGGTTAACGACTCAAGACTATCAGCCCATCATGCATTCAACATAATAAACAATCCAAAAAACTACAAGGAAACATTAACTCCACATCAATAAGCTCAATGCAACACAAGGAAGTAGGAACTACATATATAAACTCATTATGCGTCATATCTTCAACATTTCTCATTACATTGGATGAATTACCTTCTCCAACTCATATCATGCTCATCATAACATCATTAGGCACATTATACAATTTCTTCATAAAAACACATTAGGCATGTTCAACAATTCAACCTCATGAAGCATATAGAGAACTCATACTAAATGCATATCAATAAGAGGAACATAATTCATAGAAACTCATTTTCTAATGAAAACATAAACTCATTAAGAACATGCATATCATAAGGAGACCATGGAAACACATTTATTCATGACTCTGAAACATGAAACAAGCTACAAGGAACTCTTCGTCTCAAGCTTGAATAGGAATAGAAGGAAAGATATAAGGATATCCAAAGTCTCAACAACCTTACTATCCAACTTACTATCCCCCACTTAGGAGTAACCCCAACTAAGGCTAACATGAAAAACAACATAGGAACCTCATCAAGACATTCACAGTCTATAAGGAACTAACACATACCGGTGCCTTCATTCAGATTAGCTCCTTTGTCCTTGTTAGCTTGAAGCACATAGAAACGGTTTCTCTTTGGAGCATTAGGATCCGGGCCATCAAGATAAGCTTGCTTATCCTCCCTTCCTTTTACCGAGAGTGTTGGGCAATCTCTCATATTATGACCCTTATTTCGTCACCCAAAGCACCCATCCGTGCCGGCAAGGCACTTACCTAAATATTGCTTCCCACACTTGGCATATCTAGGCCTCTCAAAAGAAGAACCACTTCCATCCCTCCTTGAGAATTAGGGTTAGACACCCCATCCTTGTTCACCATTGAAAAATCGTGGTTAGAGGACCTCTTTTTGAACCTTGGTTGACTTTGTTCATCGGGCCTAGACCTTTTCATCTCTCTACTCTTCCTCTCAAGTTTGGACTCCTTAATAGATTGAGCATACACAAAAAGTTTAGAAATGTTCATGTCATCATGAAGCATTGTCGTACGCCACTCTTCCTTAACAAGGTCGGATACACCGGTCACGAACCTACTCATCTCATCTCTAGGGTTAGACACCAAAGATGGAGCATACTTAGACAGTAGGGTAAATTTCAAGGAATACTCCTCTACACTCATGTTACCTTGCCTAAGGTTGATACATTTCTCCACCTTAACCTCCCTCTTCTCACGGGGAAAGTACCTACCAATGAGTGCTTCCTTAAACTCCCATTCTATAGGACCCGCTCCTATAGGACTCTTGCTTTTCCATTGAATGTACCAAACTTGGGCCACATATTTCAATTGATAAGAGACAAGTTTGGATTTTTCTCTAGAAGTTACCCCCACAGCATCGACTATCTTATGCACCTCATCCAAAAACTCTTGGGGATCCTCTCCCACCTTGGAACCAATAAATACTAAAGGATTCATCCTAACAAAGTCCCTTAACCTAGAAGTCATAGTACTATCATTAGCATTCACTTTAGGCCCCACATCCTTATTCACTTGGGCCATCAAGGTGTAACAACCTGGAAAACTAGTAAGACCAAGCTAGAGTCAAATGGAAACTAGTAGGTGAGGCAAGAACCGTACGTGTGAGCTATTGAGTTTGATGTTTGGTTGTAGGTTGTTTATTGACTTCCCGAGCTTAGGTTGAGGTGTCTAGGGGTTAAAAGTCAATAAATACCAACCAAGGGACCTTGGGGAGGACCCTAAAGTCTAACCCCAAGGCTGCCTAAGATCACAAAAACTGCCAAAATTCCATGAACCACGGATGCCCAATCACGGCCAGTAGATGGAGTGACGCCCCATAGGTCATGGGGCGTGTTTCAAGGCCTGGTTGAGGAGCTTCAGGTTGAAACCATGGACCTGTAGCATGCCCAGTAGATCAATTGATGGATCGTAGGTCCATGGGGCGTGGATTGCACCTGCAATCTGCCCAAAGTCGGCCAATAGGTGGGCTAGTTTAGGTAATTCATTTTTAGTTTGTTTTAAGTAGGGGTTGCTTAAAATGGGTTTATTTCATATATATAAAGTATTTTAAGGTATTAAACACTTCATTAAATCATTATAACCCAAGACTCCAAATCAAAACCCAACTACTTTCCCCTCCAAAAATCTTATCTCTAGAAACTCCATTGAAGACAAAGAGAAGGGATCAAGCTAGGGCGTGGAGATGGAGGCTTATTCATATAAATTTGATGGGATTCTAAGTCTAACATATGGGAGTTCTTCATACTTGGGAAGCTATCACCTAAGGAGCCTTTTCAAAAGTTTTTTACTCAATTCTAGAAAACCCAATTAGCTAGGGTTTCAACTCAACCCCATGGATTCCTTTCAAAGTTATTCCTAAAGGTTGAATTATGTGTGTTATTGATGATACTACTGATTTGAGATGATTTTCACTTGAATAACAAAGAATCCATGAGTTTTCCCCAACCCTAGCTATGACTCTTCTCTACATTATGAATGTTGTTAGAAGTTGATTCAATTGATTGAATATGAGTTGATTATGATGTACTTACATGATTTAAGTATAATTATACATTTATTCTTGATTAACCTAATATTCTAGGGTCAATTTGATGTAGCCTAGGGTAATGTCATGAAAGTGGGAAAATTTAGGGTTTAGAAGTAACCTTCTAAGATTGATGAACTTCTCTATGAATTACCTTAGATTAGATCATTTAGACATGAATTGATTATGAGTAAAGCTTCTAGACATGAACTAACTTGATTAGGGCTTATATGTTTGATCATGGTTGTGTAGTGTTGGAATTAAGTTTATATGTTCCTATATGACTATAATTGATCAACAATGAGGCATGTGGTTAGGTTACCTTAATGGTTAGGGATATATGATGATTATGTGAGGTATGATTTGAGAGTAAGACTTGTAGTGGGAAGATGACTCCTAGGGCTTTAAAAAGCTAATATGAACAAGTTAAGTATGTTAAGGCTATAAGAAGGAAGCCATTATGTATGTTGAGTTGTATTTGGCCCTATTGTGAGTAGACTTCACCTACATGACCTCTAAGATGAATATATGATTCTATGCATCGAATGAATGTTGTACTTGAGTTATGACTATATCTTTCTTTTATGTGATGAATGCTAGACATGTTGACTTAACATGACCTTTGAATGCAACATATGAGGTGTATGTATGATTATGATATTATGTGCATGTTTATGAGTACTTTGAGTATGAAGTGTCTATTGTGATAATATTGTTGTTGTGTCATTGGAAGGGCAATCACACACACATGCATGAATATGAGTATGATGTGACTAAGGTGGTACTTATGACTCACTTAGAAAGTGAAGATCTTATGATTATTGTGCAATTGTGGTATTGTTGAAAGGTAGTTCTCTCCATACCCTTACACTTTATTATGTTTTCTATGTTTTGACTATGATAGTATTGTTATATTGTAGGAAAGGTCATTCTCATGAACACACCATAAATACACTGTGAAAGGTTTACTCACATGTTGATTTTTCTAAAGTGAAAGGACATTCTCACTTAAGACATATATGACCTATTATGATGAAATGTTGGTTTGAGTGCCTAGTGCATTCTCTTGTGACCGCGAACTTAAGTAAAGACTTAATATGACTTTTAAAGGGAATTATGCTTATCACCAAGAGGGTATGAAAGTGATATGGAAGCTTTTATGTTAGAAAGTCCAGCTTCCCATTGTATGTTATCTCATAGGATGGAAACCATTTACTTAGAAAGTTTGGGTTTCTAGTAGCAATCTCCTTACCCCATAACTATGTGCCCATATAGGTATATAGCTAATGGATCCACCTAAAGGCTATTACGTACATTCTACCTTAGGCAAGTAGGACACCTCTTTTCGGTGTGGGGGTAGAACACCGGATTCCATGTAGCTCACACGGTCTATGTCGGTTAACTCTACATCTCCCCAAATAATAAGAATATGAATTGTGATAAGAACATGAGCATGTTCTATGTTTCCTCAAGAGATTCTAGTTAGTATGAATGGGGGTATGGGACTTCATTCGTGTATTGCACAAGTAGGCTTTGAGAGTTTGCATGATATGTCTCTTTCATGATATGATGATTATTAATTGAATGAATGATTTATGTGAATTATAAATATGAACATGGACTATGCTTATGACTTCTTAATAAGCTTACTTAGTGTGAGTGGGGGTATGGAATTTCACTTATACATTACACAAGTCGACTTATAAAGGGGTTGTGGGGTAGGTTCTCATATGTTATGATGTTATGATGACTTATGAATGATGTATGAATGTTACGGTTTGTCTTCACTTGTCACAAGTCATGAACATGAATGACTCCTTATTTATGTATGTTGGGTATGACTAAGGTAAAGTAAGATATGTATGTTGTTGGTGGCCTAAATGTGATACTTTGTGTAGGTAGGATTATGGTATCCTATCTATGCATTTCACAAGTATAGAAAAGGGTTGCTTATGTTGTAGTTCTATTATGATGAGATGATTCTTGGTATTTGACTATGTGTATGATCTATGCCTTGTGAAGATTGGGATATGTATTATGTGGTGTTGGAAACTATGTTTGTAATTATGATGATATCTCTTATGTTATGATGGTTCGTATGTGAGTTGCTTTATGAGTTGCATTCTCCAACTATTTCAAAGATGCTGTTCAAAAATGGCATATGGCACGGGTTTAAAGAAAATGTCCCTTTTATGCATGTTTTAAGAATTTGTATGCATGGCTTCCATACTTAATACTTTTTGTGCTAATCCTTTCTTTCTACATTTTCTATAAGTGTAGGGTTTGGACATATTGGATTCCATCCTCGTGGCTAGGACACTAGTAGATTAAGAAGAAGAAGTTTGGTGAGTCCTCATTGTATTCGAGGGCTCTAACATATGTCCTTTATGTCTTTACGTTACGTTTTAGACTTATGTAAGGGCTAAGTCCCTAAGGTTGTATTCAACAATTTTGTTCCAAGTAATTAGATGGTTTTGAGACATAGTGTATAGACTCTATTATTTTATATAATACTTCAATTGTAAAGAAAAGTTTTAAATTCCGTTCTATTTTTCCTATGAACTTATGTCTATGATTATTCTAAGGGCTTGTATAAGACCCATTCGGGGTCGAGTACACCGTGTTAAATCTAGGGGGTACCCTTGGGTCGTGACAAACTTGGTATCAAAGCGTAAGCGTTTTCAGAAAAGTTTAGGATGTCTCAAACCACATCAAGTAGAGTCTTGTTCATAACTGTGATGCACGCCACATTTTATGAATAGGAGTCTATTGGATGCTTAGAGAACTTTGCTTCTTCAGTCTCCAAGTCGTGCCATAGATTTATAAGCTCTCTCTAATCCCTTATCCGATGATCTTTAGGATGTGACTATTAGGAGGGTTTATGCTACAATAGTGAGAGAGAAAAGTTGGTTGTGATGCAAATTATGGCTATGTGACTTGAGGGATTTGAGGTAATAGATTGTGATGTTTCCTTTAGAGTGAATGATTCTTCATAGTTGCCTATATGTTATAAAAGATGGTTAGAAGAATTTGGGTAGGCTAACGCCCAAGGGGGAGATAGGGTGCCTACCTAGAAAGGTGATTGTGAGGTTATGTTTAATTGTTGGTAGAATCCAACTTAGCCATTATGAGATTTATGATGTGTTGGAGGATTTGAAAAATAGTGGTGTTAAGGTGATGCCTAGAGAGGTTAAGTGAGTAGACTCCTTGAAGGAGGTGAAAAGTGTAACTCTCCATTGTTAGGATCACCTTGTGTGATAGATATGAGAAGTTTAGTGTCCTAGATGTCCATTATTTGGTTTGGGTTGAATTTCTCACCTTAAGAGGTATAATGAGTTTGAGGAGTTTAGTTCTGGTTTGGTAGGCTCATATGAGACTTTGAGTGGTGTTGATAAGGTTTCTTGTGAGCAAGAGTGCTTAAATGAGAACCTCTATAATTTAGAAGTACCAATTGGGATCTTAGACCGGCAAGTTATGAAATAGAAGAAAAGGAGTTCTTACATTAAAATGTTGAGGAGTGGTATTTAGTAAGGGTTTTAGGTGAGAGTGCTTATTTGGGAGGCTAAGGGCCAATGAGATATCCCTATATCCTTATGTTACCTTATATTCCTCCTCTAGCTTAAGATGATAAGTTCTCATTGACTCATTTTATGATTTAGGAGTCCTGAATGTTATATGTGTCCTATGATTCACTTGTCCCTTAGAGTTACTCTTATTAGCGTTAGTAGGGTTTCGATGTATGGATGATGGACCTCTATTGTTTTAGAGCCTAGTAAGGTTAAAATGAGCCTTTGTAAAACTTGAGTTTATTAGAAAGGAGTAGTACTTGAGGTTTTTGTAAAAAGGGGCTCACTTCCAAGGGGGAGATCATGTGCTTGAAAAGCACATTGATTGAGAGTCCCGATATCCTCATCCTTTTATTCTAATCCTATTCTAGCTTGAGACCAAAATTTCTTTTTGGGCTAGTATTAGGTCTAGGATTCATGAGTGTTTTAGAAATTTCCATGAACTCCTTATGTTATGCATGTTCTTGAGAGATTCTTGTTTTGCATAATTTGAGTTTTTCATGATTTATAAGTTCCTCATTTTGTTGTGCATTCTAGTATAATGATGACATATTTGACTTCATGAGATTGTTTGATGAACATGCTTCGATGGTGCTTTTGATAAGATGGCACCTTTGCTCCATATTGTTGTGTTGAGCTTGCAGTTAGTAGGGAAAAGATAGTTGCTCCTATGATTATGTGATTGGTGATGTTTAGAAGTGTTGGTATAGGCTCACTCTTAAGGGGAAGATGGTGTGCCTAGCTAACCTTGTTGTTATGTGCTTATATGTTGCCATGACTTCTTGATATGATGCATGCTCATGAAAACTTGTTTTTTTTTAAAGGAAAATGAGTTTTTGTGCATTGTTTCCCTTATGTTGTAGGACTTTGAGTGAGAGTTGGCTATGGTACTTCATGGGAAGATTATATGAGCATGTTTTTGTTAGGAGTTGAGAATTCCTCCTTAAATGAAATACTTTTTGAAAATGATTTGCATACGATCTCCATGAGAGGATGCTGAACATATTATGACTAGGAGAAGGTAGTTCCTCCTATGAACATGAGATATGTTGCATATCATGCATAATGAGTTTGTAGATGTAGTTCCTACTTCCTTGTATTGCATTGATCAAATTGAATTGGAGTTGATATTACCTCCATTGAATAATTGCACATTGTGAGTAGTGAATCTTGAGTTGTGCATTATTAATGTTTCGTGCATGATGGACTGATAATCTTGAGTCTTTAAATTCCTTTAAGTGTTTCAAGTGTCATTTGAGGACGAATGTTCCTAAGGGGGAGATAATGTAACAACCCGGAAAACTAGTAAGACCAAGCTAGAGTCTAATGGAAACTAGTAGGTGAGACTAGAGCCGTACGTGTGAGCTTTTGAGTTTGATGTTTAGTTGTAGTTTGTATATTGACTTCCCGAGATTAGGATGAGGTATCTCGGGGTTAAACATCAAGGTACGACCCCCCCCCAAAGACCAACCAAGGGTCCTTGGGGAGGACCCTAAATTCTAACCCCGAAGACTTCCTAAGATCACAAAAACTGCCAAAATTCCATGAACCATGGATGGCCAAACACGATCAGTAGATGGAGTGACGCCCCGTAGGTCATGGGGCGTGGTTCAAGGCCTGGTTGAGGAGCTGCATGTCCAAACCACAGACCTGTAACACACCTAGTAGATCAATTAATGGACCGTAGGTCCATGGGGTGTGGATTGCACCTGCAATCTGCCCAAAGTCGACCAATAGGTGGGTTAGTTTAGGTAATTCATTTTTAGTTTGTTTTAAGTAGGGATTGCCTTATATGGGTTATTTCATATATATAAAGTATTTTAAGGTGTTAAACAGTTCATTAACTCATTATAACCCAAGGCCCCAAATCAAAACCCAACTACTTTTCCCTCCAAATATCTTTTCTCTAGAAATTCCATTGAAGACCAAGAGAAGGGATCAAGCTAGGGCGTGGAGATGGAGGCTTCTTCATATGAATTTGATGGGATTCAAAGTCTAAGGTAAGAGAGTTCTTCATCCTTGGGAAGATATCACCCAAGGAGCCCTTTCAAAATCTTCTTACTCAATTCTAGAAAACCCAATTAGCTAGGGTTTCAACTCAACCCCATGGATTCCTTTCAAAGTTGTTCCTAAAGGTTGAATTATGTTTGTTATTGATGATACTACTGATTTTATATGATTTTAACTTGAATTCCAAAGAATCCAAGAGTTTTCCCCAACCCGAGCTATGGCTCATCTCTATATTACGAATGTTGCTAGAAGTTGATTCAATTGATTGACTATGAGTTGATTATGATGTAATTACATGATTTAAGTATAATTCTACATGTATTCTTGATTAACCTAAGATTCTAGGGTGAAGTTGATGTATACTAGGGTTATGTCATGAAAGGGTGCAAATTGAGGGTTTAGATGCAACTGTCTAAGATTGATGAACTTCTCTATGAATTTCCTTAGATTAGATCACTTAGACATGAATTCATTATGAGAAAAGCTTCTAGACATGAACTAACTTGATTAGGGCTTATATATTGGATCATTGTTTTGTTGTGTTGGAATTAAGTTTATGTGTTCCTATATGACTATAATTTATCAATAATGAGGCATGTGGTTAGGCTACCTTAATGGTTAGGGATATATGATGATCATGTGTGGTTAGATTTGAGAGTAAGACTTGTAGTAGGAAGATGACTCCTAGGGCTTTAAACAGCTAATATGAACAAGTTAAGTATGTTAAGGCTTTTAGAAGGAAGCCATTATGTATGTTGAGTTGTATATGGCGTTATTGTGAGTAGACTTCACCTACATGACCTCTAAGATGAATATATGAGTCTATCCATGGAATGAATGTTGCACTTGAGTTATGACTATATCTATGTTTCATGTGATGAATGCTAGAAATGTTGACTTAACATGACCCTTGAATGCAAGATATGAGGTGTATGTATGATTATGATATTATGTGAATGTTTATGAGTACTTTGAGTATAAGGTGTCTATTTTGATAATGTTGTTGTGGTGTCATTGGAAGGACAATCACACACACACGCAACATATAAACCATTACCTTAGGATTGATGTCTCACAAGCCACATCTAGTACTTTATTTTAATCATACCCAACATACATAAATAAGGATTCATTCAATCCTAAAGACCATTCCCAAAACCTTATGCTCTGATACCATGTTTGTCATGACCCGAATCTACACCCCAAAAGCGACACGGCGTACTTGACCCCGAAGGGGTCTCATAAAAGCCTCATAGCATATTCATTGCATAAGATACTTAGAAATAGTGCGGAATTTAAAACTTTTCTTTTATAAATCCAACAACAAGAGATATTAAAAGCAAGTGGAAGTCTATCGTCTCACATGGCCATCTAAACAACATACACGAAACAAAATAGGGTCACGACCCTTTACAATCGACAAACTTAACAATAGTCTATTACATGAAAAGAAAGGAAACATCAACTATGTGTCCTCGATCTATAAGGACATACCACTTAGTCTTGGAGAATCTCAATTTCAAGCTTCAACTAAAGAGAATCACTCAAATGCCAGAACCTACACTTGTAGTAAAACCTGAAGATGAATGGGTTAGCACAATTAAGTACTAAGTATGATAGCCATGCAAAAACATGCTTAAAATGGACATTTTATTTGAAAGTCATGATATATGCCATTTTGAGAAACTTCATGAACAAAAGCATAAGGCATAATATAAGACATAATCAACATAAAATTTATTCTTCACATTATAGGCATAATCAACATATAAACCATTACCTTCACATTAAGCCTTCACCTCAAGTAACCCTTAAGCTATACTTTGTGCAATGTATGAATAGCGTCGCATACCACCATCCACACTAAAGTACAACCTTAAGGTCACCAAAAGTGAACTTACCATTTAACCTTTCAATCCTTACACAATACCCATACATAAGAGACATAAACATTACATGAGTCATATCAGCACATAAAGACCATCACCTAGGGCAACTCTAAGTCATACTTGTGCAATGTATAAGTAGCATCCCATACTACTACTCATACTAAGTACTCCTTGAAGCCACCATAGACAAGGCACATTCATATTCATTAAGTCATGACAAGGAAGTAACTCATAATGTAATCCAAGTATAGCATGCATCATTACATTAAATACATAAGTCAACATTCCCCATTAACATCATCATAAGAGCACATTCATTGCACTTAACATTATAAAGGAACACACCACAACTTCTCTCAAAGTCTACGTGTGCAATACATGGATGGCATCTCATACTACCCCCCACACTAAGTAGTGCATTCTTGAGAAGCCTTACATCATTAACATTCTTTGTGAGGGTAAGCCTTAACCGACATAGACCGTGTGAGCAATTCATGGAATCCCTGTGTAACCCTCACCGAATAAGGGATTCCTACTTGCCTAAGGTAGGACCATTATTTTTAGCTTAAGTGGATCCACTAGCTAGTTCTATATGGGCACATAGTTATGGGATATGGAGAATTCTACTAGATACCCCACCTCAACTCACGGATGAGCATCCATCTCAAGAGGTTTCTACTAAATACTCCGCCTCAACTCACGGATGAGTATCCACCCCAATTCATATCCACTAGGTACTTAGCATTATTCCCCATAGAATACTTAACATTCATTACATTAGTTCATTATGGGATAAGAGATTGCTACCAGTTACTTTGCCTCAACTCATGGATGAGTATCAATCCCAATTAGAACATTCATTCATTGGAAAGCTCATAGATTCGAAGATGAGAATAGCCTTTCGCCAAAGAATCCCATATTGTTAGAAAGTCCTTTCACGACATGTCATTATCATTCATTAGAGTACAATTGAGAATAGCCTTTTAATAAGTGCTTCATCATTAACATAATAATAGAACTTCATTCATTAGTCATTCATGAGTGTGTGTGTTTGTGAAAATAGCCTTTCACATAGAACCTCATCATTCATGAGTGTTAATTGAGAATAAGACTTCAATCATAACACTATTACATTCTAAACATGACCATAATACGTTCATAGAGATCACACACATATATTTCTCATCATAATCATACATTAATCATAATTATACATACATAAGCATACTTTGCCTTTCAAGGCCATGATCACAATATACATAGTAATTAAACACCTTCACCTTTCAAGAGGATCAATAGCTTAAGCACAATTCTACTTCTACATATAATTTGATTAAAACTTGCCCTTCAAGGGTCATGAACCAACATCAACCCATAAATCTAAGATAATACAATAGGTAAGGAAATTTACATGATTCAATCACTAATTTAATATACACATCAACAATTCAACATACTTGCATAATCAATTAATTTCCAATCACAATTCACAACTTTAGGAATTTTGGGGAAAACATGGGCTCTAGGAATAAATTATCTTACTTAATCTTTAAATCCACAATTCATCCATAATTCAATTCAATAAAGCCTTTGGAAAACGTTTAGAATCGAACCCATGCATAGATTGAAAACTAGGGTTTTTGGGTAAACTTTGAGATTTGAAATTCACCTTCGAAATTGGCTCCTTGAAAGAAACGAAGTCATGGATTAAGACTACCATACCTTTAATGGAGGAAATTCATGAAAATTCCTCGAAAAACTTGAAGTTTTGACCTTGGAAGCTTGAAGTCTTCACCTCCAATAGAGGTTTCTACACAGAGAACTTTTGGAGGAGAGGGGAGGTTTGTATTTTGGGTTTTGAAATAACGAAGTATAAAATTTTTTTAATACTTTAAAAATCCTTAAAATACCATAAATAACTAATTAAAACCGTCCCCCAACTAAATATACTTAAAAATAATTTACCAATTAGCCCTCACCTTGGCTGACTTGGACAGAAAACTGGTGCCAACCACGAAACCCCCATCCACGGACCATCAATGGTACCACGGGTCATCCTTTTTCTTTGTGGTTTGTGGCTGTGACTTGTTTTTAGGGGCCATGACCTATGGAGGCCATCCACAAGGCATGGATGGACCTATGGGGCGTGGACCCCTTCCGTAGGTCACCCTCAAATTGGCAACATTTTGGTTTCAAGGGGTCTTGGGGGTTAGGCTTTAGGGTCCTCCTCAAGGACTCCTAGGGTAGTCCTTGGGGGGTCATACCTTGACGTTTAACCCCTAAACCCCTCAACCATATCTCGGGACAACATTTGACACCCTCAAACCTCACAACAACTCAAAGACACACTAGTTAGGCTCTAGTTTCAGTTATTCGTTTTACGGGTCGTTACACTTAATTAGTAAGCCCTAAACCTCAAAAGACCCTAAAAAACCCTTAAAAAAAACCTAAAAACTCTATGAAATATAATATTCCTAAATCCTAAAAAACCCTACACTCTAGACCCTCAAAGAGAATAAAAACTAAGAAACCCAAACCCTTAAAAACCTAAAAAAAAAAAACCAAAATCTCTAAAAACCCTTAAAAACCTAAAACTTAAACACCCTTAAAAAACATTTAAACTCTAATCCCTAAGCTCTTTACCCTAAAAAAAAATCTAAACATATAACCATAAGAAACCCTTAACCCTAAACCATACGAGACCCTATGAAACCCAGTGGAACCCTATTTCCTAAACCATTAGAATCCCTAATCCCCTGACCCTAAGAAACCCTAAACCCTATATCTTAATAAACCCTAAACTCTAAAAACCTTAAAACCGAATAAACCATAAACCCTAAAAAATCCTTAAAACCTCATAAAGCCATAACCTAAAAAACCCTTAAATAACGTAGAAATCCCTCGAAAAACCTAGGCCCAAAACCCTAAAAACCATTAAAAAAAATTAAACCCTAAACCCTAAGAAATAATAAATCCTAAACCCGAAGAAACCCTAAATCCTAAACCTTAAGAAACCATTAGAAACGCTAGACCATAAGCCCTAAGAAATCATAAATAATAAGAAACCCTAATTCCTAAGAAACCATAACTCCAATAAACCTTCAAAAACCGTAAGCCCAAAAATCCCTAGAAATCCTTTCAAAAGACCTTTAAAAACCCTAAAAAAAAAAAAACCTAAGCCCTAACAATATACCCTAAAAAGCTCCACAAATAACCCTAAACCCTAAATACAAAACCTTAAACCCTAAGATACCTCAAGATACCCTCAACCCTAAACCCTATCAAACCCTATACCCTAATAAACCCTAAACACTAAAAAACCTTAAAACCCATAAACCTAAAAAACACTAAAAAACCTTAAAAACCATAAACCTAAATAACACTAAAAATAACTTTGAAACACTACAACTAAATCATCCTAAAAAATCTTAAGCCTTGAACCTAAAAAAACCTAAACCTTAAGGAACCCTAAGAAACCATAAATCCTAAACACTATTAAACCCTAAACCATAAACCCTATGAAACCCAAAAAAGCCCTATAACCCACCCAAAATATATATATCAAACCCCAAAATCCTAAACTCTAAACCCTAAATACTAAATCCTTAGAAACCCTAAATATAAAAGACCCTAAACACTATGAAACCTAATACCTAACAAACTTTAAAAAACCCTAAATCTAAAAAACCTAAAAGATATAACAAACCCTAAACCTAAAAATCCCTAAAAACCCTAACCCTAAACCTTATGTTCTAAGATACCCTAAAAAAACATAAACACTAAACCTTTAACCCCAAAAAATCCCAAACCCTAAATTCTAAAACCTAAGAAATAATAAACCCTAAACCTTAAGAAATCTTAAACAATAAACCCTAAGAAATCCTAAGCGTTCAACCTTAAGAAACCCTAAACCCTAAGAAACTCTAAAATGCCCTAAACCCAAAGAAATACTAAACCCTAAAAAAATCCTAAAAACCTTTAATAAACCCTTAACCTAAAAAATCCTAAAAATTTCCTAAAACCCCTTAAAAACCTAAAACTAAAAAATGTTAAACCCTAAACCTTAAAAAAACCTTGAACCATAAACCCCAAAAACCCTAAATCCTAAAAATCCCTAATCCCAAAATCCTAGACTCTAAGAAACCCTAAACCCTAAACCATAAACCCTAAAAACCATTTAGAAACCCCAAACTCTAAAACTTAAGAAACCCTAAACCTTAAGAAAACCTACACCCTAAGCTTTAAGAAACCCTAAACCCCAAGAAACCTAAACTCGAAATAAGCCTTAAAATCCCTAAGCCTAAGAAACCCAAAAAGACTCTACAAAACCTTTAAAAATCCTAAACCTCAAAAACCCTAAAAAAACCTAAGCCCTAAAAATCTATTAAAAAAAAAAAACCTAAACCCTAAAAAATCATAAACATTAAACCCTAAACATAAAGAACCCTAAACCCTAAAAAAAACTTAAAGATCATACAAAAAAATGCTAAAAATAACATTTAAACACCTAAACTAAAAATCCCTAAGCCCTAAATCTTAAAAATCCTAAAGAAACCCTAAACACAAAAATCTAAACCCTAAGAAACTTGATGAGTCCACGATTTGGACTCATTCAGGGCTTTATTTAAATAGATTTAGTATCCTCAAATGTTTATTTTATGCCAATAATGATGTAAAATCCCTGATTTTTAGGTATTTGGATTTAGGAATGAAGCATGAACACTAATATGCAAAAAAGGAACAAAGCGAGCTAAAGGAATGAAGAAATGATGGCCTAGTGATCGCCAATGTCACTCGGTGAATCGCCAAGTGGCCACTCTACCGCCTAAAGTTACAGAATATTGGAGCTAAACTGGGCTAACTTCAGTGAGTAGTGGTTCCATTCGGCGTGTCGGCGATCACTTTGGTGAGGAAAGACCAAGTCACCAAAAGTGCTGATGGAGATTCAAACAAGTGCTAATGGGCAAAGTAAAAGGAAAATAGGCGACTCGTGGAATCATTTGGTGATCCCGATCTGGATCGCCTAAAATTGCAGTAGATAGACCAAGAAGAAGTGAAAAAGTAAGGCGAGAGGAAAGACAAACGTTGTGCCGCCGAACGTTCAGCGAAGCTAGACTTACCTCACCGATTGGTGTTAAACAGTCAGACATCAAAATTGTTTAAATTGATTTTTTCCAAGAGAGAGAGGGTATTCAGAAATGACAGGAATAGAAGATTGAACGAAAAAACACTAGCATTGTGGATTTCAAATGATTTGGGAGAGATTTTTCATTGAAATTTTATAATGGAGAAGATTTTAGTACTTTTTAACTCTTGGATTTCATTTACTCATCTATGGAGAACTTGGTTGGTATTGTTTTCATCTTTTCATCATGAGTGGCTAAAACCCTCACATTCGGGGTTTGGCAATGTGACCAATTGTTGCATTTTCACTAAATGGGTGTGATCAATTAGTGATTTATGGTGTTAATCTGAAGTGGGTCTAAATTATTATGGTGGTTTAACCTCATTATTGCATCTTTGGTGTGATTAGAGTTTTGTGCTTGCTCGAGAGAGAAGTACTAAACCGACATAGTATTTTGGCATCCTTAATAGTGGGTCTTGACAGTTTCAGCATGAGAAAGTAAAGCCAAATACCCAGCCTCTGTATCTAGCTTGAGAGAGTGGATTTGATGAGAACGTGGGCTTCTTAGCTTGTAGATAGCATTGAGGTTCGAGAGAACTCAATAGAAATAAGACAATTATTCGAGAGAAAGTTGCTTTACCTAAAGCCCATTCTACCCACAACGATTAACATTATCAGTAATGATTTACACCCATTTAATTGAATTTTGTTGTTGGCTAGTCAACCCCCCAAGTGTTCTCAAATTATCTGATTGTTTCTTGTTGATAAGTTGAAGTGGATTAGTAATGATATCTTTAAATTTGTTTGTGAAATTCATGAACAATATGGTGTAGCTGCAAGTATCCTTGTCATACTTCCATATTTGAATTCGTAGAACACTACTCTCTGTGGGAACATTGCCAACCCAATTGGTTGGGTTATTATACTGACTAACAATGTCGACACTTAGAATTGGATGAAGTGTCATTGAAACATTAATCAAAATGGCGCCGCTACTGGGGAGTAGCGTTACTTAGAGCTCTTTGATCAAAGATTTGAATTGTGATCTGGTTGGCTGTAGTTGAATTGGCTTTTGCTGCATAGTGTAGTATTGGTTGGGCTACATAGAAGTAACAAAATGACTGAGGAGGAGAGGAATGGTAGTCAAGCAGGCCACCGGGATGGTATCGACAATCTCAATATTGTTTAAAACCCATCTCAATCCAGTGAAATGGGTGCAATTTGCATATCACAAGTAGACGGGAATGAACTATTTGACGTCACTAGCACGACTCTTCACCTCCTCCAAATGAGGGGACTCTATGGAGGGCTAGAGCACGAAGACCCGTATGAGCACATAAGGAATTTTCTAGAGGTGTGTAGCCTATTTTCATTTAAAAATGTGTCACAAGAGTGAATTCGACTTCGGTTATTTTAATTCTCTTTAATGGGGGTGGCTAGTATATGGTTTATTGAGCTACCAGAAAATTCCATCACATCATGAGAGGAGTTGATTATAGCATTCAATACAAGATTCTTTCGACCCCGCAAAGATGATGAAACTTCGAGACGACATTCAAGGTTTCAAGTGATGGGAAGGTGAACCCATCCATGAAACGTGGCTGAGGTTTAAGAAACTCTTGCTTAAATGGCAGTCTCACGAGCTACCAAAAGAGCTACTACGCCAATATTTTTATTGGAGTCTTGATTCAGTTAATAAAGGAGTGGCAGATCAATTGGTATGAGGGGGAATAATGCTATAATCATTTGATGTTGCTTCATTTCTTCTTGATGATATGACAAAGATAAATCAAGCTTGGTACACCCAAGAGGGTTAATTCTCTCCTCTCTGTTTTAGAATGACACAAGAACAAATTGATAAGGAAAGAGAAAGAGATGCAAACATCAAAAAAAATACTGACCCAAATGGAGCTTTTACAAAAGCATATGATGGAGAATGCAAGAAAACCAAAGGAGAAAATTGGAGTGTTTAGAGTTGAGGAGGGTTCTTCTCAATCTATTCAAAGCCAGGGGAGAATCAAGGTTGGAACTCCTAAAGAAGCGAGGAGGGTTTCCACGCACACTATTTACAGCGAGGTAGGAATCAAGGTTTGAACTATCACAAGGGGCAAGAGTATAGGAGATACTATCGAGATTGGTCAGAGAAAAATGATTATTTGATAAGGGAGCATGACTATGAAGTGGATCACTCAAGTGAAAGTCCAAAATCGAGAGGGAGTGCAAGTTGTCCTCGGGTGAATGTGTTGCTTTCACGCATTCTTGATAATGTTGAAGGCTCGTAGGATTTATTAAAAGGGATGAAAGCTGACAACAAAGTAAGCTCTCATGCAGATGCAATCAAGGTACTTGAATGTCATTTGAGTTTACTGTCAACATAATTGAAATCAAGAATTATAATGGAGGATGAAGATAAAGGGTTGGTTGTGGTTACTCATAGTGGAAAAGAAGCAAAAGGTGATGTGATGGGAAATTAAAAAGTACACACGCATGAACAAGACAAAGGTGTAGAGGAGGAAAAAATAATCATCCATCAAAACATTACCAAGGAGCCACAAAATGATGAGGAGAAACACAAGCCAAGACCAAAAGTTAAGCAGCCTTTACCCAAAATATCCCCACCATTCCCCCAATGCCTCAATAAGAAGAATGACGATGAGAAGTTCAAGAAGTTTTTATTGGTGTTCAAGACCTTATTGATTAATCTCCCTCTAGTGGAAGCATTGTTAGAAATGCTGGGTTATGCCAAGTTTATGAAGGAGTTAGTCACAAAAAAAAAAGGAGTTTGGATTTTGAGACAATCGAAGTTTCTCACAGTTGTAGTGCAATTATGACTAAGGAGCTGATAAAAAAGAAGAAAGATCCCGAAACGTTCACCATCCCGTGCACCATAGGCATGCTCCGATTTGCCAAAGCCTTATGTGACTTGGGAGCAAGTATCAATTTAATGACATAAACGATTTATAAACTAGGTTTGGGTGAACCAAAAGCTACAACTGTGGGACTCTTGATGTCGGATCGATCAATTAAACATTCAGTGGGGATACTATATGACATCTTGGTTAAGGTTGTACGATTCATTTTTCCAGCTGATTTTGTCATTCTTGATTGTGAAATGGATGATGAGATTCCCATTATTTTGGGAAGACCATTCTTGGAAACCAGGAGAGCATTGGTGGATGTTGAGAGCGGAGAGCTGAAATTCTATGTGAATAAAGATGAAGTTACCTTTAATATTTGTAAATCAATGAAATACCAGAGTGATATTCATGTGGTTTCTACTGATGATGTGATTGATGAAGCATTGGCTAGTGTGAGCCATTTTATGTGTATGAGTGAACCACTTGAAGTTGTGCTTGCTAACTGTGATGAGTTTAAAATTCAACGCTACGATGAGGTAGTAGCCACTCTTTCAGGCATGGGAGGATATTCAAAAGCTCCAACGAAGTTGGACATTGACCTAAAATATTGAGAAAGCCCTCCCACAAAGCCATCAACAGATAAACCACCAAAGCTTAAGCTGAAGGTATTACCATCTCATCTCCGATATGCCTTCTTAGGAGAAAATAACACCTTTTAGGTGATTATTGCACTGACATACTCAAATGGCAAGTAAAATCCTCCTTGAGGTATTGAGAAGGCATATAAAAGCTATAGGTTGGATTATCGCTGACATCGTGGGCATTCCTCCTGGCATTTGTACTCACAAAATTCAGCTTGATAGTGAGTGTAAAACGAGTGTTGAACATCAACAGAGGTTGAATACACTAATGCAAGAGGTGGTAAAAAAGGAGATAATAAAGTGGTTGGACACGGGGGTGATCTACCCTATTGCAGATAACAAATGGGTAAGTCCGGTGCAATATGAACCAAAAAAGAGAGGATTCACGATTGTCCCAAATGAAAAGAGGGAGCTTGTATCTATGAGAACGGTGACTGGGTGGAGAGTATGCATGGACTACCGGAAGCTAAATTCGTGGATGGAATAGGATCACTTTCCCATGCCCTTTATGGATCAAATGCTTGGTCGTCTCTTCGAGAGAGGTTGGTATTGCTATAACCAAATCTCCATTGCCCTGGAGGACCAAGAAAAAACAACCTTTACATTCCCTTATGGTACTTTTGCCTTCAAACGGATGCCATTTGGATTGTGTAATGCTCCGACTACATTTCAACGTTGCATATTATCTATTTTTGCTGACATGGTGGAGGATCCAATGGAAGTATTTATGGATGACTTCTCGATTGTGGGTGATACTTTTGAAGCATGTTTAAAGAATTAGGACAACTCCTTCAAAGATGTGTGGAGACAAATTTAGTCCTAAATTTGGAGAAATATCATTTCATGGTTAAGGAGTGTATAGTGCTTGGTCACAAAGTGTCGCAAAAGGCTCTGGAGGTTGACAAAGAAAGGATTGAAGTAATTGAGAAGTTACCTCCACCAATTTCGGTGAATGGTGTTCGGAGTTTTTTGGGACAAACGGGCTTTTACCGGAGGTTCATCAAAGACTTCTCAAAGATTGCACATCCTCTATGCAAACTCTTGGAAAAATAGGTGAAATTTCACTTTGATGACGCTTGTATGGTATGGTAGCTTTCAAATTCTTGAAGGAAAAATTGGTTTCCACCCCCATCATCATTAGTCCTGATTGGTCAGATTCTTTTGAAGTAATGTGTGATGCAAGCGGCACGGCATTAGGTGTGGTGTTGGGGCAAGAACGCAACAAACTCTTTCATCCCATTTACTACACAAGCAAAACTCTAAACAGTGCTCAATGTAATTATACAGTTACTGAACAAGAGTTACTTGCTGTAGTTTATGCGTTTGAGAAGTTCTGAGCATACTTGCTAGGTTCCAAAGTGATTGTTCACACTGATCATGCAGCATTGTGTTACCTAATGGCAAAGAAGGATGCCAAGCCAAGATTGATAAGGAGGGTACTTTTATTGCAAGAATTCGTCTTTGAGGTCAAAGATAGAAGAGGTTGTGAAAATCAAGTAGCGGACCACTTATCAAGATTGGAAGGCAAGGAGAATGACGAGTTAGAGATCGACATAAATGATGTTTTTCCTGATGAGCAGGTATTCACGATAACTCTCTAACAACCTCCTTGGTGGGCTGATTTTACCAATTATGTAGTATGTGGATTAATGCCAGACGAACTGAACTTCTACCAACAAAAGAGGTTCTTCTTCGATGTTAAGAAGTTCTTTTGGGATGAACCATATTTATTTAGAGAGTGTGCTGACCATATCATTAGAAGATACGTTCCGAAAGAAGAAGCTATTGAAATTCTCCATGCTTGTGACGCTTGACCGGTTGGAGGTCATCATGGTGGTGTATGTACAACGGCTAAAGTTCTACAAAGTTGGTACTACTGGTTGTCTCTCTACAATGATGCTCACGAGTTTGTTAAGAAATGGACTCAATGTCAGAAGCAAGGTGGTCTGTCCAGAAGACACGAGTTGCCTCTTATTCCCATTTTAGAAGTTGAACTATTTGATGTTTGGGCCCATTTATGTGTTCATTTGGTAATAAATATATGTTGGTGGCTGTAGATTATTTTTCCAAATGGGTAGAGGTTGTTGCACTTCCAAACAATGAGGGAAAAAAACATTGTTCAATTCCTAAAACGCTACATTTCAACAAGATTTGGTACTCCACGAGCTATTATTAGCGATAGGGGATCCCACTTTTGTAGAAAGTGGTTCTCAGCTACATTGAGCAAGTTTTGAGTGAAGCACAAAGTAGCAACTTCGTACCATCCCTAAATGAGTGGCCAAATCGAAGTGTCAAACCGGGAGATCAAAAACATTTTGACCAAGATGGTGAATGCAAATAGAACTAATTGGTCTATAAAGCTTGATGATGCACTATGGGCATATCATACCGCATATAAAACACCGATCAGTATGTGTTTGTATCAGCTAGTTTTTGGCAAATCTTACCATTTACCAGTTGAATTGGAACACAAAGCAATATGGGTATTGAAAGCTTTAAATCTGGACTGGACAAAGACCTTAAAAGAGAGAGTAGAGAATTTAAATGAGTTGGATGAATTTAGATTCAAAGCTTATGAAAGTTCAGCCCTTTATAAGGAAAATATGAAGAAATGGCATGCTCCTAAATCCTTAGGAGGGAGTTCAGAGTGGGTGATTGGGTGTTACTATACAACTCTCGACTTAGACTCTTTCCAGGAAAGCTCAAGTCCAAATGGTCAAGACCGTTTAATGTGACACGAGTTTTCACATATGGTGCCATTGAAGTTAACGGTCTAGAAGGACCTGTATTTAAGGTGAATGGGCAACGTTTGAAGTTATACTTTGGAGATTGCCAAGAGATCTTTCTGATTGAGGTGGTGTACTCGGAAGATGCGTAAGAGCATTTCCACATCGTGCCACGACGTTAAATAAGGCGCTTCTTGGGAGGCAACCCAAGTATTAGTGTTTTAAATAATGTGTGTTTATTTTGCAGGTCAAGGATAATGTCCAAGAGGACGATGCTATCGGAGATTCACCGAAGCCATTCAGTGAGTGCGACCTAGCTCGCCTTATGGATAGCAAAGAAGCAGCTGATGTTCTAGAATATTCAGCGAGAGACCTGTATCACTCGGAGAAACGCCGATGTGCTTAGGTGACCCAATTTTTCTCACCCTTTCTACTTCAGCGCTGGCAGCGTAACTCCGTGATTGTTCTACGATGTTCCAAGTCCAGTATGCAATTCGCCAATTTGTTCGGCGACCTTCTGCATCTCCACCGCTTGCCCATTCTGAGGGGATCACACACTGGAAATTAAGGCGAGATGCTGCTCCTTGAGGGCATCACCGAATCATTCCGCGATGGGTTTAGTATCTCGCTGACTAGGCACTTAGTGAAGATTACTTGTTACCTTGCTCTGCATGTTTACATACTAGAATTTTATCTTTATTTACTCATTTTCTTTCGTTGTTTTATTTTATTTTTGTTTCTTTTAGAGGTAGTGTCGATTCTCCAATCACATTGGGGACAATTTGAATACTTTTGGTGGGGGGTGGCACTTGATTAGTGAATTCCTATGTGCTCTTGGACCCTCTGGTTTGCGTTTAATTGTTGCTATACTCTTGCAAATTTGAGTATCGATCTTGATCAAAACCAATGACTTTAATGGTGCTCATAATCGAACAAAAATGAATGTGTGGCTATGATGAGGCCAAATGAAGTTGCATAGATTATATGTGAACTTTTGCATCTCTTTTGTGACAAGCCAAGTATCAAATTGAGTCTCTTGTGATGAACATTGCACACTAGCGAAAGTGTTGAGTCTTATTTGTCAGTGGTGTAAATGCCTTGTGTGATGAGCTTACCGTGAACCATGTATGATGACACCTAGAATTTGGCCCATTGGTCCGGATGACTAAGTGATGCAATCTCTTGAAATGATCCTTGGTAACTTTGAAGAGTGTGAAACAATTTGACATTATACCTCCTTTGTGGCCAACCTTATGAGTGTGTGATCCGTGCTTGAACACCCTTTGAGCCTCCTTTTCTTGGAAGGACCATGATGAAATTGTGACCTTTCTTGATCCATTACCCATAATCCTCATGATTTGTGGTTTGTTTGAATAGTCAACTTAGGCCAAAAGCTTAAGTTGGGGGTTTGGTGAAAAAAGAAGGTAAATCAAGAAGTACAAAGAAGTCCCCTTTTACCCATGGTTTTGATAAAGATGGAACCCCTCCATACAGAAAGAATAAAAGAGCAAAAGAAGAAAAGAATGAAAAAGAGAAAAAGATGAAAAAGTTTGAAATAAAGTTTATGAAAGTGCGAAGAAAATAGGGTGTTCGACATTCCATGGAAAGTGAATAATAGGGTGACCTATGAGCATAAATGAGAATGATGAACAGAAGGAAAGAAAGTGTTGTTCACACCACATTTCATGAGGATAGTAGCCACTGAGCCTAAATGACCATACCTTTACACAGCCCCGTTACAGGCCTAGAAATGACCTTTTTGATCTTGAGTGAGCTGAAACAATTGTTGGCTGGAAAATAAGGGCAAACCTATGGCTCAAATCATGCATTGTGTTGATATTTGTGAGTGTGACAGTTGCATTTGATTACAGAGCTTTAAATTTTTGAACCATTGTGTATGGATATGGAATCATCCTTTGTGTAAGGGCATTTGAACGCCTTTGTTGAGCTTGAATTTGCATTTGGAGCAGGTATTGTTAGCTTGAGATTTTTTGGTAATGGTGAGTCACTACTTGAATCTTTGAGTGCACAATTGATCTTTGCATGAGTAAGTTGAGTCTTTTTGTGTGCATTCATGATTGAGTCTTGTGTAGCACTATTTGAGACATCCTTTTTGAAATGCTGAACTTGAGTTTTACTTGAGGACAAGCAAAAGTTTAAGTCGGGGGTGTTGTTGAGTCCACGATTTGGACTGATTTAGAACTTTATTTAGATAGATTTAGTGTCCTCAAATGCTTATCTTGTTCCAATAACTGATGTAAAATCCCTGATTCTTAAGTATTTGGATTTAGGAATGAAGCATCGACGCTAATGTGCAAAAAAGGAACAAAGCGAGCTAAAGGAATGTAGAAATGAAGGCTTGGTGATCACCAATGTCACTCGGTAAATCGCCAAGTTGCCACTCTACCTTCCTAAAGTTACAGAATGTTAGAGCTAAACTGGGGGTAACTTCGGCGAGCAGTAGTACCATTCGAAGCGTGTCGCCGATCGCTTCGGCGAGGAATGACCAAGTCGCCAAAAGTGCTGATGGAGATTAAAACAAGTGCTAATGGGCGAAGTAAAAGGAAAATGGGTGACTCGCGGAACCATATGGTGATCCTGATCTGGATCGCCTAATATTATAGTAGATGGACCAAGAAGAAGTGAAAAAGGAAGGCTAGAGGAAGGACAATCGGTGTGTCAACGAACATTTGGCGAAACCTGACTTACCTCATCGATTGGTCTTAAACAGTCACAATCAGACTTGTTTAAATTGATTTTTGCAAAGAGAGAGAGTATTCAAAACCGAGAGGAAATGAAGATTGAAAGCAAAAACACTAGCATTGTGGATTTCATGTGATTTGGGAGAGATTGTTCATTGAAATATTTTAATAGAGAAGAATTTAGTACTTTTTAACTCTTGGATTTCATTTACCCATCTATGGAAAACTTGGTTGGTGTTGATTTTCATCTTTTCATCATGAGTGGCAAAAACCCTCACTTTGGGGGTTTGACAATGTGACCAATTGTTGAATTTTCACTAAATAGGTGTGATCAATTAGTGATTTACGGTGTTAATCTGAAGTGGGTCTAAATTATTATGATCGTTTAACCTCATTATTGCATATTTGGTGTGATACAATTCAAAGTTTTGTGCTTGCTCAAGAGAGAAGTACAAAACCAACGTAGTATTTTGGCATCCTTAGTAGTGGGTCTTGATGGTTTCAGCTTGAGAATGTGAAGCCCAATACCCAGCCTTTGTATCTAACTTGAGAGAGTTGATTTGATGAGAACGTGGGTTGCTTTGCTTGTAGATGGTGTTGAGGTTCGAGAGAACTCAATAGAAATAAGACAATTGTTCGAGAGAAAGTTGTTTTATTTAGAGCCCATTATACCCACAACGATTAATATTATCGGTAATGATTTACACCCATTTAGTTGAATTCGGCAGTTGGTTAGTCAACCCCTCAAGTGTTTCCAAATTATCTTATTGTTTCTTGGTGATAAATTGAAGTGGATTAGTAACGATATCTTAAAATTTGTTTGCGAAATTCTTAAAGTATTATATGGTGCAGTTGCAAGTATCCTTGTCATACTTTTGTATTTGAATTCGTAGAGCACTACTCTATGTGGGAACGATCACAACCCAATTGGTTGGGTTATTATACTGACTAACGATCGTCGACACTTAGAATTCGATGAAGTGTCATGGAAACATTAATCAAAACCGTAACCCTAAGAAACCCTTAACCATAAATCCTAAGAAACCCAAAATCCTAAACCCTAAGAAACCCAAAATCTTAAATCCGAACAAATCCTCAACCCTAACAATCATAAGCAAAAGTACCCTTAAGAAACCATAGAATCCTAAACCTACAAAACCCTAAGACCTAAACCCTTAATAACCCTAAAAACACTAAACACTAAAAACCTTTAAAACAAAACTCTAAACTCTATACGCTTCGAAATCCTAAACTCTAAGAAACCCTAAACACTAAAACAACCCTAAAAAGTCTTTACAAACCCGTAACCTAAACATCCCTAAGAACCCTAAGCATGAAACCCTAAAAAAAACCTAAACACTTAACCATAAACCATTAAAAACCCTAGAAAATCCTTAACCCTAAATCCTAAATTAAAAACCATAAGAAGCCAAAAACCTTAAACGTCATGAAACCCTAAACCATAAATGCACACCATATGAAATTGTAAACCCTTAGAACACAAAACCCTAAAAAACACAAATTCCTAAAAATTATAAAAACCCTTAATAAACTGTAAACCTAAAAATATCCTAAAAACCCTATACAAAAACCTTAAAACACTAAACTGAAAAAATGCCAAGCCCTAAACACTAAACTGAAAAAATGCTAAGCCCTAAACACTAAACCCTATAAAAACCCTAAACCCTTCGAAAACCTAAATCCTAAGCCCTAAGAATCCCTAAATACTAAATCCTAAACCCTATGAAATCCTAAGCCCTAAACCCTAAAACTCATTAAAAATATCCTATACATAAAACCCTAAGAAACCCTAAAATACCTTACGAAACCGTACACTTTAAAAAAACCTAAATCTAAAAACACTCTAAGCCATAAACCCTAAACCTAATAAAATCCCTAAACCCTATGAAACCCTAATAAACAAAAATTCCTAACAAATCCTAAACCTGAAACCCAAAACCCTATAAAATATTAAGAAACCCTAAACCCTAAACTCTATGAAACCCTGAACCGTAAACCTTAAGAAACCTAAACACGAAAAAACCCAAAAATATTCTTAAAACCCTAAACCCAAAAGAAACCTAAAAGCCCTTATTAAACCCTAAAACCTAAATCCTAAAAAACCAATGAAACCCTAAATCCTAAACCCTAAAAAACCTTAAATCCTAATAAACCCTAAATCCTAAAAACCCTAAACCTAAAAACCCCAAACACTAAAAACCCTAAAAAAAACCCCATAAAACCCCTAAACTTAAAAATCCTTAAAAATAGTAAGCCCTATACACTAAACCCTAGAAACCATTTCAAAAATTCTAAACCCTAAGAAGCCTTAAACCTTGAGATAACCTTATAACCTAAACCCTAAACACCATGAAACCCTAAATCCTAAACCCTAAGAATGTTAAACCCTAAAGAACACAAATTCCTAAGAAATCCTATAACCTATTTACCCTATGAAACCCTAAGAAACCCCTAAATCCTAAGAAACCCTAGATTCTAAACCCTAAAAAATCCTAAACCCTAAACCTTAAAAAACTATTAAAAACACAAAACCTAAAAAACCCTAAAAACCTTTAAAACCCCAAGTCCTAAAGAGTCCTTAAAAAAATCCCAAGCCGTAAACCCTCGACCCATGAAAATCCTTTAAAACCCTAAACACTAAGAAATTCAAAAAAGCCTAAACCCTTTACCCTAAGAAACTATAAGAAACCCTAAACTCTAAGAAACCCTAATTCCTAAAATATAAGAAATACTAAACCTTAAAAAACATTAAAAACCCTAAACCTTAAAAACTATTTAAAAAAAAAAAACCCCTTAAAAGTTCTAAACCCTAAAAACACTAAAATAACCCAAGTCCTAAACCCTAAACCTTAAAAAAAAGCCTAAAATCTAAACCCTAAGAGACCCTATGCCCTAAAAACCCTAAACCCTACACCCTAAGAAACCCTAAACCCTAAAAATCTTCAAAAATCCCTAAACATAAAAAAAAAACCTAAAAAATATTTAAAAAACCCCAAGACCTAAACCTTAAACCCTAGAAACACCCTAAACCTTAAACTAAAAAAGCTAAGGCACCCTAAATCCTAAACCCTATGATACCCTAAACTCAAAGAAAGCCTTAACCCAAAAAATCCAAAAAAAAAAAAAAATCCATTTTCCAAAACTCTAATCCTAAAAACCCCATAAAAATGTCACGACCCAGGGGTACACCCTAGATGTAACATGGCACATAGAATTTCGAAGGACTCCATGTAACCCACTTAGCATATCATAACATAAGATAATAAGAAAGTGCGGAAATTTTAAAATATTTTTCATACAATCAAAGTCTTTATAAAAGCAAAGCGGAAGTCTTATTACAGTTGTATCAAACCATCTTGAACATGAATATCTTTGGGACGCAGCCCATAAAAAGTCTATAGCATAAAAGGAAAAAAAAAAGGAAAGGTGATCAAATCCTCGATGCTATGATGACTCACCAAGTCTTCAACTCCTTTCTCTTCTAGAAACCTAGCCACAAGAATGGAAGTCAAAATCGCCGAACCCTACAATTGATGAGAATGTAGGCAAGAGTATGCGTTAGTACAAAAGTACTAAATATCATAGCTAGCATATCATCATAAAAGCATAACATAAGGGTTAGTCAATATAAGTCATATGACATAATCATAAGAGATACCTCATCAAACATAAACTATAAGCATAAGAGACAATAACATAGTCATAAGCATAATCTCCAACATAGGCATACTATAAGCATTAGTCTTCATAAGTAGCTTCAAGTCATACTTGTGCAATGAATGGATAAGACCCTATAATATCACCAACACTAAGTACCACCTAAGGCCATCATACATACTTACCATCTTCATCTCATCCTTAGCTTATTTCTCATAGACAAGTCTCACCTTTAGTCAATCATAACAAGGAAGGGAACTATAGAACAATCCTATCTATACATACATCATATAAGAGAAACACTTTTTAGTAACCTTAAGTCATACTTGTGCAATGCATGGATAAGACCCCATAATCCCATCCATACTAAGTACCACTTTAGGTCATCATACTAACACTTCTTGGCTGGGGACTAATCCCTCTATTAAGACTTTGGAACACTAGGAACTACTTCTTTAAGCTCATCTTAGTCCCTCTTCTTTACTTTTAAACACTATGAGATACTTCTTCAAGCATGTCTAAGTTCATTGGATTCAAAGATTGCTACTAGAAACCCGGACTTCTCTATGTGAAGGCTTCCATCTCATGAGACCTACTTTTGGAAAAACCCAGACTCTACTATGTGAGAGTTCCCCCTTTAATTTGGAAGCCCAGACTCAACTAGGTGTGAGCATCATTTCTCTTGGACACCCGGACCCGACTATGTGTGAACTTCCATCTCATTGTCAATATCCATTTGGGCAAGGCATACACCCCTTAGGCTAGTTATTAAGCCTTACCTAGCTCATGTCTCATGGAGGGATGTCCTTGACAACCAATCCATGTTTCAAGTGATCATATAACTTTATGTATACAAATATCCATAAGGTAAATGA